>NQII01002213.1:350273-379349 GCA_002778355.1 Clitarchus hookeri
TTTGACCAAGCCACTCAGGACTAAGTAACGCCGACACTGAACCTTCGTGATTCGTGCGCAAACGGTTAACACGGGCCAGAACATTTTTTAGCCAATCAAAGAAGCTGGACGACCCTACAGTGCTTTGGACTGTATCTTGTATCGAAATCTTTTCGCGAAATATCACTGCCCCTACTTATGTCTGATTGGCTATTACATGGTGCGAAAGATTCCCTATTGGCTGGACTGCCGACTGGCGTGTAGGTTTCCAGGCGCTGATTGGTGGACGGCCTTCCGACATGTTGCAGGCTGGTGACGTGACAGTTATAATAAACTGTTACTGTTTTTAGGAACAGTGATATTTCGCGAAAATATTTCGAGACAAGATACAGTCCAAAGAACTGTAGGGTCGTCCAGCTTCTTTGATTGGCTAAAAAATGTCCTGGCCCGCGTTAACCGTTTGCGCACGAATCACGAAGGTTCAGTGTTGGCGTTACTTAGTCCTGAGTGGCTTGGTCAAATACGGACACGGCACCAGCAGCCAATGGAGGTATAACAATAGCTGAGGTGTGTATATAGTATTGAAGCCTACTATGTGCTCAGATTTTTACGCGAAAAGTCAGTGGCCCTAACTATTTGGTATCGCAATAAAAAAAACTCTGTAGCTGCTACAAAATGTTTTGTTGGTATACACACAGCCAAATAATATTGTGGTGAGCACAAAACATTTTGTAGCCACAACATAATATATATTTTAGAGACCACACATGTTTAGTGGTGACTACTAAAAAAAATTGTGTCCACCACAAGATAACGCGACATCGCTACATCTCATTATTTTCGTGTCTTTAAATAATTATCTCGTAGGAAAGCTAATGTTACAATATTTTGGCCAATAAGAATTAACAACATTAGCCTGTACAGTGTGGTCAGCTTTGCTATTCGGCTCAACCTCAGTCCATGCTGATCCTAGATCAAGGAAACTAAGATTTTGTTTGTGCAACACCAGTAGCTCTGACCCGCGGATCATTGTTGAACCAGGGTCAGTGGATATCGGTTAAAAAGGTGGAACGTTGCAATCGAACACTAGATTTATACACGTGTGTGTAGTTTGTTGGTGCTAATTCCCTGGAATACAAAGTGGATGCTAAATTACAGGTTATTGCGCTTGTGGAATTTTCTAGTTCCTAGGTATTATTTGTTTCATATTTACTGGGCAAATATAGTAGGCTCTAAATGAAATGTAAACGTTTTGTCTCGTAAGAAGTTACGTGCCAATATTTGCGAAATAGTTCGAAATGGTCTGGGAAACAAACTAAAATCTTTCTTCAAGTACTCAGTCGACTGTCAACTAGCTACACTTGCAATTTCATATCGTAATACGATGAAACACAGTTATTTATTTCCATACAAGTAAATTATCCACTTACGTTGTTCGTGAACTCCAAAACCAACCTGACGGCGATTAAAATCGTTTAGNCCAATATTTGCGAAATAGTTCGAAATGGTCTGGGAAACAAACTAAAATCTTTCTTCAAGTACTCAGTCGACTGTCGACTAGCTACACTTGCAATTTCATATCGTAATACGATGAAACACAGTTATTTAGTTCCATACAAGTAAATTATCCACTTACGTTGTTCGTGAACTCCAAAACCAACCTGACGGCGATTAAAATCGTTTAGNTTCCATACAAGTAAATTATCCACTTACGTTGTTCGTGAACTCCAAAACCAACCTGACGGCGATTAAAATCGTTTAGCTCGAACCTTAATTTTTTCTTTGTTACATCAAATTACAATCTGAAAAAAACATGAAAGTAGTTGAAAAAAAACGACTTTTCAAAAAAAAAGAATCAAACGAATTATAGGAATTTGAAACTGAACGTTTCCTGGCGCGGTGGGGGCTGAGCGGCTAGCCTCCCGCCAAGGCGAACCGTGTTCAATCCCCGGCCGGGCCACTCCCGGATTTTCGCAAGTGGGAATCGTTGCCGGACGATGCCGCTGGTCGGCGGGTTTTCTCGGGGTTCTCCCGTTTCTCCCACCCGCTGCTCCATACTCACCTCACTTCACCACCATCGGCTCTCAAGATCCCGATGTTAAGAACCACCCAAATCTCTTCACTCACTCTTCGTTTCCTTTTGTGCAAATCTCGAAATGGAACAAAAATAAAAAGTTATTCTGTAGCTTAATATAACTGTTCATTTTATTAGAAAGTCGCGAAGAGTAATCCTTGGATATTTGTTGTTTTGTTCGCCCGTACTTCTATTAAAAATTTTAAAATTTAATGTAAAAAAAATAGCCGGAAGTGAACCGAAGATGAACCGATTGTCTGATTCAAAGAAATGGCCACATTCAACTCCTGTGTCTTGAACACTCAACTTATAACCAAATTTTGTGAAAAAATACTTTTTTTTTAATTTGTACGAATAAATATTTTCAAGTTAAAAATCTCGTATTTACGCTAAAACACATTAGGAATGTTCTTTTTAAATTATTTGGTATTTTTGTCAAGTTATCATTGATATGTAGAGACCTNCGCTAAAACACATTAGGAATGTTCTTTTTAAATTATTTGGTATTTTTGTCAAGTTATCATTGATATGTAGAGACCTAAAAAATTTCGTGAGTTCAATGACCTGTAGGCTATACTCCATTGTCTTATGTAAAATCATGCAGATATCACTGTTCATTGGTTGCTTGTTGTATTAGCGGAAGACGGTGATTCGGTCTGCATTTTACTGTGTATTTATTATTGGCTCAGATTTCTCCAGGGGGTGTAATTTTACGGATGGACCAATAGCATTAGCAATACAAACGTACGGGGTTTCGAATTCTAGCTNGCTAAAACACATTAGGAATGTTCTTTTTAAATTATTTGGTATTTTTGTCAAGTTATCATTGATATGTAGAGACCTGAAAATTTCGCGAGTTCAATGACCTGTAAGCTATACTCCATTGTCTTATGTAAAATCATGCAGATATCACTGTTCATGCCAACGAACAACATAATCGCCTTCTGCCACTAAGCCAGACGTAAAATGTGTGTATTTATTATTGGCTCAGAGTTCTCCAGGGGGTGTAATTTTACGGATGGACCAATAGCATTAGCAATACAAACGTACGGGGTTTCGAATTCTAGCTTGTCCCGAATGGAAAACGCGAATTTTTCAGGTCTCTATTGATATGTAATGAAACCATAAAACAATATCAAAACTCAGTAAACTAAAAGTTGGATCTTGAAAAGCCTTAAGGGCTTCGTGACTTGTGAGTCATCATTTTCGCAATTTCATTGTAACGAAATAACGCAACAAAAATACCATCCTACAAAATACGTCATTGCTGTCTTATACAAAACAGGTCACGTGATCACTTACGTAAAAAAAAAAAAACTCCGCCAAATATATCCCGGCCTCAGATGTGTTGTGCTGATATCGATATAACGGTGCCTGCACATAATGTTTGTTCGGTTACCGAGCTCTCAAAAAAGTCATTTTCGGCGGTCGTTGTTTTCATGAATGATCAAAACGTGGCCCCCCACCCCCCACCGGACAGCCGTTTTAAATTAGGTCGAGCTGCTTGATCAACGATGACGAATGATTCGCCCCCTGCCTCATGACTCATGCATGATCGGAAACGAACGCGTGGACTCCCGTGTTCGATAGTAGGCAGAGATAATCCGGTAGCAACCGATATATTTTTTTTTTTCGACGTCGCCTCGGCATCAGGCAGGGTTGCCACGCTTAACGATCGCCTAATTTCCCATCTCAAGAAACACAAAATTCCTTTTTAAAAATCTTTAGAACTCAATCAAAAACGTATCACTATTTTATTGAAATATTTCGCAAGCTGCTGCTTTTAAGTTAGTAATTATGTTTACCTGCAATTTATAATTGTTTCTGTTTACTACTGCCTTTGACAGTNAGCTGCTGCTTTTAAGTTAGTAATTATGTTTACCTGCAATTTATAATTGTTTCTGTTTACTACTGCCTTTGACAGTACGAGTATGCGCAAAGAACAACATTTTATTGGCGAACAGATGACATTACAAGGGTATCGTGTCTTGATCGCCTGAATTTTTTGGCGATGTGTAGCTTCTCGCTTCGTCTTTAACTTNAGCTGCTGCTTTTAAGTTAGTAATTATGTTTACCGGCAATTTATAATTGTTTCTGTTTACTACTGCCTTTGACAGTTCGAGTATGCACAAAGAACAACATTTTATTGGCGAACAGATGACATTACAAGGGTATCGTGTCTTGATCGCCTGAATTTTTTGGCGATGTGTAGCTTCTCGCTTCGTCTTTAACTTAACTGAATGGCGAGAAAAACTTTTACAAACAATAAAATATTATGCAGATATGTTTACATCGCAAATGGCCTAAATTAATTCTGCGAGTAGCCTAATCGTTCGGCGCTAAAGGTCGATTTTGAAAATGCGAGATTTAAGTGTGTCGGACACCAAAAAAAAAAATTATTATTTTGTAATTGTACCAAACATTGTTCAACTCGTACGCATTGTATGTGATAACATTTTCCTAGAATAAAAAAAAAATTACACTTAATATTTTTTGGCTAATTTGATGTCAAAAACAAAATTCTTCTTTTTTTGTTTCAGCTGTAATAACTAATAATAACTGATTTGTACAGATGAANGCCTAATCGTTCGGCGCTAAAGGTCGATTTTGAAAATGCGAGATTTAAGTGTGTCGGACACCAAAAAAAAAAATTATTATTTTGTAATTGTACCAAACATTGTTCAACTCGTACGCATTGTATGTGATAACATTTTCCTAGAATAAAAAAAAAATTACACTTAAATTTTTTGGCTAATTTGATGTCAAAAACAAAATTCTTCTTTTTTTGTTTCAGCTGTAATAACTAATAATAACTGATTTGTACAGATGAAAAAAAAATTACAACATAAACTAATGCCGTAGGTTACTGATTTACATATACGTAAACACAAGATAATTTATACATTAGAAAAAAGGGGGTGCGTGTACTTATGTACGGGCGTTAAAAGTTATACTTCTTTGGCGTGACTAAAATAAAATATTATTACGTATGCANCTTAAATTTTTTGGCTAATTTGATGTCAAAAACAAAATTCTTCTTTTTTTGTTTCAGCTGTAATAACTAATAATAACTGATTTGTACAGATGAAAAAAAAATTACAACATAAACTAATGCCGTAGGTTACTGATTTACATATACGTAAACACAAGATAATTTATACATTAGAAAAAAAGGGGATGCGTGTACTTATGTACGCGCGTTAAAAGTTATACTTCTTTGGCGTGACTAAAATAAAATATTATTACGTATGCAAATAATTGATCTAAGTAGGAAAAACGATAAAATGACCGAAGAAAGACATTAAATACGACTAATAAAGGTTTTATTAAAGAACACAATTAAATTAAAATAAGCTTAAATACTTGAAAACACTTTCAATATTTTACTATACAATTTTTGTCACTAACAAATTTTTCATGGCACAATGTAAGTAAAATTAATTAGTTATATATATATATATATATATATATATATATATATATANAAAGGACGTGCTGCATTCGCAGTAACGTTCCCGTAAGAAAATAACAGCAGCGTTTCCATGCGATTTTTAAAAAATTGCGTGCTTAATTCACGGTGAGAAAAGCATAATGCGACCAATCAGAATCAACCAGGAAAAAAAAAAAAGCATAGTTCACATGGATCGCAGAAATTTACGAACCGTGTGTTGGATAACCTGTCTCGGTAAAAAAAAATATTCTTCTGTTTGTTATAACAAAAAAAAATTATTTTTTTTGCAGGAAAATGTTGAGAAACAGTGATAGTGGTTAACTTAATTTTACACAAAAAAACATTTTGCAGTATTATTTTTGGCAACTTTGGTAAACCCTGAAAATACTATAACCTTTATTTTTTTATTTCGAATCATCTGCATCATATAAAGTTATCAAAATTGATTAAAATTAGAAATTGTTTCCATACATTGTTGATCGTGTGCACATGTTTGTTATTTTATTAAAATAAACGGAAGTCGGAAATGTCATGCTAAGTCCATAGAACACACTTTCCATTCACGAGTTAGTTTTGCAATGACTTCGTTGTTGGAATTGTCTTCTTGTGATTGGTCGGAATATAACTCCACCTAAGAAATTAGAAAATGTTCAATCCTTCTGTTGACGCAAACACACATGTCGTATTCTGATGGTGCGAAATAAAAATTATTTTAACATTCCGATGTTTAATGCTACACGATACATGCACCGAAGATGCTATATGGGAACATACACCCTGCCAAGAGCCCTTCTCACACCACCTGTCCCTTGTTGTCCCTGCTTGCTTACACCTGGGCTTCCCCCTTTCCGCATCCCTTCACGTGTTGTCGCCAAAGGCGTCTAAGATGGAAGGGGGAGAACCACCCTCTCTTCTGGGAAGTGCATGTGCGCCTGTTTGAGGCCGGGAGCTCACTAGTACCAGCATGCAGCCCAACTTCAAAGTCTGGACTTTCAAAGTTTACTCACAATACTATTGAAGCATACACAAAATGCACTTACTGAACATAACATGAAACTCAAAGAAGACAAAACTGGTTGATGCACTTAATACTTACATAATGATGTGCATACGTTAATATTTACAAGGAGCACACGTTGACGCAGTGCCACCAACATTTGCGATCTACATTCAGAAGAAAAGTTCCCTTTGCTCGTAGTTAATACAATGTAAATATTGTGTGTCTCGAAATGGAAAATAATGGTTGTTCTAGTCATTAAATGGCAGGGAACAGAGATTGGTGATTGCTCTCTTGGATACACCTGAGTACGTCTTCACTGATGAGAATCGAACTCTTCCATCCTCACCAGTGGGAAGATCCACAACATGCCCCATGGTCCACTTAAGTGGAAGGAGATGGTCCTCTTACTTCCAGATTCTGGATTTCTGTGATCCACTTGGTCCGGCTCTGAAAAAGATTCAGTTCCTTGGACCAACGAGAGCAGAACTGTCGCACGAGTTGCAGTGTATGCTGCCATCTGTATAGCCTGTTGATGGGTACCTATTATGGGCGTGGTTCAACTGTGGTAGTGAGTGCATCACCGATTAGGAAATGGCCAGGGGTAAGGGGTGCTAGGTCATTTGGATAACTCGAGAGTAGGGACAATGAACGGGAGTTGATGCAGGCCTCTATTTGGGTCAACTACATGTACATTTCTGCATATGTCAGCAGTGCTGCTCCAACAACTCTCCCCAGATGATACTTGAGCGATTTCACCACAGCATCCCACATACCACCTTCAGAGGTGCCACTCTAGATTTGTAACATACGAAATTGGCACACACAGTGTCTGACTCATCAGTGTATCGAAGGAACACACATGCCCCATATACCAATTCTGAGGCATCGCAAAACCCATGAAATTGAATCTTCCAGATATATCCTGCCATCATGAACCTGGAGATCTGCATTCTGTTGAGCTCTAATAAGTCCCTCCGAAATTGACACCAAGTTGTATGCTGAACTGATGGCAGTGATTCATCCCATTCCAACTGAAGTTGCCACAATTCTTGCATTAACAGCTTGGCCTTCAGAATTACTGGTGCAATGCGTCCTAGATGATCGAAGATCTTTTAAATATCTGACAGGACTGTCCATTTGGTACTTTTTGAGCTTCGTGAAAATTCCTTGAAATTATAGTGAAAGTAATCCTTCTCTGAGCTCCAGAGAATGCCTAGTGTTTTACTCGAATGATTATCAAGAGAGTCGACATAGCCCTTGCTTTCTCTTGTATCAGTTGGCATATGGCAAAGTACTTCTGGTTTGTTGAAGGTCCATTTATGTAAGTGAAATCCTCCACGATGTAGCAAAGATGTTAAATCCCTTTGTAGAGTTGTGGTTTCATCTAATGTCTCTGAACCCATCATGACATCATCCACATAGAAGTCTCTTTTTAGAATTATCGCCGCCTTTGGAAAGTCATGTTCTTCATCTAATGCCAGCTGACAAAGTGTTTCTATGGCCATAAATGGTGCTGAGGCTGTCCCACATGTGACAGTCTTGAGCTTGTAAATTTTGATTTCACTGTTGAGGTCATCACACCATAAGATCCTTTGTAGATCTGCTTGGGATGGATCGATGAGAATTTGTCGGTACATCATGGCAATGTCAGCTGTCATGGCAACTCTGTGGGTTCGGAAACGAGACATGGTAGAAAATAAGTCTTGTTGGATTGTAGGTCCAACCAGAAGTAAGTCATTGAGTGACAGTCCTGTCGAAGACTTATCTGAAGCATCAAAAACAATTCGCAACTTTGTTGTTGTGCTAGACTCTTTTATGACTGCATGATGAGGCAAGTAGAATTGGTTAGGAGCACTAAAAGTGTCATCAATGACTTGTTCCATGTGATCATGTAATTAATATTTTTACATAAATTCTGAGTATGTGTGTTCGAGAGAACAGTTTTTCATAAATTTCCTTTCCAGTTGATACAGTTGCATTTGTGGCCCCTCTCTTGAGTTGCCTAACATGTTAACATCATTCTTCAATGTTAACTTGACTATGTAATGTCCTTTGGATATTTAGTGCATTAAGTCTCTGTGTAATTTCTTTCATATAATATTTCATCAGGTGATAAGTGAGATTTGGTAATGCATGTTTCCAGATGCCAGAAGTTCTGTATTTGCTTGTGCAAATCCTCATTGGTGATAAGATGGTATGTGTACATGGGTTCAGTATTAGGTGAGGTGACCCGTCCAGATGTGGTTTTCTGAAATGTTGGTGCATTTTCAGCAGGTTTGAGTTGACCAATACACAAAAGATTCATGAATACTTCTGCACCCAGAAGCATCTCAATTCTGCTAGGCGAGTGAAACTCTGGGTCTGCCAGTTGAATTTATGATGGAATCTTCCAGCTGAATGTGTATACTTCCACCATAGGTATTTCGTGAGTAATTGTGTGAAGCAAAAGGCAATTCAGAGAACAAGTATATGAATAAGTAGAGACTGAATAGTAGCGGATGTAGGATCCGCGTATTTTTCCAGTGGCTTGTCATTTATATACTTCACTGTCCTGTTTCTACTCTTACTAAAAGTTCGTGTTTGTGTGGATGACATGTTTTTCGGAACATGTCCGGCTCTCCGCACCTCCTCCCTTCCTGTACCTGACCCGCTAAGGTATCACAGGAGACAACTTTCAGAGTCTAATTTCTCATGGACAGTCCGGTATTACTACATTGATCCTCCAGGAAAACATGCCCCTCCACTTGATTGTCACTACAGTCAAGCTTCATAGGTCTGAACGACTTCCACTCTGAGTGGAAGACGGTTGACCTTACAGTGATATCAGTCTCATTTGTTACCATGTCCCGTCAGTCTCGAGTGATTCACCGAACAGAGCCTTGGAGCTACATGCATGTGCTCACTACGTGGCCACGCACATAACCCGGCTGACTCCCTAGGATTGCTCCTAAGTGGCAGCTTACAAAGTTTACTCCCGGGCGCTTTCTTTCTTGGTTGTCGAACGACTTACTCACCCGTGGATACGTCTCACGCTTTTAGACTTTACCGTGCCCCACGCATCTGCGAGCTTGAACGGCGATTGGTTGGAAACATCGCTGATATCGGTGACTATTTCTTGAAGGGGATACGGAGGAGGATAACACAGCGCGGATGTATTCCTACCGACTGATAGGAAAAATTAACTTCTGCAACAAGTTCATTACGGAGAACGTAAAATAGTTTTCAGAGTTCGAAATCTTTACATATTATAAAACTCAACGTCTCTCTGTCTGTCTGTCGGTTATTGCGCTTATCACTCGAGAACCACGTATCCTATTTACGTGTTTTCTTTTTAATCCATAGCTATGTTCTCTGCCCAGGTTTTAGTATATATTTCGTTACGTAAAGTAACATTAAGGAATAAGCAGTGACAATAATAGTGAATCAAGTCGGAAAAAAGTTTGCCGCCAGCGCGCTCTCTTGCAATACGCAGTCTAAACCGTTAAATATGGAACAATATCATGTAGTAAAGAATTGTGTAGAATAAAAAGACCTAAAAAAAACTCTGCGGTAGCATATATTTATCTATAACAGAGAAATACTAATAAGCGTTTTTACTATTTAATTCACAAGCAACATTCTATGACGAAATTTTTCACCTTGCACTCATTGAAATTGAAAAGAAAGTGCAGACATTGTCAGGAAACAGTATAGAAAGCAAGGACTTTATTTTAAAAAAAGAAAGCCTAAACAATAATTCTGTAGTCCACGAGAGCGGAGCCGCGGGCACAGCTAGTATCTAATAAATAACACATCGCAAATCACTGTGTAGGCCGTTCATGGTTAATTGAGTAACTTTTTTTATCGGCCATTGTCCCCACCTGCACGTACGTATTTTAAGGTTCGAGTCTACCTGAAGCTGTTTTCTGTGTTTGAGGTGCAGAAGCGATAAGGGCGACACTGCCACGCGCATTAGATGCCAAGTCGCCGCTAAGCGCAAGGCTCTCAACTGGCGTACGGTGTTCTCGTCACACTGCGTGTACCTATGTGCAGAGACATGAATAATTCGCGTATTCATTTTAAGACAAGCTAGAATTCAAAACAGGTATGTTTATATAACTTTAGCCATTAGTCTACACGGTGTTTGACACCTCCTGGAGAAGGCTGGCCCAATCGTAGCCTTCCACCGTGACAGCAGACAACCAATATGCAGTTCACATCGGCATATTTGTACATAGAACTGTAGAGTTTAGTCTGCAGGTCATTGAACTCGCACCTTTGGGTAGGGCCAGTGACTTTTCGAGTAAAAATCGGAGCACACAGTAGACTTCAATACTATATACACAACTCAGCTGATGTTATACCTCCATTGGCTTCTGGTGCCGTGTCCGTCTTTGACCAAACCACTCAGGACCAAGTAACTCCGACACTGAACCTTCGTGATTCGTGCGCAAACGGTTAACACGGGCCAGAACATTTTTTTAGCCAATCAAAGAAGCTGAACGACCCTACAGTGCTTTGTACTGTATCTTGTCTCAAAATCTTTTCGCGAAATGTCACCTACCCCTACCTATGGGACTTTCTGCGGTGATCCTATTATTTTATTGGTGGAAAGTCTGTAGGAAGGTTCAGTGCAGGGCCCTTGAGTACTTTCGTATGTATCTGACGCGCATAGCTATTTTGAAGTGAACTGAAATGGTGTTTCTCATGTGCGCCACATCTTGAAAGCATTCAACAGCCTTCGTCGCAAGTGCGTGTTATTTTCGTAGATCAGCACATTGGACGCGCGCTTGATAGCTTCGCGAATAGAACGTGCGTTTCAAACACGCTGCAACGCAATTCAAGCGCCGTGCCGGAGGGGGGGAGGGGTCTTTGACGGGCTCACTGCCTGGCATGCACCCAGTAAAGTCGGTAACGACGGAGCGGAAAGTAGTTCCACGTCTTAACGTTAAATTAAAAATGTGTTGGGTTAACCTTCTGCGGGTACTGAAATAATTTATTTTGCTTTCAGTTTTTTCTACTGTATATAAATGTAAAAACTAGAAAATTTGTATAATATTTACTTTTTCCAAAAATTTCACAGTTTCAGTTGACCGGCGCATGAATAATGTGAACAGGCATATTGTAATGTTAATTTTACATATGGCGGAAGAACACGCAGCGTCAGCATAACTAGACAAAGTAGAACTTCCTAAAGTGCTCAGATTTCTGTGAGCAGCCTACAGTGAACAGTGAAAACAGACGATAATAGCCAGAGACCTGAAAAATTCGCGAGTTCAACGACCTGCAGGCTGAACTCTACACTCTTATGTACAAATATGCCGATGTCAACTGCGCATTGGTTGTCTGCTGTCACAGTGGAAGGCGACGATTGGGCCAGTGTTCTCTAGGAGGTGTCACACATCGTGTGGTCCAATGGCTGAAGTTATATAAACACACGTGTTTTGAATTCTAGCTTGTCCCAAAATGAATCAGCGAATTTTTCATGTCTCTAATAATAGCGTAATTTCCTCAACAGTAATGGATGGCTTTGCAAATATGAAGGAGTATGAGCGAAAAATGGCCACCACGAATAATGATTTCTGTTATTTTTTTTTTTTTTTACATAATGTGGCAGGCTGAATTCTGTTAGCTCCTCCTGACTTTAAATTCGGCGCGTTCCCGCCAAACAATTCGTGCCAACGTGACGTTAACGAACGAAACATTGTAAACACTTACGTCCTTGGCCTCGCATACCTACAACGATGTGTAAGATTTGCCGGAACACGTTACGCTAATGAGTCGGTACGAAGGTATCGGAACAACTTTCTTCCACATTGCGAATCGTAAGGGCAAAATAAATAAATATTAGATCCAGTGGCGGGAAACCCGTCAAGTTGACAACGCTGGTGGCCAATCTCGGTCATAGGTCAAGGCACAGCCGGCGAGGAAATTACGCGGCAGGGTTGCCGGATAACACTCGAGAAATCCGCTGGCTAATAGTTGCACAAAGCCGTACGCATTCCATTTTCGTGTATAAAAACGTAAAGGCTGTTCACGATAAAGTGAGCACTTTTGAAATCAACCTTTGAAAAATGTCACTGCCCCTACCTGCACATATTTTAACGGGTTACAGGCATTCGCCCAGTTAAGTTGGTAACGACGGTGGGAAAGTAGTTCTATATCTTAACGTTGGATTACAAGTGTTACGTAATCATTTCTTAATAACAAAATTATTTCTTTCACATTATGTTTTTTTAATGCATGGATAAGTAAAAATAAGCAACTTTTATAAAATATTTACTTTTATAATAGTATTATAGTTTCACTTCACCGATGCATGAATAAAATGTACAGGCCCATGGCAATGTTAATTTTACACGCGGAGGAAGAATCTCCAATATGCATACAAATAGATCTTAAGCAGAGCTTTATAAAGTGAATAGCCTACAAATGCGTATTTACATCTTCTTTAACTGAAAAATCCCTTTCAATTCGTGTTTCGAATTCCTTGGAAGTGCTAAAACAAAAGTTATCTGAACGTAACTTGCTGAATGGTGTACACGATACTTAACGTTCCTCACAACAACCCTACCCTTTTAAGTCTCAAAGTAATCTTCCGAACTATTAATTGTCTCGTCACGAATCATATGTATATCGGAGAACTCGATTTTTGGTCCGGGGGTGGGGGAGGGTGAGTTAGTGATACAAATATATTCACAATACATTTTACTTTCAAAATTATTTATATTTATAAAGTATAAATTTAAAAAAAAAAATTGAAAATATTTATACAAACAGGCGTGCAATCTTACGTACAGTCGTACTTCGTAAAACTCATAAAAATAGTCTTACGGGTACGACTATAGCTAGGGCCAGTGACTTTCCGCGTCAAGATCGAAGCACACAGTAGATTTCAATACTATATACACTCCTCAGCTGTTGTTATACCTCCATTGGCTTTTGGTGCCGTGTCCGTCTTTGACCAAGCCACTCAGGACTAAGTAACTCCGACACTGAACCTTCGTGATTCGTGCGCANAAGCTGTTGTTATACCTCCATTGGCTTTTGATGCCGTGTCCGTCTTTGACCAAGCCACTCAGGACTAAGTAACTCCGACACTGAACCTTCGTGATTCGTGCGCAAACAGTTAACACGGACCAGAACATTTTTTTAGCCAATCAAAGAAGCTGTACTACCCTACAGTGCTTTGGGCTGTATCTTGTCTCGAAATCATTTCGCGAAATATCACTGCCCCTAACTATAGCTTAAAGTACGTACGGCAACACTGCGACGTGGCAACAGCTGAACGTCTGTTCCTAGGGCCAGTCCCGACCACGCGATCACGGAACAGCCAGTCATACAGAAGCCCAACTCGAAGCTGCCTTGTGCAGTATCGAACGCCAGCCAGCTTGGGGGAGGAGACAGCAACGACCTCTGGTGGTAAGAGTACTCTCGTAGAAAAGAAAATGGGGTGGTTCACACAGATATATACACCTCTTTAACTTCCTGTCTTCTATATACTCCACATTATGGCTCCGATCGGGAATCAGCCATTCTGGCACGCCCGTGTTTAATGATTAGCTGCCGACTGTGCAATGGACCAATAAAAACTCTTCTTAGAGGCTTTCACTGTTTCAGTGGTTATGACTAGGGCCGTACAAAATTCGCGTTATAATTAGGCAACAGAACAGATTTCATAGACATCACATGTGTTGTTTGTATTGGCGTTTGTCTTTGGACCGCAGCTTATTTGACACACCCTCGAGCACGGACGCCGACTTCTTGATCCCAAAAGGTGGGGGAAGTACCAGACTTTCTGTGATAGTATCCATGTTCATTTAAATCTTATCCCCCCCCCCACTCCCCTTACCACCGACCCAAACACACTCGCACACATATATCTTTTCATACTACTAGGGGCAGTGATATTTCGCGAAAAGATTTCGAGACAAGATACAGTCCAAAACACTGTAGGGTCGTCCAGCTTCTTTGATTGGCTAAAACATGTTCTGGCCCGTGTTAACCGTTTGCGCACGAATCACGAAGGTTCAGTGTCGGAGTTACTTAGTCCTGAGTGGCTCGGTCAAAGACGGACACGGCACCAGCAGCCAATGGAGGTATAACAACAGCTGAGGTGTGTATATAGTATTGAAGTCTACTGTGGGCTCCGATTTTCACGCGAAAAATCACTGGCGCTGCATACTACGCGTCGTATCTTTGTACATGCGGTTACGCACGCATGCGAGTGAAAGCCGACTAGGGTGAAGCGAGGCGAGCGTGGAGCAGCGCCGGAATGAAGGGACGGGGGAAAAACACGGGAGATCCCCGAGAAAACCCGCCGACCAGCGGCATCGTCAGGGCACGATTCCCGCTTGCGAGAATCCGGAGCGAACCAGCCGGGGATTGAACCCGGTTCGCCTTGGCGGGAGGCGAGCAGTCTCAGTCACCGCGGCCACTCCGTGTCTCTAGTGATTGGTTGAATGAAGACGTGTGCTTTCGCTGTGGACGGGCACACGAGTCTGCGCATGCGCGAAATTGCTCTCGAGCCAAGACAATGCGGCACGAGGAAAACTGTGCTCGCTGCCGGGCGATGATTTCACTCAGTTCCGAGTAGACTAACCGACCACTCGAGCACAAAGGTCGGTGCGTTATAAATAGAGCTGTAGAATTTCCTTGACTCAGTGACTCGCAGGCTAAAACCCTACGGTATTTTGTGTACTCTAGGCTCGTCATTTGTTATTCGGCCCTCGCGTCGTCGTCACTAGTTCTTTATCTGCTTCCGATCGCTGAGTCAAAGGAAAAGGTTCTGGATTTGAATCTTACGCTGCGTGGTCACGTGCGGAAGTACTATAGACGGTTGGCCTTCAAAACTGTGGTGGGCTCCGAACAACACGAGATTCGTTTCTCTCAACGTGCGTAAAGCTGTTCGGCAAGGTGTTTCTCTTAAGCGGATATGACGTCATAACTCTTTTGCACGGTGTTTCTCTTAGTTGGTGCAGATTATTTTGAGCCTCTTTATGCAGAAAAGACTGCACCAGCTTACGAGGAAATGCAGCCGGAGTAGTGAAGTGTAAACAAATTAGGTGTGTTTTTGAGGATACGCCTATAGTTTGGTTTGACCTCGAAGTAGGAAGCACATCGATGGGGCATGAAAGATTATGTTGAAGTTCCTCATTGTGTTTCGTAGACACCTTAAAGTTGTGCAATAGTACAAGGAAGTTAAATCCTGTAGCTAGAGCCAGTGAATTTTTGCGTAAAAATTTGAGCACACAGTAGACTGCAATACTATATACACACCTCTGCTGTTGTTATACCTCCATTGGCTGCTGGTGCCGTGTCCGACTTTGACCAAGCCACTCAGGACTAAGTAACTCCGGTACCGAACCTTCATGATTCGTGCACAAACTGTTAACGTGGGACAGAACATGTTTTATCCAATCAAAGAAGCTGGACGACCCTACAGTGTTTCGGACTGTATCTTGTCTCGAAATCTTTTCGCGAAATATCACTGCCCCTACCTGTAGCCAAAAGATAATAATTTTTATGAAATGCGAGTCTACGAATAAAACATTACGAATTTTTGCTAAGGCATTAGGTTATTTCGATTGATCCTAAAAAAATTACGACACTAGACATGTCTGGGAACAATGAAGGGAATGTGAGCACTTTAGAAATCAACATTTTAAAAATGTCACTACCACTACCTGCCTATATTTTAACGGGCACACTGACTGTCATGCGCCCAGTAAAGTTGGCACCGACGGAGAAAAATTAGTTCCATGTGTTAAAGTAAAATTACAAGTGCAAAGTGTTACGTTTACATTGAAATGTACCCCTTCCTACAACGCGTCATTGTATTTAAATTAATGTACAGTATGCAGTTATTAACATCCGATTATGTTTATTCTATTACGCGAATTCATAATAAAAATATAGCGCGGGAGCTATAAGTAGGGACAGTGAGTTTTCGCGTAAAAAATCTCGGAGCTCACAGTAGACTTCAATACTATATACACACCTCAGCTGTTGTTATACCTCCATTGGCTGCTGGTGCCGTGTCCGTCTTTGACCAAGTCACTCAGGACAAAGTAACTCCGACACTGAACCTTCGTGATTCGTGCGCAAACGGTTAACACGGGCCAGAACATTTTTTTTTCAGCCAATAAAAGAAGCTGGACGACCCTACAGTGCTTTGGANAAGCTGGAGGACCCTGCAGTGCTTTGGAGTGTATCTTGTCTTGAAATATCACTGCCCCTAGCTCTAAGGGTTACACTGGCTCGCGCAGGGCTCTGAACTGGCTTGCAGTGTTATCGTGTACCTATGGGACTTTAAGAGGTAACCCTGTAATTTTATTGATTAATGTCTGTAGAAAAGTTCAATACAGGTTCTTATTGTAGTTTCGCTCGTGTCCACGCAGTGTGTTTTAAGATACGGCAGGCTGAAAAAGCCGTCTTTTACGATGTTCGAGGGTTCCAAAATGATTTTTACAGCATGCGTGGTAACTTTAAAGTATCATTCCTTTCTCGTCTGGGGTATGATGTATTTTCGTAGGTAAACACCGTGAGGGCAGTTTGCTAAAAAAAAAAACTCTGGTAGGCGAGTCCCTTTCTTCTCTTAAAAATTTCATTTTGGTGCTATCAAAACCTAAACTAAANTGTGAGGGCAGTTTGCTAAAAAAAAAACTCTGGTAGGCGAGTCCCTTTCTTCTCTTAAAAATTTCATTTTGGTGCTATCAAAACCTAAACTAAATGCTGCATAAAACTTTGAGATAAGTCTATAACTCAAAAATTAAAATTAAAGTTAGTATGGGCTGCTCACGTTTATTTGAGCACTTTTAAAATCAACATTTGAAAAAAAAATGGAACAGCCTATACCTGCATCCAGTAAAATTGGTAACGATGGAGAGAGAAATAGTTCCATGTCTTATTAAACTTGAATTAAAAGTTTTATGTAAATATNAATGGAACAGCCTATACCTGCATTCAGTAAAATTGGTAACGATGGAGAGAGAAATAGTTCCATGTCTTATTAAACTTGAATTAAAAGTTTTATGTAAATATTTGCGAATACTGAAATTATTTATTTTGTTTCTGTTTTTCCATGCTTATATGTGTAAAAATTAGCACATTTGTAAAAAAAAAATTATTTACTTGTATTATAAATTTACAGTCTGGCTTGACCGGCGCATGAATAACGTGATCAGGCACATCGCAATGTTAATTCTGCATATGGCGGAAGAATACACAACGTGCATACAAGCAAGGCTTTCAGAAGTGCTTCAGTTTACCGTGAACAGACTATATTAGAAAAAACGCATTATAACAATTGATTATATATTGTGTTCAATAGGCATATCAATTAATCTCTGCGAACAGTAACAGTTTGCAGGTCCATTTACTTTCATTTCGGGGCCCTTTATTGGATTTTGAGAAGACGCAATGTACACCCCGTCCCCTCCGGGCCTACCTACGTGTTCTCGCATCTGCTGGTTGTTGCATATCCGACACATATGTTCTGCAGCAGTCGTCACGGCATGTGCGTGATGGATGCATCGCCGCTCGCCAGCGAGCAGTGTTGCCGGATCATAAGCGGGAATATACCCGCCAGGTTGGGGAAAAAAATGTCCCGTTCTTCTTACAAATTTCCCGTTTTTCACAAAACTGTAATATTATTTGCATTTCTATTCTATTTTATGCTGCATTATTCGCAAACTACGATATAAATAAACTAATCAAAATAACAGCAATGTCCCCCCAAATTACACCAACAGACCTCCATTAAACACGTGGTTTCAGGTACAAAATTTCCCACCCAACTATGATGCCGGTCCAGCGTCGTCTACTGTTTATCACGCAACTCGCCAAGACAAAAAAACAAAAGCAAAATATAGAAATTAATATCGACTACTATTGATTGAAGCGGGTTTTATTCCAGATATTACGAAATAAATTAAGACAATTTAAACAAGTAGGTAGTAATTAAAAAAATTCCCGCTTTTTTCTATGTATTTCCTTTTCACCCGCCAACTATTACGATTTCCTGGGAAACCGGAGAAATTTCCCTCCATATGGCATTTCAGCTAGCTTTCTCCTCACGCGACTACTTTGATAGTTGTGTTCTTCTGTCGCGCGCGCCGTTGTGTACAAGTGGGGAGCAAGTTACAGCCAGTGTTGCCAACCCAAAAACAAGTGAGTAGGCTACAAACGTCCGGGAATTTGGCAAAAAAAAATTTTTTTTATCCAAACCTGAAGAATTAGTTTAATACTATCCATAATACAATACTGTTAATTCTTATATTCAGAGTAAATATTTAACACTCATTCAAACATTACTTCGTCACGCATTTTTGGTAGGACTCTTGAAAAAAGAAAGTCAGGTCTTGTTCAAAACATAAGTTATATTCCGAACACATTGTCACCATAATGTGAGAACCTTCTTCCTGACAAATAATTACATGTAAATTGCCCGTATTAAGTAGAAAGGCTGGAGTGTTAACGGCGTCTTTTATTGGAGAAAAGAGAAAATGGAATAATGTAATGTACGTCTATAGTTAAGGCCAGTGACTTTTCGCGTAAAAATCGGAGCACACAGGTAGACTTCAATACTATATACACACCGCAGCTGTTGTTATGCCTCCACTGGCTGCTGGTCCGTGTCCGTCTTCGACCAAGCCAATCAGGACTAAGTGACTAAGACACTGAACCTTCGTGATTCGTGCGCAAACGGTTAACGCGGGCCAGAACATTTTTTTAGCCAATCAAAGAAGCTGGATGACCCTACAGTGCTTTGGGACTGTATCTTGTCTCGAATTCTTTTCACGAAATATCACTGCCCCTACTGACACAGGTTTCTTAGCATGCACATATCATTTTGCATAATTTTACAGTGTTTAACACTGTGCAAACACCACCGCCGAACCACGAGCACTTGTTTACCGAAACAGAAACGATGATCGCCGCTGCAAATCGCAACGCTTGTTGCCCGTGCGTACCACAACGGCCGCGAAAACGAACATCAAAGAACCAAATACTGGATTCCTATTGGCTACACGCATTCGCGGACACGCCTGTCCGTGCGTTGATCCGCGTGCGAATGCGTGTCATTGCTAGAGACCTGAAAAATTAGCTGATTCATTTTGGGACAAGCTAGATTTCAAAACACGTGTCCTTATATAATTTCAGTTATTGGACCACACGATGTGTGACACCTCCTAGAGAACGCTGGCCCAATCGTCACCTTCCACTGTGACAGCAGACATCCAATGTGCAGTTGACATCGGCATATTTGTACATAAGAGTTTAGAGTTCAGCTTGCAGGTCGTTGAACTCGGGATTTTTTTCAGGTGTCTGTTCATTGCAGGTTGAAAAGGGAGCGTCTTGCGTGTCCGCTTGCGTGATCCCGTATCCACGTCCACGTCGTTGTGGAACGCGCCCAAGACGTATTACGTCTAAGGCGTATTACGTATTCTCCCCACCATGCACAGTCGCCCTAACACGCAGAGTACGTTGGTGACGTTACAAGCTTTCCACGGCAGACTAAGCGCTTATTGAAAGCCCCGTGTAAAATCTATCTATACATACATTGTGTATTCTTCCGGTGTACGTAAAATTAGCATCGGTAACGGGTCTGCTCACTTTATTGACTCGTCCGGCAAGGGGAAACTGTGAACATATTAAAAAAGTAGGCCTAAATGTTTTACAAATTTGCACGCTCTTGCACTTGCAAAACTGGACAGCAAAATGAATAATTTCAGTATTCACAAATGTTTAACCAAAAACATGGAACTACTTTTCCCCTCAGACTGGGCACACGCCGGCCGGTGTACCCGTTAAAATACACACAGGTATATGCTATTCACGGTAAAGTGAGAACTTTTAAAAGCTCTCTTTCTCATTTGGAACAACAGTCAATAAATACATGTTATTGTAGCCGTAGACGTTAACTTCCAAGAGTGGTGGAATATACACACTGTGTTTGTGACTTACATTGCAATGTATATTTTAAAAGGTGGTTAGAGGATAAAACATGGCTGAAAGGAAAAAAAGTAACTAGGGTTTCAAAAGTGCTCACCTTAACGGCGGTGGCATTTTTCAAAGGTGGGATTCGAAAGTGCCCAGTTAACCGTGAGCAGCATATAATAAATAATGCCCAGGGCAAATGCGCATCCCTCTTCGCGCGCTGTTTACCGGTTGACGTCAAGCGCCGCGATGGTACAGTGGTCAGACACTGATCTCCTACCACAGCGGAAAACCGAGCCCGATCCCCGTGTGGAATACATGGTGGACGTTGCCTTAGCCGATGGGTTCCTTCGATGTACCTTCTCCGTCTTACAAGACCTCAGCAGTCAAGAGGTCTAAGTACTAAGATATTTTCTGTGAAATCTTGGTTTGCGCGAATTCATACACCTTAGTAAGTAAATGCTCTGGGAATACGACTTTTTGCCAGAAAAGGTAAAAAACCAATAATCTAAGTACATACTTTTTTTTTACTTTTATAATATTAGAGGTACCACCATAGGGAGGGGGAGAGGGGAATATTGTGGTAAAAGTGAAAAAAACATGTATATATATTTAGATCTTGCTTACGCAGTTTCTTTTGGCGAAAGGAGATAAGTACAACCGTTTGACGTAGTTAAATGTGCCGGAAAATAAACAGTAATTATGCCCGGAAGTTTTTCGAGGGTCATTTATAAATGTAAATTAACAAAATGAAACCAATACGATGTGAAATTGTTACTCAACAAAAAATTTTGTCATTAGAAAATACGTATCTCAAGAATGTTTCAGCAACTTGCTTTGTGAAATAAATATTGTGAGTGCAATACACATTTGTTTATTGCATTAACCTTGTCTATGTGTGCATATAAGGGCACCGCCCACTTTGACGTTTTTTTAGCGCGTTTGAGGCAGGGAAGCGCGGGAGCGATAAGGGCGACATTGACACGCTCGCCTGATGCCACTTCGCTCCTACGCGCAAGGCGCCGAACTGGCGTGCAGTGTTTCCGCTGTGCTGCGTGTACCTGTAGGAAGGGTTTACATTTCAAAACACTGTAGGGTCGTTTACCTATCTTGAATGGCTGAAATGTCTTCTTGAAGCGTGGTAACTGTCTGCACACGAATCACGTAGGAGCTGTGCCGACGTTGCCGAATTCTGAGTGGCCCGGTCAAATACGAAAACGCCTTCTCGAGCAGACAGCAACCAATGACAGAAGAAAAACTGCTGCTGGGTGCCTATAGTAATGACCAGACACCTGAAAAATTCGCGCGTTCAATGACCTGTAGGCTATACTCCATTGTCATGTGTAAAATCATGCAAATATCACTGTTCATTGGTTGCTTGTTGTATTAGCAGAAGACGGTGATTCGGTCAGCATTTTGCTGTGTATTTATTATTGGCTCAGAGTGGTCCAGGAGGTGTAAACTAACGGGTGGTCATTTTTTTTTTTTCGCGAAAATGCACCAACTCTACCTATGGGAATTCAAGCTGTGGCTCTATTATTTCATCGGTGGAACGTCTGTAGCGAAGTTCAGTGAAGGTACCTATAATAGTTTCCCATGTTCCCCGCCAGTATTACACGAGATACAGCATTGCGGAAAAGCAGTTTTTTTTAGCTATGTTGGAGGGCTCGGGAATAACATTTATAATGTGCATGATGTATTGAGTGTGCTACACGTACCTCACTTGAAGTGTGTTTCCTTTTCGCACGTTGGTATCATAAGGATACGTTTGGTGGTTTCTTTAAAAAATTTCGGATTTCAAACACACTACAGCGCAATTCAAGTGCCAGGTAGGCGGCGGCCTTAGACGTTTCAAACAGCAAACCAATATAACGGCGCTTTAGTAATTTGTATTTTGTAATTTGTTAGCTACGAAGCTGAAAAAAAAAAACGCATTTTGCAAAAATTAGTTACAGATTTTGTAGACAAAACGGGTCACGCGAACATTTTGTTAACGAAAACTGCTCATTGAAACACGGCCTGAGCTTGTTTGAAAGCCCTCCCTAAATTATACTTCTCTGAACGTTTCGTATCCTTCCACCATACGTAAAATTAGCGTTGCGTGGCCCCTCTCATTATATTAATGCNTACTTCTCTGAACGTTTCGTATCCTTCCACCATACGTAAAATTAGCGTTGCGTGGCCCCTCTCATTATATTAATGCGTGAATGAAGTAAAAAACTTGTTAAATGGTTAAGAATGTAAATATGTTAACAAAATATTTGCAGTTGTTACTGTGATCTGGGTGGTACAGCCAGAAAACATTTTAATTAAATCATGTGANATGTTAACAAAATATTTGCAGTTGTTACTGTGATCTGGGTGGTACAGCCAGAAAACATTTTAATTAAATCATGTGACCACGAATGTGAAAATTACGTTTTCAATACAACGTTAAGATATGGGACCACATTTCGTAATTAGTAGGGGCAGTGATATTTCGCGAAACGATTTCGAGACAAGATACAGTCAAAAACACTGTAGGGTCGTCCAGCTTCTTTGATTGGCTAAAAAAAATGTTCTGGCCCACGTTAACAGTTTGCACACGAATCATGNAAAATGTTCTGGCCCACGTTAACAGTTTGCACACGAATCATGAAGGTTCAGTGCCGGAGTTACTTAGTCCTGAGTGGCTTGGTCACAGACGGACACGGCACCAGCAGCCAATGGAGGTATAACAACAGCTGAGGTGTGTATATATATTATTGCAGTCTACTGTGTGCTCAGATTTTTACGCGAAAAGTCACTGGCCCTAGTAATTAGTTATCAACTTAACAGGGAGCACGCGAATCAATGTGGCAGTTAAAATACATGATGTTAGGGACAGTGATTTTTTTTTCCACGGGTTTATTTCAGAAATGCTCAGTTTACTGTGGACCATCTATCTACCTGGTGCCTGAACTGCGTTACAGGATGTTTGAAATACACGTTTGTCCACGAAACTATTGAGCGTGCGTCCAATGTGCTGTTTTACGAAAATAGCACAATTCAGACGAGGGTTTTTGAGTGATTTCAAAATGCCACTCACGTTAGAAACGCCATTTCTGAGTACGCCAAAACGGATAGAAACTGCTTTTTCAAAGAGTTCTATCTCAAAATGTACGCATAAATAGAGACCTGAAATATTCACGGATTCATTTCGGGACAAGCTAGAATTCGAAACACGTGTGTTTATAAAACTTCATCCATTGGTCCACACGGAGTTTCACACCTCCTGGAGAAGGCTGGCCCAACCGTCGCCTTCTACTGTGACAGCAGACAACCAATGTGCGGTTGATATCGGCATATTTGTACATAAGACTGGAGAGTCTAGCCTGCAGGTCATTGATATCGCGAATTTTTCTGGTCTCTACGCATGGTACATACAAAACTGCTCAAGGTGCCCTGCACTGAACTTTCCTAAAGACTTTCCGCCAATAAAATAATTGGATCACCGCTGAAAGTTCCATAGGTACACGCAGTGCGACGAGAACACTGCACGCCAGTACAGAGCCTTACGCTTAGTGGCGATGGCGTACTTAATGCCTGTGGCAGTATCGCCCTTATCGCTCCCGCACTTCTCGGGTCTCAAACGCGGGAAAAGCTCCAGGTGATAATTTGGTATAGGGAAATACATTTTAATGATATTCGGTTATTTGGCGTTCCTGTTATATATATATATACCATATATACCACCGGGAACGTTTTTGAGCAGAAAAATACGTGTTTCTTTGCTATCGAGGCCTTTTGTAACATTAATGTATAGCCTGTTTCCCGGAAAAATCAGAAAAATTAATAATTAAATAAAAAATAACTGAAAAACAAATTGTTATTATTACTTCGATACAGAACTTGAGAGTATGATTTCTCACGCTTAGGTTTTTGTTTCAAGTTTAAATCTTCAAAATTGACTTTAAAAAAAAATTAATTTCGTCAATATGCGTTTCCCTATGCCAAATTCCCACTGCTTTCAAACGAGGCAACAAACAGCCTTAACGCGCGGGCCCAAACCTGTTCCTCGCTCTCACCTGTTGCTGTCCCGGCTCACCGAGGTACCTGCGGACGCCGCGCCGTCGGGGGGGAATCTGCGGTCGTCGTCGAAGGAATCTGCGGACGTCCCCGGGGCGAGCCACCAGGGGGAAGGAAGCGATCGGCGACCAGAAGCGCCGAGCACTGGTACTGATACGCATCTCGCAAGCAGCTCGCCGTCGCCGCCGGGTTGGAAGGAACGCTGGTGGGGGGGATTGAAGAGAGTTTTAGAGGAAGGGGGGTGGGGAGGAGATCGCCCCGTTGATGATGCTCTATGGCAGCCAGCTGCCCGCCTCGTTTATCAGGCGCGCTGCCGTCGTCGCCGTCGTCTGCGGCGATGCCACGTATCGCGTCGGCAACCCTCCCCCGACACCGACAACCCGCCGCACAGACGAGGAACTGCAGGCCAGGGTTGCCAACTCTCCTCGCAGACATCGCCCCGGACGAATAAGCTTATTCCGGTTCACGTTGAAGTACACGAAATAATTTGTTTTCACAGCTACGAACCTTTAAGGCCTCTTGGCAATTGTACGACAGTTTTTTTTTTCGGCGACACGACACACTGCGAACGTCGCCCGTTACCTGTCGTCCGTCGATTTTACAATAGCTCGACGTTGTCGTTGCGTTTGTATGCGTTTTCTGCCATCTGTCGTCGTAACTGGGAACTAAAAGAACGAAACCAGAGAAGTTTTTCTGTAAGGCGTGTTGATCTAAACGAAAGAAATGGAAACATCTCTTTCGATTTTCTATACAAAAATTGACAACTGGAAGATAATANCGTGTTGATCTAAACGAAAGAAATGGAAACATCTCTTTCGATTTTCTATACAAAAATTGACAACTGGAAGATAATAATTACCATCGGCTGTATGTACCTGACTAAATGTTTCAGACTTATTTAAGTAATAATTAAGGCTCCTATATGCATTTGAATGTTACAATAACCAGCCAGTGGATTAATGAATGATTATATTAAAAATACTCACCAACTCACACACACGCACGCCTACGTTGTGATCTACACANCAGTGGATTAATGAATGATTATATTAAAAATACTCACCAACTCACACACACGCACGCCTACGTTGTGATCTACACATCTACGTTATTTTTCTTTCTTCTTCTTTGTCGCAGGCGCGTTAGAACATGTTATATCGCACAGTGTCGCATCGCCATCGTTTATTACCCCTTACATCAACTTGAAAAGCACTAACATATTTTATTGTTTAACATTTACTTTTGACTGGCAGCTTCCCAGGGCCACAAAAGTGGGTATTTTCAATTTTTTTATTTAATTTGCGTTTAGTAAATATGTCTTTTGGTTCACGTTATTTAACCAACGGGTTTAGAAATTGGGGGAACGAAATTTTTTGAAGTGAGGCGAGAGGGAAGCAAATGGGCACGGCCTTTTTTTTTATCCCGGTAGGTTTTAGACACGATAATATTAAAGAAGATGTAACGTGTTCTTAACTGTNGGCACGGCCTTTTTTTTTATCCCGGTAGGTTTTAGACACGATAATATTAAAGAAGATGTAACGTGTTCTTAACTGTCTTCACATTGAACTTCTGTGATTGCTGAAAATTACTACATCAATAAATTTTCTTGTGTAATAAAAAAAAAAACATTCCTGCATTTATCTTGTTACGTGTGAAATATCGTTCTAAGAACATCGCTGTCATGTCGCTACATGGGTTGACAGCCGGGACATATTCGAACTCTGCGCAGGAGAATCGTTGGCGTGCGCGGTGTAGCTTGTACTGACAAGCACGGCGGAACTTCGGAACACAACCGCCGACGTAATTCACGCATGCACGACAGCCGATCGCGAGAGGAAACTGTGCGACGCAGGAAGACGCCAACTTTTGCCAGGACAAACCACCGCCTCTACGTGTTAGGCGTCTACTTGAGTATAGTTAATTCGTGGTTACTCACAAATTTTCTTATAAAGCCCTGCAAAAGTCTAACTTCCATGATATCNAAATTTTCTTATAAAGCCCTGCAAAAGTCTAACTTCCATGATATCCCTCCGCCCCATCCAAACAAAGCATGACTAAATCTTGAAAACTACACCAAAGGGACAACGCGCCGTATTTGCGAGCTCTTAATTTAATTATATTTTGCATGAGGAATATTTCTTACCAGCCGTTACCAACGCACATAATTCCTCCCTATTTTATTCATATTAATTATAAAGTAAATATTATAATTTATAGATAAAATATAGTTAAAAGTAGAATTTAACCATAAATAAGATACTTGTTATGTTAACAGAATCGTAAGAGTGAAGAGATTTGGGCGACTTTTAACAGCGAGGTCTTGAGTGGAAATCGTGCTGGACGATGCCGTTTTCGTCGATGATCTCCCGTTTCCCCCGCCCTTGCATTCCGGTGCTACTCCGTCCTCGCCTCATTTCACCCCAATTGGCTCCAAAGGCGCTGTTAAGAGCCGCCCAAATCTCTCAACTCACCTCAACAATTCTCGTAATATTTCGTTCCAGTTTTAAATGATTCACATGAGTGTTTCGTGTCAAATTTAGGGTTGGGGGGAGGGGTCATGTCACCTGAGACCCCCCCATCCCCCCAACGTTAACGCCCTTGGTCAATGGTATTGTTGGTCCACAATACACTAAACTCCACTTACGGTGTTACAAAATGATCACCATTACGCTATCAACCACTGCAAGCCCAAATTTAATGCGTCCAAATTAAAAGTATTTTGACGTGTAATGTTTTATATAACAACTGTGATCTTTCGAGTTATTGTTAGGGCCAGCGGGAAGGGGCAAAAATGTTCCGGGCCAAGATATTTCCCGAAGTGTCTGTAACGCTTCACTTATTATATGAGTGAATGATGCAAAAGTATAGTCAATTCACGGTTACTTTCAACTTTTCTGAAACCCTGTTAAAGTTCTACTTCCAGGATATTCGTCCGCTTCATGCAAACAAATTTTACCCGAGTCTAGAAAATTACACCAAAGGGACAACGCACCGCATTCGTGCGCGCTCCGTTTAATAATATAATGTATAAGAACTATTTCTTACTAGGTATTACCAACACGCCTATTTTCTGCGTGATTCATTTCATGTTAGTAAATTTTTCTGCCCCTGAAGAAACAATTCACGTGGACGTGTTTTCATTGTTTGGTTAACGCTTCTTAGGGTCTTAAAAACTGAGTTGAGAGATTTGTGTGGCTCTTAACAACGATGTCTAGAGAGCCGATGAGGGCGAAATGAGGTGAAAATGGAGCAGCGCCGTAATGCGGGGGCGGGGGAACGGGAGTTCTCTGAGAAAACCCGCCGACCAGCGGCATCATCCGGGCGCGATTCTCACATGCAAAAATCCGGGAGTGGCTAGGGATTGAGGGCCTTAAAAGAACTTTACATCGCATAAACACCAATTATTGTGAATTAAAATAATATTTTTTTACAGCACAAGTTAACAATATAGAGTTTTATTGTCTATTTCTAGGGCCAGTGATTTTTCGCGTAAAAATTGGAGAACACAGTAGCCTTCAATACTATATGCACACCTCAGCTGTTGTTATACCTCCATTGGCTGCTGGCGCCGTGTCCGCCTTTGACCAAGCAACTCAGGACTAAGTAACTCCGACACTGAACCTTCGTGATTCGTGCGCAAACGGTTAACACGGACCAGAACATTTTTTAGCCAATCAAAGAAACTGGACGACCCTAAAGTGCTTTGGACTGTATCTTGTCTCGAAATATTTTCGCGAAATATCACTGCCCTTACTGAACAGTCAGCTAGAAGTAAACTTAGTGGAGTAATCGTGTAAAATGTGGTGCGAACCTATAGTAAAATAGTATGTGGGGAATCAGAGACCAATTTCGAATAATAGTGACACAATTCTAGGTTGTCTTGAATTCCAGCAAATTTGTGCAGGGTTCAAGGTGTTTAGCCATACTATTGGTCTAGATTATGATAGGTTCATGTTACTACAGCCAGACACAAATTGGTGGTGACAACGAAACAAGTTTTGTGTCCACTTAAGTACAACACTTGTCATAAAATGTCTTGTTTGCAACACCTGAAACGGTAAACGAGGACTTGTTGAACAGGATGGGTTCTCGGTGGCTGAGCGGTTAGTCTGCTCGCCTCCCAACAAGGCAAACTTGGTTCAATCCCCGGCCGGGTCACGCCCGTATTTTCACATGTGGGATATCTGGCTTTTTTTTTGCCTGCGGTTAGTGTTTGACTTCTAGCTATTTTTAAATTTGAATATTATTATAAAACTTAAAATAAAATTATGGCCCAACCACTTATAGAATTTCCATGAAATTTATTTATCTTATTCTAATGATATCAAAAATTCATTTGAACTCTAGCCAAGCATGCTAATTGTGCAATATTTTAAAATTTGTATGGCAAAACCTATAAATTATAATTTCTCATAAATTTTATAATTAAGATTTTGTAAATTATTTTTTTNTAAATTTTATAATTAAGATTTTGTAAATTATTTTTTTGATGTTTTCTAATAAGATAAGTTTAATTTTTGATGTAATATCACAGGACCGTAAAGGCCCTAAAAATATAAAAATCAATTTCTGGCACTTGAACATCATTAACTACCAGAGGCTAGG
>NQII01002214.1:0-75162 GCA_002778355.1 Clitarchus hookeri
TCTCAAACACACACTCTCTCTCAAACACACACTCTCTCTCACACACTCTCTCTCTCTCTCAAACACACACTCTCTCACACTCTCTCAAACACACTCTCTCTTTCACTCTCTCACTCACTCTCTCTCACTATCTCTCACACTCACTCACACTCACTCACTCTCTCTCCCACTCACACTCACTCTCTCTCACTCACTCTCTCTCCCACTCACACACACTCTCTCTCACACTCTCTCTCACACACACTCTCTCTCTCACACACACTCTCTCTCTCACTCTCAGCCCACAACATTAGTCTATGTTGTAAATTACTAATTGATAGCTGTAATCTAAAGTTTGCANCTCTCTCTCACTCTCAGCCCACAACATTAGTCTATGTTGTAAATTACTAATTGATAGCTGTAATCTAAAGTTTGCACTCCTAGTCATCTTGCAATGGTGGTACAGTAAAACTTGTACTTTGTAAATATCAGGTCTTTTACAGTTGGCACATTTTTTGAACAAACTTGTGTGAGCCAGTTTTGTATATTTTTGAAAGTTGAATTTTATATTCTGTCACGTTCATTAAAGAGTCTCGTACCTATTCATATGGAGCTAAGAAATTCATTTCCAAATGTTCGCTAGGCAGTGCACCGTGGTATCCGTCACTAAAGCATTGCTCACAAGATCAACAACTCTTGTGATTGGAGGCTGCGTTAGCGGGAGTTGGCTGTCGTACCAGAGAGCGAGAGACCTGCTCCATCCAGCCTGGAGAAGGTGAGGCGAGACGCGATGGGCACATGGTAGCAACGAAGTTGTGTGAAGGAAACAGGAGTACCATGAGAAGACCATTCACAGTGGCAGTGTCCAACACAATCCCCATGTGAGAATTGCCGTCCTGAAAAATTCCATTTGTGCTGGAGCCTGGTGTTGAACTGGAGACCTTGATGATGGGAGACACACTAAGTGAAGTGATTAATGTTCACTGTTCTGTTATGTCTAATTTATAAGTTGCCTCTATTTTCTTGAAGATCCATATCATATGGCACAGTACTGTGTTTGTTTATCTCTGAATGAATTNTTATAAGTTGCCTCTATTTTCTTGAAGATCCATATCATATGGCACAGTACTGTGTTTGTTTATCTCTGAATGAATGAGAGTTTTTTTGAGGTTTTTAACGTTACTACACGTGTTCACAGTCTTTGTTGTGTCATTTCTGTGTGTGCAGTTAATTGGGTAACTTGGTAAATAGGGCATGTCATGTCTTATGTATGACATTATACTGTATTTTGGTTGATGTAAGCGTTTTTTTTCAAAAACTGCGTTAATTTTTTTTATTTATTTAGTAAAAATGTTGCAGAGCATAAAATTTAATCAAATTTTGTGTTTTTTTCTCAAATGTTGTTCAACCTTCAGATATATTATATTTGATTAAATTTCGACCCAATTTAAAAGAAAGTATTATGTAGTGTTTGCGTAACTGCAATCAGTTTCATTTAGTTATTTTTTTAAGTCAACTGCAAAAATTATATAATATACAGTGAAATAAAATATTGCAAAATACATTAAGGTATTTTAAGCTTTTGAATTTTCAGATGTCTTTGGTTATAAGGAACTACATACATATTTCTTATTTGTGGCTGTCGTGTTCTTTCTTAAAATAACTTTTGCTAAACATGTATTAAAATTATGAAGGGCAATATCTTTTAGTTTTCGTGTGTAATTTTTTGTAAATGAGTTGGAATTTATATTTGTTATAGAAACAATAACATGACTTCAACAAGTGAATGTACAAAAAATATAGAATAATAATTTTTGTTGATCTTTCAATTTTGCAAAAAAAAAAAAAAAATATCTTAAAATTTTTACAAAAATTATTTTTTGGAAAATTATTATCACTTGCACATTTGCACATGTGATTGCATGTTACAACAATTATTGTGAGTGAAACAAATGAAAAAACACGAACACATTCTGCTTGAGTTGAAAAAGATGGTCGAAGAAAGTAAACTGAATAAGTTTAAGTATGGAAAAAGATGTATGCTTTGTGTTATGAATTAAAATTTAGTAAATTATTTACAGGAGAAAATTTGGAAGCCTCCACGCTGAAATAACGTATGTACTGTAATTGATTGAAACTGCAGAAGAATCATAAATATTTGAAGTATATAATTTAATGTGCATTGCAGTATTGCAAACCACATTTTTATTAAAATGCAGCAATTGAAGAGATGTGTTGTAGTTTAGTGGAACTTGTACATATGTAAAGAAGTCGGATAGGTTATGATTAATATTTGCTCCCTGTCTTGACAGCTGGAGATGAAATAGTACAATTTGAGTGTTTGAACATTTGTCAGTTGGTTACTTTTGTTGTCCAATGAAAGCCATGATCCATAATCTCCATGCCAGCAGTATCTTGAGGTGAATGCAATATCTTCTCAGTTTCAAAACTTAAAGAAAGTTGTACTGCTGGTTCTCTGCCTGAGCTCTTATCTGTGCCCTTGGGTTAGAAGGATTGCTCGGAGGTTGGCAGGTACAATCTTTGCCGTCGGGGCTGATTCCATCGGGTAGTCAATTGTTATCAGTGTCTCTCCGCTCTGACTCGGCTAAGGAGGTCTTGGAGATACGGTACGGAGGTTCAGCCTCGAGGTTGGTGCCGGACGGAACCTGCCTTGTGCTCTTTGTCGAAGGAGCCGCCACCGTACCCGCACGTGATGCCTCTGCTCTACCAGATATGCTCCTCACCACTCTGGGTTCACCTCCATCTTGCTGATGGACTGTGGGCTGACTTGACTCGACTCCTGCTGGGCTCGGGGAGATGGCCGGCNGTATCTTGAGGTGAATGCAATATCTTCTCAGTTTCAAAACTTAAAGAAAGTTGTACTGCTGGTTCTCTGCCTGAGCTCTTATCTGTGCCCTTGGGTTAGAAGGATTGCTCGGAGGTTGGCAGGTACAATCTTTGCCGTCGGGGCTGATTCCATCGGGTAGTCAATTGTTATCAGTGTCTCTCCGCTCTGACTCGGCTAAGGAGGTCTTGGAGATACGGTACGGAGGTTCAGCCTCGAGGTTGGTGCCGGACGGAACCTGCCTTGTGCTCTTTGTCGAAGGAGCCGCCACCGTACCCGCACGTGATGCCTCTGCTCTACCAGATATGCTCCTCACCACTCTGGGTTCACCTCCATCTTGCTGATGGACTGTGGGCTGACTTGACTTAACTCCTGCTGGGCTCGATGAGATGGCCGGCAGCGTTCCGGCATAGGGCGAGGGGAAGGTGACCACAACTTCTACAAGAATTATTACTGTGTGCGTGGTGAAACCAGTCAACTGACGTCCCTAGCCATAATGCCCAAGGTACACGTGTCCTCACCCCGAGATCTAAGGAATGCCTACCATCTTATTCTTAAGAGCTAGGAGCCTTACACGCGCGCAACTGGCGGTTACTTCAGCCTAGCGTACCTTACTCTTAAGGTGAACTGTGAGAGTTACAGCAGAGTACTGTTCCTGGATGAACCGGGGAACATTGACCTTGACCCTGGCTTGTTGCCCCGCTTATGTGGGCTGATCGTGGGAGAGCTCTCAGGGTGTCTGTATAAACAATCCCTTCCCAATCAGACGTTAATCGCAGGCAGCTGGCTGTCGCCAACACGCAAACGCAGATGCCATCCCAGTGCGGTCACTTCCCTGGGTCAGTTAAATGCGAGTCAGATCTGCTTCCTGCTGCAGGCCGTGCTCGCCAGGCGCTCTTGGAGCCGAGGTGCAAGGGACGGGAGGACATTCACCATGTAATGACCATATTTCTTATGAGCCTTCCCATATCACAATATCGTCTATATTTTTTATGAGAGTTTTTCATGCCATTCAAAACAGTTAGCAACATGGAGTAAATGATATGTACTGTATAAAACATACATACAACAAAATTGTACATATAATGAAATATCACAATAAAATCACATGACAAAAGTGCACTGAACAGTAAAACTGTGCTGAACAATTGGATATACCATACTTGCTAAATGTTACATTGCCTGCAGTTTTGGCTACCTATCAGTCCACATAACAGTACGTTTGTAGCTGGTCTGACATGTAAAACACGTCCTAAATACAAATTAATTTTTGTCAATATTTTTTTTTAAATTTAGATTGAATATAAATAATTATTGACTTGATACTCCATAAAACTTATATTACATGTGGTATGCACTATGTCGTGCAACAAAGTTGTTTTTACGATATTCAAACAGTTTACACTGGACCCACAGTTGGCTCAGTTAGCCAGTCACCAGCATCCCAACTCTGGCGGTCCCCAGTTTAATCCCAGGCCCCGGCAGGTGGAAATTTTTCGAACACAGGGTTTTCATGTAGAGAGAGTGCAAACACTGCCATTGTGCGATGATTTTCTTCTCCATTCTTATTCTGCCGCCTCTCCATCTCCATCTTGTCTCACCTAGTTCATTCTTCAGACCGGCCGGAGCGACATGTCTGTCCCTCGGGTAGGACAGCCGGCTTTGATTGGCACCAGCCTCCTCTCGTACATAGCTGACCGTACCGCAGGTGGGAAACAGGAAGCAGCGAGTATTTTTTATTTAGAACAGTTTATATTAAATGTCTTTTACAGGAGATTACAGTTTCTAACTTAACTGGACATTATAAATGGTGCAATGCTTTGTAAATAAAGCAACATTTTTGCTGTGCACTTGTATTGACATACGGAGTCCATGAACAGTGTCCAACTGCTTAGCGAACAAGCAGATGCGGCTGTCTGTAATGCCCTCTCCAAGTGTGCCATTCATAATTTGGCGTATAAACTGGAGGAAATGGGAACAGTGATCCTGTGTCANGTAATGCCCTCTCCAAGTGTGCCATTCATAATTTGGCGTATAAACTGGAGGAAATGGGAACAGTGATCCTGTGTCATGGCTTTGCGCAGTTGAAGTGGAGTGTATAGGATGTGAATCATGCATGGTGCGCCGTCTCGACAAGGACCTTCAGGAAGGTGACCACTTCCGACGTTGCTCCTGATGGATTGTCGACAAAGGCATGAAGGTATGTTGCTCTGTTTGCTAGTCCAGTGTGAGAGTTATTACTGATTCTCTGGAATCTGCAGTAGCAGAATCTCCCTGTAGTGTGTTTGCCCTTATGAGATGGGCGTGCCTAGGAAAAGCTCTGTTTTTTGTGCTTTATGCTGGAATTACAATAGTGGAGCCGATGCAGCACGATGGGCATGGCGCAAATAAAATAATTTTCCAGCCGGTCAGCATTNTGGAATTACAATAGTGGAGCCGATGCAGCACGATGGGCATGGCGCAAATAAAATAATTTTCCAGCCGGTCAGCATTGAGATTTGTGTGACATCAACACGAAGACAAGAATTGCAAGCATAACAAGATTTACGAATAGAAAATATTTATAATTAAATTTTATCGCTGGCACGACAGAACTGTAGAGATGTTAAATCCTTCATCTTCTTGGTGTCAAAATTATTTCCAGCACAAATATTCTCTGTGTTTGTAAGCAAAGCGATGCCATTTTATGCCTGTGTATAATTATGACCATCGTGTTAAGTATCATCATGGAAAAGAATTATTGTATTAACAGAAAAATAAGAAAATGACATAAACCTAAAAGGTTGTCGTACAAGAGGTTGCAAGTTGTGCCCATTGCATTACGTCTGTCGCACTATTGTGATCCCAGAATTACAGCATGTTTTAGCCTTTGTCACTTAAAATAAGTTGCATGCTGTTCTTGGGTGTGTGCATTTATACTTAATGATTGCAGTCAAGTATATTGGTGATGTGTACATAACTTCTGCATGAGCTGCTATACTTAGCAGAGATAGTAGTAGACGAGGACTGCTGACCCCCAGTGGAGTAAAGATGCACCCTTGCCTTGTAGGCGGTCCAGTGGTGAGGCAGGCGCTGTAGGAACTATTACCTGATGGCAACAGACACACGTCCAAAACTTTACTTCCATTCAGATTGCTGTAGACGACATCCTGGCTCACCGAGGGTGTCTCTTCCAGATGATTTCATGTCCTGATTACAGGCAAATGCTAGTACAGTCCCTTTATACAAACATTGCCACTTAGTCACCTATCAGGTTATCATGATTAGCCAATACCATTACCAATCTTCCTTCCTCTCATGGTCGGCGTAGCAACTGGAGTGCTTGCCTTCCACCAATGTGAACAGGGTTCGAAATTGTTATCATAAATGGAAATTTTGTTTTGATTAATATTCTAGTTTGTGATTATAAAGTTGTATTTTTATAAATTATTTTAAAGAGAATATTAAATATTTTGCCCACTGCAGATATGAAAATGTAAAAATTAAAGTATTGTTTGTTCCCAATAATTAAAGAGCTACGAGCGAGTAATGACTTCAACTATGTAGAACTTATTTTGAAATTTAATTTTTTGGATTAAACTTTGTACAATTTTGCTTAAAAACTGCCATATTTTTAGTTNTAGAACTTATTTTGAAATTTAATTTTTTGGATTAAACTTTGTACAATTTTGCTTAAAAACTGCCATATTTTTAGTTGTGGTTATAATTACTCTTACACAAAAACATTATAAAAAAAGTCAAACAAGTGAGCAAGGTTTTTATTTTCATTGACTTTTGTTTGATTATGATGTAGCATGAAATATGTGTTATCTAATGGATGTTACAACAGTAGAGTGTGTTCCCAGCACGGCTGCCCCCAGATGTTCGCATTTGGGAATCATACGAGTTGATGCCTCTGGTCGCCGGGTTTTCTCTGGGATATTCCATTTCCCCCGACCTTGCATTCCGCCACTGCTCCATACTCGCATTGCTTCGCCCTTATCTGCTCTCAATACCTTGATGTTAAGAGCTGCCCAAATCTCATCACGCACTCACGGTGTGTGTACTTCTCAGATCACCACTATCGTAGTATGATCTTATGGTACCTGGAACTGAGCTTCTGCGCTACTCACTTTCTGGGCTCTAAGAGGCACTTGTACATGTTAGCAATCATGTTGTTTAAATATAACATAATTTTGAGCTGTTATCACATTCACTATACACCAATGGCCTCAACTAACTATTGACTTAATATTTGTACAGAAAAATGGGGTCACTGCCAGATTTTCACATGTGGAATGTGCTGGAAGTTGCTGCTGGATGATGGGTTTTCTCGGGGAGCTCCTGTTTCTCCCATCCTTGCATTCTGGTGTTGATTCATATCTACCTCGATTCTCTCTCATTGGCTCTCAAAACGTTGTTAAGAGTCGTCCAAAACCTCTCCACTCCACTTTCGCCCATGGTCCCTTTACTTTCAACATGCCTGCAGGAGGGCAGTCGGTAGAGTACATGAAGCATTAGACAAAGGTGATCATGTGATCTTAGTTTAACGACGCACAGTAATCCTGTCAAACGCACCGCACGGCAGAGTGGCCAAGTACTCCGCCGGGCCTGACCTCTAACATGGTCATCGCAGCTGGGCGTATGCAACGGTAATCCAATCACAGAAATTTTATCAAGATTATCCATCGCTGACAATGGTCGCATCAATCATCACTAATATTTCAAAGCAAATGGTTTCGTCTGAAAATGTTACACAATACATTTGAGGAAGGAAATATTTTTGCGATTTAGGGTAGTCCCCCGCTCACCATAAAGTTGGTGTTTAATTGTATCTGGTGTAAACCAACATGATTTTAAAACAAAATAATGATCTTTCAAATAAAATGATATGCCTCCCCCTTATCACCAAATATTGTTTGAACATCGAGCGACTTGTATTACAAAGCGTAAAGATCATTTTCAGTAACTTCTTGCAGGGAGATAGGAGGATTTGTATTAATTTATTTCAATAGACCTGCCTCTTTTGAATAAAACGACATCCTGTAATGGCCTATTCAACACCTTTTGTCATCTAATAATGCATAATCACCTAGCCCGAGCGCATTGTAACTCCCGACAGTCATAAGTATGGGTAAATAAGAGGACGTGGTTTTGAATAATTAATTATTGAAAACCATTAAGATAAATAAATTTTAATCACCTTATTTCCTTACCTCTGTCTCAAAATCACTCTTTTTTTAAAATGAAATAACATTAATTATTTGAACCACACATTTGCCATGCAAGCACAGCATCGCCATGGCCTTGATTGCATAAAGCTTTAGCAGTCTTCTATGATACCCAAAAACCCTTACACAGCTGGCGGGGTGGGAACTAGTTGCTTAGCAACCAGAATAGCGTAATTGTGCCCTCCCTCTGGGAGTCCAATTGGTTTGGAAGGAGAGGCACCCAACACTCCCCACAACTCAGAGTCAAGGGAAATGCTACCTCCCACCTTCTTCCCCCCCAAACTTTACTTTCACATTTAGTTTTCAAGAAATTTTAGTTTACCCAGTGTCCATAAACTCACTGCCATGTGGGTACTCGACACATGCAAGGTTGTGGAAACGTTGTGCCACCAGTTCTGNGACACATGCAAGGTTATGGAAACGCTGTGCCACCAGTTCTGCCCAAGTGTGTATCAGTATTCTTGCGCACATGCAGAGCGTATTTTGAGGCATGCGTGGGTTAACGCAACATCACATACTCCCTAGCCCACTAGTTTAAAAACTTATATTTCACCTCCTATCTCCGTCTGCTTGCCACTGTTTACTTCTTAAGTTTTGCTGGAATGTAAATACTGCACACAGTCAGAATGCTTGTATTTAGATCAGTCGGGAACTGTGTTCCGGGGTTTAGCCAACCGTGTGGTTCGACCATCTGCAACAGTCAGATGTCCACAGGTCCTTAGGTGCATAGACTTCTTGATCTATAGTGTAAGAGGGAATTAGCGTATCTGAGTGGTGACCTCCTAGAGGCCTCTTTCTCTTGTTTGGGAGCTGGCTGACCTAGCTATGGCAGCTCTAGATCGGAGTTACGGGATGCAACTTAGTTTGACTTTGGTAACTATTTGCTATTGTGTTTTTAACATAGCATTTTTTTTCTAATATCTGCATCCATTAAAAAAAATATTAAATAAATTTTATGGTAATATAATAATTTTTTTTCATATAAACTGATAAAAACGGAATTGTTAAGAAACTTGTGTTCTTTTGTGGATGAATTTTGTAGTGGTAGTACAGGATGTTTACTAAAGTAAGGATTATTATTTGGTTTATAAAACAACTTTTGTGTTTGGTTTATAATTCTAAATTCAGTTTATTATATTTTAATTTTTCTTGAGTTTGGTTTGTAAAAATTAGGACCAACTCCCAGGTATTTAAGCAGTATTATTAATATTTACACTTGTTTGTTTAAATTTCTGATAATTAATTTCATGCAAACTAAAACTTTGCAGATTTTGATTATAGTCGTATTTATTGTTGTAGGTAATGTTAAACACAGTTATTTCTATTTATTGTATTTATCAGTGCAGATAGGCCGATGAGGTTTTATTGTAAGTTCTTTTATTTCTTGAAATTGTCAAATCAATCACCAAATTTATCTGCTATTTCTGGCTATAATTTTTTATATTTGTAAGCCTTGGAGCTAATGAACTCCCCTTCTGGCTTCAATAATGAGCACACGCATTTTGCTAGTGCGTTACTGATTTTAAATTAATATTAAAAATTATCTGCTTCATCCTAATGCCAGACAAGTGAGTATGTAATGTACACGGGCGAGCAGAGAAGAGGCCAAATAGCATATGAATTAGAATTTTAGTGAAACAATCTTTTAACGCCTTCGATGCCAGGGATGGTGCCAAGCCGTATGTCTGAATGAAAGAAACAATATGCTTATTTTGGTGTCCATCAATTGTTTGAAAACTGAACAGAGGAATTACGAAATTGTTACAGCTTCTTTCCTCATAACATTTAACCATTGGTCGTGATCATAGAACTCATAAATTACCAATTGCTAGGCTGGATTAGTTCATTACATATTACGTAATTTTAAAAACCAATAAAGTGATTTACAACTTGCCTTTATAAGAAGATATTACCTGAACTACATAATTTATTTTTCTTATGTATTGAGAGGGAGTTATATTCAAAGTAAAGTCTAAATAAGTTACACCTAAAGACAGTGTGAAAATATGAATATTGATTTTGTTTCCGTAGTTTTAACTTTAATCCCGTGGTTACCTACATCTTGCATAATAAAATCAATCATTACCCACTTAATTGGAAATGTCTTGTTTGTGTATTTTGTTAGTTTCAGTATTTTCTTATGTGTTCATTGATGGATAAAATTTGTTAACTCACAACACACGCCTATACTTATAATTAAATGTTTTCTTTCACACACACAATTTCTACCCCATTGAAGTTGTTTGACTGCCCAAAGTAGAAGTCGATGCTATATATAATTCCCTAGAACTTGAATGTGAACAAATTACTCTTACCAAAAAAGAAGTTTGTAAAACACTGGTTTGTAACAATTTCACACTGCTTCTTTATTGATGCACAAACACTTCTGTAAGTTATGTAACACTGTTTGCTGATATTTAGTAGAGACAAAGGGGCACACCATGAGATGAAAGAAGAAAATATGCAGTGATACTGTATCACCCAGGCAAGCTGTGTATATAGTTTCTAGGGCAGTTAGTGGAAGAGAAAGGCAGTCACCCTACACCGGAGCAGTTAAAGCTGATTGATGATTATCTTCCCCCTACAACCCATAAAAAGTTACTTACATTTTTTGGTTAATTAATTGGCTACATGAATAAATTATAGATTTGTCTGCTTCCACAGTGCCACTTACAGACTTGCTGTCACTGGCGCTAAAGTAATGTTGGACAAGTGAATATTCGGAGTGCTTTACTGAAATAAAAATTAGCTTTCGCAACTGCCTATGTCGTGCGCAGTATGATCCCAGCTGTCATTAGTATTTACAAACTGATGCGAGTGAAGCTCACCACTCATCACTGTACTGCTGCACCTGACTGTGGCAGACAAACTGCCTCCCGAGAAGGGGGGGCATGTGATGCATGGCATGCCTCTTCATTCTACCGTCCATTTACGTCACCACCACATCACAATGGATATGTGCCATCTACAGGGGTCTTTGCCACGCCCCGAATGGTGGACAGTCAGCCCAGCATGACCTAGCAGCTAGCATGGGAGTTGGTATGCATCCCACTTGACTTTTGGACCACCAGTGATGTCAATATGCTGTCTCGATTTCATGTCCCCAAAATACAATTTCTGACACCATGTAAGTTCGGGCCGGCTGACATCATTTTATGACCCTTGGAGAAATACATGAGAGTGAAGGTGTTTCAGTTAATCCGACACCCGCTTATGCAGCCTACGCATGTTGCCAGTGTACCTCACGCGTTATGTTAAATGAAGCCTGGCATAGATCAGTTCGTGTGAAATGGGGAGTGTGTGATCCCATGTACAATCAGTAATGAAGAAAAGGGGTTTTTATAAATATTTTTGTTCTGTGTAAGTCAACACACACACCCACACCCATTTTCCAAAATTAACTGGCCTGTGACATCACTATGCAAGTTTAACGTCAAGGATACTTAGTAACACACTTATCAACATTTTAAATAAGATAATACGTTTTATGTGTTTACCTTTAATTAACAGCAGAATGAAAAAGATAGCCAATAGAGAAGTCACTAGTACATTTTTACTCACTATTGACAATCTGGGTAAATTCTTAAGAGTGAATAATTTTAATCTTAGTAATTCTCATTTTGCTAACAGTTGTTTTAATGTCCTTTTTGAATGTTTCGGCACTGACTCGTTCAGGTTCTGCTCGAGCCGCCACCATTATTTCATTAAGGGATTCGGATAAGTGAGAGTTAGACGTGCCGCATTTACATCCCCGGTAACTACATCTCTTTCCTTTGTTCTAACTACTATAGAGTAAGTGGGAAATTGTATATTTGGAACCTCGTTTGTTTGGATCTCTCGGGAGCAGAACCGCATTAACGTCGTCCAGACTCATGGCCTGGGAAGGTTTGGTGCAATGAAGGCGGCCCATCTGCCTGAACAACAGGACCTGTGTACGTCCCTCGTACAAGGATTTTAGCGGGAAAACACCCGCGATAAATTGAGCTGTGTAAGTGTTACAGTGTCCGCCATTTCACTGCTGTTATGGCAGCTGCGCCCTCTCGCAGATAATCTCCACCTTCCCCATTCATGAACAGAGATTCTCCACAGTGTTGTTGTCGTGTGAGTCGGGTTGAACGGATTCATGTTCGTTTTAGTGACATGTAGAGGGGGACCAAATTAACATCCTCAGTAAGAAGGTCTAGTGTTGATATTTGAAAAAATCAAAGGGAATTCCACCAGCTTTTTCTGGGTCTCCAGCCTGCCGATATTTCAGGGGTGTCAGAAGGGTAGCTGCCTGATCCCCAACTGCAGCTCACCCTCTCTTGGCACCCATGGAACGATGTCTCCGAGAGAACAACATCCGAACTGGCCAGAATACACCTGAAACTGCTCCGTGTCATGTTTGTAACAATTTCACACTACTTCGTCATTGATGCATAAACACTTCTCTACGTTATGTGACATTGTTTTCCGATATTTAGTCGAGGCAAACGAGCACACAATGTGATGGGAGCATATATGTTCACTGAAATGAAAAATCCGTGATAAAATTTATATTAAATTCTATACCCATTTCTAACACAGGCCAATGTTCTTTAGTAAAACAATAGCAATACAGTTTAGGTTTGCTGGAGTTTTTTTATTGAAAGGAATATATAACAAACATACATTTCATTTACAACTCAGTATATTTATGTTTTATACATGTGCACACAGATGTTAATTTCTATATATTAAAACCTCTTGAAAAATGTAACTATACTAGTCACAAAAAAGTTTTGAGCAAAAAATCATAACTCTTGTTCGCAAATATAAGGCAGTTTGTGGGAAGAACATCCAAGGTCGTTAAAATTAAGGTGTTCCAGTACCAGTTCAACACAATTTTCGTTGTTAGAACCACTCGGTTCTTTTTCTCTCCAGCTTGTGTAACCCAACGAAGACATAGGTTCACCTGAAACCAGAAGTAATTAATGTAAGAGAAAGCAGATGCTGAGCACTTAATAATTTATAAGTTTCTTTAGAGAGAATAATGGAAAGGTAAAACGCCTTTAGTCGCAGGCAGTATATATGTACAAGAGACTGTGCTTTCGATTTAGACTTAAAAAAAACTTTCAAACTACATCTATTGTACCACATTTGCTGTAAAAATGACCAGTAGTGACACTCAAGGGCCTGCCAGAAATGAGCAGGGGGTCTATTCACTAACTTTTGGCAGTTAAGGTCAGTAGTTTGCACGCACTGGATCTCTTAACAACACCGTCTTCGACTTGGTATTCACTACGAACTGTTAAGGAATTATAATAAATCATAAGGTTCTGTAGTATATTTGGCAACACAGCATTATGGCCTTATTAATATAGTTATTTTCCATAACACCATAAAATAACTATATTTTGGGATTAGAGCATAGCAAACTTGATACGTAGATAATGAATGATATTCATTCTCTTTCCATAACAAGTAATGCTCTAAAATGTTCTGTGGTCGTCTTGGAACAAGCAAAATTTCGCGCACTTCTTAAACATACTGCAGGTTTACTAGTACATCACATCCCACAAAATTTTATAGACAACGGATTTTAATAATTTATCAGACTATAAAGTGTAATAAATTAGATTACCAATCGTCATTCATTAATCTGTAAAGAGACGTAAATGTGTGTGCTGGTTAACAAGTTAACAATACATCCGACAAAATCACTTTTTTCAATGAGCAGAATCAAGTTCAAACAGTTTAATATATCTTTCTTACAGAAACCTACAATGTCCCAAAGTTCATGGGTAGTTTGGTCCAAAACAGCATATTATAATTACTTTATTAATGAGATGAACATTTTTAAATTTCTTTTGCCACATATAAGGCACAATCTTTAAATAACTTATGTGATTGGTTACATTAACAAAAATATTATCTTGCACATAAAAAATAAATTTAAATCCTTGTCACCCAATGTACCACATACAGTTTTAAGGATTTTGCCTCCAAAATGTAACATTTCCCTTTTTTGAGTGACTGAGGCGGAAGAGAGGTGAGTTTTTAAAATTTCATTTCTTGAAGGCAAAGAGATTGTCCTTTTTTTTTTTGCAAAAGCAGAAATTCAAAATCTTGGTCAAAAGAACTGCTTTGATGATGGATAGCAAATCTGACTATATATAACACATGATCCAGATGCGAACATTGTTAAGAAATTCTTGAAGATCAATTACAACACAATAGATTATACATTTTCTGGAAAATTGTCTTCATCTTTTTTAAAACCAATACCAGGGTTCAAAGTGCCTGAAGAAACACGTACATAGGAGGCAATAGCCAGGAAGATGGGCGAGGTACATAATGTCGGTCTGGACTTCAGACAAACCGAACACACCAGTGGAACTGGAAAACAATGAATGGGACCTCGTAAAGAGTAAGGTGGAAAAGAAAACTGGCTGCAGAGAGGACAGACAACACACTTTGTACCGAGATTGCAGTTAAGGTTTAATTATTAAAGATAAAAAACAATCAAATGCTAAATATACCCCAAATAAATTCAACATGCCCAAAAATATTCAGCTAGAATTGTAACACAATATGAATACGAAACGATTCAATATTATATAAATAGCACCCAATCAATCTGAATTCAGAACACAAAAACATATATTACGTAAAAAAAATGAGCATAACCTAAAAAGATTTTTGCTGACAGGCGCAATTCTTTAAATGAGCTTGCTTTAAATTTTTGAGCGCAGATGCCCAAACTTCACGAACATTCTTATAATCGTTTGGTAACAAGTCGTTCAAATGCCTCAGATTTGATAAATGGTTATTTAGCAGAAAGGTAAAAATGAGGTTCAATGGAATGGTTTTATGTGATTCGCGCTTGGCATAATTGAAAGCCACCTGAAGCCAAGAAAAACTTTTGTCCCAACTAGTTTGGTCTATCCAATGGGAAGCAATAAGTACCTAATAAAAGGTTTAGATTGAAATGCTTTCTATGGGGACAAAGTGATGACATGTGTGCTATGAGAAAAACACATTTTCCTGAAAATATTGGAAGGAAACTGGGAATGGTTATCAGACACCATGGATGAAGACATGCCAAAATCTTTTTTAAAAAATGTGTGCATTAAGAGCCCAGATAGTGGACACAGCATCCGCTTCCCTATGAAGAATCAGTCGCACAAATTTTTTGAAAACATCAACACATACTAATAACATATTATTACTTGGTTTGCTCCTAGGAAAAGAGCCTACAAAGTTGGTGAACAATTTTTCTATACTTTTTTCATCTATATTGGATGAAAAAAAAAAAAATTGTAATGTGTGTTTTGTGCTGACTTGACCAGAGTTCATAATTTACTACATTTCACCCTTTCAGATATTCCAGCATCCATACCTTTATAAATTAAATGCTGACGGATAGCCTGAATAGTTTTGTGTGCGCCTAGGTGTTCGCCAAGAGGTAAAGTATGGAAATAATGAAAATTCACCGGCTTTAGAAGAGCAGGCAACACAATTCGTTTCCGTTTATCACGAGACCTGCAAGACAAAATATCTTTGGAAAGGAAGTTTGGTTTTTGTTCAATACCTGTTTCCAAACTTTCGATAATTTTCTTCAATTTATTGTCCTTTTCTTGACGATCTTTAATAATGGTAAATACTAATGGGGTAATGGGAGACTTGACAAAATATTACAATTTAGAAGAGCTTCAGATTCCACATTGGTACCTTTAGACATTTGTGACAGAGCATTAGCAACTACATTTTGGATTCCCTTGATGTGCAGTACTTTGAACTTTAATGAAGAAATTCTANTTGTGACAGAGCATTAGCAACTACATTTTGGATTCCCTTGATGTGCAGTACTTTGAACTTTAATGAAGAAATTCTATTGCCCCAATAGCCAATTTTTCCCAATTGTCACAGGTGTGCCAAAAGCAACGACAAATCTTGATTATCTCAGAAGAAATTCAGCATGTTCCCAATACTGACGAAGTTTATCTATGCCAAATACTACAGCCAAACATTGGTGGGTGGGTGTGGTGGAGGTAGGGGGGGGCCAGAGTTAATGGTGCAAACGCAATCGGTTGACGACAACCTTTGATCTCCTTAGCAAAGCAGCTCCAGTCGCCCGACTTGAAGAATCAGTCTGAAAGATAAATGACTTTGGAAAAATCCAGCGTATTGGGAACAGGATGAAGAACAGTGTCAATTTTTAGTATCTCGAATGCCTTTCATTGCTCAACAGTCCACTCATATGTTACTAACTTGTCTCATAATTTGTTGAGTGTTACTGCCTTTTCACCTTAATTTGGGATGTATTTACCAAAAAATTGATTACTTCCAATGAATCGAGCTGTGCCTTTAGCATCTCGTGGTGGCGGAAATTATGTAATGAATTTTGCCCTTTCGGGGCCAATGGATATTCCACAAGACGAAACAATATGTGCTAGGAAATAAATGTCTGGAACTGCAAATTTAATTTTTTTTAGAATTAATTGTAAAGCCTGATTTTTCCAACTGGGAAGAAAATTTTCTTCCATATGGTTTAAATACTGCTCAAAACTATCGGAGTATATGGGAATGTCATTCAGATAGTTATAGACAAATTAAAATTTTGCAAAATAAAAGTTATATCTAAATGCCTAGTAAGTACCTGAGCAACTGTGGCTAAGCCAAATTGAATACGAGTAAATAGATATAAATGTCAAGATAGGAACACTAAATCTTGCTATGGGTTTTGAGTCTTTTGACAAGGGAATTTGGTAAAATGCAGTATTTACTTCAATGCCGGTTTAAAAAAATGTTTTTTGCCCAAACAAATTAAATGCAGAATGGAGGCCAGGAACAGAAACTAACTCGTATCTTTTTTTTTTTTTTGTTAATTTTAGGTAGTCCACAACCATCCCATTTTTTCCCATTGGGTTTGGGTACCAAAAAGTTGGGACGTCATGTTTTGTACAATTACTCTTTATCTAAAAATCTTGAACCTGATATCTTAAAATGTACATTTGAGGCGGTGCCAGTCTATATGGATGACTCAGGACATATTCCTGTTTAATGTTTTGTCTAGTACTCTAGCAATTTAGTGAGTCCTAACTCAGCGGTAAGCACTTGGGGAAAATGTTTACGAAACGTATCTATAGCTGATTGCAGATGTTCATCAGGACGACAAAGCGAATCTCATACTTGATTGGACTCAGTAATTAGGTCAGAAGAGAGACAACTTTTTAACCCACAAAATAAATATTTGTCTCTGGGGAGGATTGAAAGAAAATATGTTCGGCTTGAATATCAAGAATTAGGCTAGCTATAGCCATGAACTTTGCCCNTCTGGGGAGGATTGAAAGAAAATATGTTCGGCTTGAATATCAAGAATTAGGCTAGCTATAGCCATGAACTTTGCCCATAAAATGGAATCTACACCAAGCTTCTTGGAAACAAACCATTTATAGATTCAGGTTAAATTTCCAATTATTAACTTGAAAGTAATGCAACATGTGATGGGGAATGCTTGACTTGAAGCAGTGTAACATGGTACTACTGTCACACACAAGGGTAATCTGATTTGATTAACTTTAAATACTTCAATTTGACAAACATATTAGCAGAAATAAATGTACGTGCAGATGCTGAATCTACAAGAGCATTAACAGACAGTGTCCCAAAGTTATTTTATCACGANCAGAAATAAATGTACGTGCAGATTCTGAATCTACAAGAGCATTAACAGACAGTGTCCCAAAGTTATTTTATCACGAGGGGTCGAAATCTTGGGAATACACACTAACTTGGGAAAGTTAACTTGACATACTCTATAGTTCATTTTCTCGACATGGTCGTAAGGACCGAACAGCTGTTGAGAATGACTACAAAAATCGACATATTGAAAAATGTGAGTATTGTATTTAGCATTGGCAACCCTGCCAGAATTGAGAGGAAGATAGCTCAATTGTTCTTCCAAGACTTGTTGTTTTTTTTTTTACATTGGTAAATTTTTTTACAATACCTACATGAAAATGTGTTTGTTTCAAGAATGGGAGAGTTGCCATCATACCATGTCTGTGGAGTATCGTTCCCAACTTTAACTGCATTTATGTTAGAATCACCATTGGGAGATGGGTTTTCCTTAAGGTTACCACTAACAGGTTTGTGTGGCCAACAGTACTGCTGGAGTTTCTGGTCGGCATACTGTGTGTTCTGTGAGTTTATGCTAGCCCTATCCACCTGCAAAAGATTTGAGTTTGGCGAAAAACACTAAGTGAATGCGCTCTTTGGGCACTAAGACTTACCACTTCACTTTCTGGTAAATTCGAGCCAATATAATGGTGGCCTCCTTAATACTATTGACGCACACAGAAAGAGCCTTCTCTATAAGACTAATGAGACAATCTTCGACTGTAACTGAGCTCGCAACCTTGTTGAAATAAAAAATTCAAAATATCTGAATGGTAGGCATTTAAAGAATAACATTGTGACGTTGCTAAACTGGCTAGATCTCTAAGCGGAATTTGAGTAAAAGAGTAAATGACCCCGAGCAGTTGTTCTTCTGGCACTATTATACTTTTGCTACAGTTTGTCAATTTCCTTTAACAACTCCACACATTTTGAGACATGCAACCCATCAGTTCCAGAAAAATTATGCAGCTTTTTGTTTGAGTGGATGTGAAATTATGCAATAGCATTAGAAAACATTGATGCTGCCGAAACTGCTATGTTGTGATGTGGAGGATCTGAGCTATAAGCAGAGGTACACCAGTGTGGACACGAATGGTGGGTGAAATTGTGGTTGATGCAGGTGTGAAAGTGGAGAATGACTAATTAGGTTACCTGGAGTGGATTGCCTGCCTGGAATGGATGTGAATGGCTCACTATGTTGTTGATTCTATTTTTTATAACTCTAACAAATCGCTACCATTCAAATTTTTTTCAGTAATATTTTAATATCCAAATGAACTTAAATAAATTGTAACACATAAGTCTGTTTTCGATGAAGAAACTGTTTTAGATATTGGTAATATTAATATTAAGTATTTCCTTCTTATAACAAAACATTTATCATACAATTAAAAAAATATATTTGTTTTAGCTGCCTAAAAACTAAACCCTGAAATTCCACAATAAAATTTATAACAGTTTTTATTTATTAAAAATACAAAAATTAGCTAAAATATAATGTATCAAAAGTAATAAAGTATTTACCATATTGGTATTGAAAAGTACATTAATTTTTTACCTCTATTAAAATTCAAAAAATGAATATAAAATTAAAAACTCTAAATTATTGCAATGCCATACAAGGCTCGGCCACAGATTACTTAAGAATACAGAGGTGAAAAAGCCACGTATTCCGTGAACTATGTCAGTTCATGCCAGCAAAATGGCAACACTGACCAGCATCATTTCGGAAAACCGTTCACCTATCAGCGCTCGGTAACATATTCGCTAGCTGGTAGTGGAACCATTCACAGCTCACAGCAGCCAGTCAGACACAAAGCCCATTCCCAGAATCTCGCGCAGCCAATCAGAGATTGGACACTCCCACGTCAAAGGAACTCGCATGGCATTACGCCTCTGTGTCCTTAACTATTCTGTTGCTGGACTTTGTTAATGCTGACCTAGGACACTCTGGAACTGTCCCTCGGTGAACTTGTCGTGCAGTCCCACGTACAAAGAGCCAATAAGGTTGGGATGTTGAGANTCCCACGTACAAAGCGCCAATAAGGTTGGGATGTTGAGACCACAGTTGCTTTGCCAGCTTAGCCTCTTCTTCCGAGTTGATGATGATGAGGTGAGCGCCCTCCTGAATACAGCTCCTGCGAGCCTCCTCCCAGGACGATAACTCTTGGTGCATCTTGTAGTAGCCACGGCCGGGTATGAGTTCGTATCCCGGACCTGGCTTTGGAGGCGGGGCTACAGGACAAGCAATACAACAGAAAACACATTTAGTGTTTCTGGGTAGAGGAAATTACTCTGGACTCTCATATTCCCTAGACTTCTTAGAAACTACGTATATTACCGAACTTTGTAGGACTTGTTTGATGGTGGAGTCACTAAGGTAAATTTTTTGCATAGTAAAATTACATCGAATTTTCTGGGATGTGCAAAATAAAAAACTAATAAATCAGGCAATCGGACCATCAGAATAATAAAGAACTTTGAACGCCCATCGTTAAGAAAACATTTTGTGGGAGATAGTGTGAGTGAAGATGATTTTGATGATAAATAAGCAAATGGTTCAGTATTGGGATGTAATGCGTTTGTTATGTATCAGAAAAATTCATTACTAGTTGTAGGAATATTGAACAGATCAGTGCCTCAACTATCACAACAGTATTGCAACGAAACTAGACTAAATCTTAATTATCTATGGTAGCCCAAATGAATGATCCTATAATTTAAGTTGCATTTCCATGGAATAATATAAAATTTAAAAGGTCAATAAGCGACAATTAAACAAGTCTCATAAAGGTCCCTTCCTTCGTAATCAAATAGCTTTGTTCATATAAGGTAAATTTAGTTGTTAATTGTTTACACAGATGCGATTAAGAGATATTTTAAATACTGAAACGTATAACAAGCTCGCAGACACAGAGCGCTATGTGTCATCGGAAAATCAGTGTCAGCTCGGTTGTCCAGTTGTGAGCAGCACCCACTACTTGCCTACGATTAAAGAATTTGTGAATGACAGACATGTATACTACAGTACTGTGCCCTCGCTGCTCGAAGTAGCGTGACTGCGATGGGAATACATAGGAGAAAAGAACGTCAAATATCATATCTATTGGTTGCACAATAAGCGAATGACAGGCCAGGAAGCTTATAAATATACACGCTTAGTATGGCAGCAATGACCTATTTCATGTGTACTTTTTTACTGCAGTGAAGGGGTTATCGAGTGAACAATGTACTACATGAATCAAACAGTCAAGTTGGATACTTCCTATTCTCTAAATGCGCAAAATAAACATTCGTATTAAAACTGTGCTTTGGTCACATTGGACAAAATGATTCTATATAATAAAGGAACTAAAGAGTAGGTAGTTTCATGACAGTTATAATACCTGTAGCGAAAATTTTGTTGTTAAAACACAAAAAAAATATTTTCTCATAGAAGCTCTCTCCTTTATAACATTTAAAGTTTAGTTGTGATATAAAGTGAGGTTATAATTGGAAATAATGGGAATGAAGTTCAAACATGTCCTATCCTAACTATCTCAAAAAGCATTTCTTCGAAATAGGCTACTTGAAGGTAGCCTATAAGTAGCAATGTTGTTGTTTAATGAACAATTGTGACTGCTACAGTTGACATTAGACTAAGCTAACACTATCAAAACAATTCCCGCATTCCATAAATTGGTACTTCTATATAAAGAGAAAAGTGTACAATTTGGCATGACTATCACAAACATCTGCTGCATTTCCCTCAGCATAATCACATATAGAATTTTAGAAATATTTCTAAACTCTCTTATGTATAGTACCTGTGATAGTAGCAGTAACTATGATCCTACGATTGGCTTCACAAGTCAACGTCTTTTGGTGGATATCTACTTCCCAAGTTCCCATGTCGGGACCTTCGGATCCATCACCAGCATCGTGCTCCAACTGCAGCTGAAAGCATTAAGATCATATTATGAGCCAGCAATTTTGTCTTTTGCACATTTCCATACAAAAGGAACAGAAAACAAATTTCCCTGATATTTCTTTTTCTTTTGGTGCTCATAGCTTTTATTATGTGAAAAGACACCTATTATAATCAGCACATCACTCCACGGTAAGAGTACAACAGGTATATGTAAGAGAGATGAGGTGTGACAAGGACATTATGCTATGCACATAATCACTACGAAATTCTTCATGTCCGTTGATCTTGGGATGTTCCTAGGTTGCCATCATGTGTCACCCATTGGTGGAGAGAGACTGTGGAGTTCCCTTGGAGGTCCACCGTTGCAGGAGGAAGGAATCTGTTCGCTTGAGGTACTGTGACAGTAATATGCCACAGTTATCCGAGAGATGTGAACAAATGTTGTTCAGAGTAAACGACAGAATATGTGGAATATGTAACTGAGGCCTGTCCAGGCAACCCATACGCTGTGCCAGCCCAGTACGTAGACAAAATGCGTGGTAGTCCCTATGTGACCCAGTTTCCTTATGACCAGAAAAGGGGTTTCTGCCATGTTTTTGTACCAAATTGAGAGCACAAAGGCTTGACCAATGATGGACACTACTATTTAAGCACTCAGGTTGTTTGTTGCCCAAGACAGAAATATCATTTTGGAAAATTGTCATGTATGGAAATTATGATTTGTTACATCAAAGTTTGTGGAGACTGGGCTCAATGAGTGAGGAGCCTGTATGGGTGTAAGTCGAATAGAACAGTGATGGCGGGAAACTACCAGCGAATTATTAAAATGCTCGCTGAAGCTTTACAGTCCGTGATTGGGTTTGTGGATGGGCAGCCGATCTGCAATTTTTGTAATGCTACCAACATATAATGCTTGCACGAGATGCTTCTGACTATAGCTATGTGGGAAGGGCAGTCCCCTTATGTTCGTTGGTGTGGAAAATGTTCTGCCTACTTTGGCTGATTATGGATCTGGTGCTGACAAACCCACATGTACCATGGAAAGTAATAAGTACGATGGGACAAACAATTAGGCCCCAATCAAGGTTCACTCAAGTGACCAATCCATTAAGTTTGGAGTCTTGGTTGTAGTGGTTTCAGTTTGTATGCTAGAGCAGATAATAAGGGAAATCACCTTCGCTACAAGTGGCGTACACATTGAGCAGCGACAATGCTCTGGTGCTGTTCTAGAGAGCAGGCGGAGGTTTGGATAGTCCCCACGAGTGTCTTAGCACTTGTGGGAGGGTGTGACTGTGCGAGTCTGTGTTTAAATCGGGGTATTTTCCTCTTGTCAGCAACGGCGAGAGTCCATTCCTTGCCAATGGGTTGCTGAGGCATGCTACGTCCAGTGGGCTAAGAGAAGATTACAACCGTTCTGACTGGTGTTAAATATGTGTATGTGTCACTCCACCAGGTAGTCATTCAATGAATGACAATTCTGCATCTATTTAATGTAATGATATTTTAAAAATGACAGTTGTGTGATTACACTGAAAACTAGTTTGCACAAGTAATGTTTCTTATGTGTGTTCAGTTATACATAGTGCACAGTCAGTGAACATGCTTTTCAGTTTGTTCGACATTTACCCAACTTTATTCGAACCCTAGCACACACACAGTCGACACGTTGGATTCACAAGCTTGAGCCACTTACATGCTCATAGCAGTTGCTAATCTACACATTTCACATCTAGTCTTTATGCACAATATGCATTCAATTAGTGTTCACAATACTTATAATCTCACATCCACAGTAGGTAATGCCCTTCCAACTAAGAATGATGACTACTGTACCAGGTATACTATCCCAAGATTGACTTCAAGTACAAGGCAACATATATTTTCTCAGATTATTGACTTCAATTTTGTGACTTGAGATAGGCTTCTTAATTCATGATTTCCTCATCGATATTATGGTGCCTTCCTTCCACAGTTATGTGGGCTACTATATTTCTTGATTTTTCACAGAGGCAAAACTAAGAATTGGTTTTTCAAGAATCCCTGGCGAAGGTAAAAGTGACACTCTTTTCAAGAGACCCATTCGAAGACCTTGTCTCTTTACCAGATGCTTCTGCAGATGATGGTGGGCCCAAACATTTTTGGATCTCTACATCCAAAGGTCTAGGGGCTTCCTACAAAGGCCTATGAAATGCTTCTGCATATAGTCACTTTTCTCATGTGGTTTAATATTTATACTCCTGAGTGTGGACTGTAAAATTTTGTTTATAGCAATCGTGTTACATGTCTATTTATTGTTTGTACATGGATTGTTACCACATCTTTCGTAGTAAAAACTACTCCAGGAATTCTCTTTGGTTCTGCTACTGAGTTGAATATTATCGTAGTGACCTCTTCCTACAAATGTTTCAATTTATCTTTTCCAATCTCCCTGCCTGGCAATTCTGTTCCACTTGCAGATGAATTGGTGGAAAATCTGTATAAAATTGTTCACAATTTTCTCCATTGCTACAGAGTTTTTAGTGTTGCACTTGAGGTTGTCAGCAAAGAAAATAACCATATTTGCAGTCTTCTATCCCAATTACCAACATTTACATCCTGAACATGTTTTTACTGTTTATGATGTTCTTTCACCTTGTCTAGCTAGTATTAATAACTGTGTAAAAAATTGAATACAAAATTTTTAGAAAAATAGCAAAAAAAAAAAAAAAATAAATAAAAAAAAATTGTAAAATTTAAAAGATTAAAAAAATAAAAAGTATAAAAAATATAAACATTATAAAATTAATATGTATGTATTAAAATTTAAAAAAAATATGAAATTAAAACAATTTTTTTTTTTAATATGTAAAATTTAAAAAATTCGGGTGAATTTTGGAAAAAAGTAATTAAAATCATTCTTCAAAGACCTATATGGTGGAGCGCACACATATCTCCTCCCAGTACAGCAACTGAGCCCCGCCACTATATTTCATTGGCTATTTGGACGACTCCCAATCAAAATACTCACTCCCCACCAACCAACATGACCACCCTCCTCTCACACTAATCAATATAGCTGGCTCTTCATTGGTTACTTATTCAGCTTCTTTGCACCCTCCCCCCAAGCGATTAAATCACTATAGCTCAACCCCATCCATAACCACTAGATTCTGCTAGTAATTTAATGATGATGTCACATTTCACGCTTGTGAATGGCTGTTGGACACCTGCCATCTTGATCTTTGCAGATACACAATAAAGCCAAAGTCGCACCACGTTACATATCTTCGTCTGATGCGAGGGGTGGTATACATCTGTCTCTCTCCCCCTTTTTTTTTATCATTTAGCCTGGTAAGTTATTTAATGCTCGAATCTTCCATCACATTTCGTGTTGTATTATCAGTCGTGCTCTTTATTACCCTTATATTTCCCCACCAGTAGATATAACCTGTTGTAGTTTCAAGCTACTGTTCGGACCAGCGAGCTACTGGAGTGTATAGAGGTCAACATGACGCATTAAATTAATTGTGAGCCTGATACCAGTGTGCTGACATCATCCTAGGTGGTACCAACGCTGACTCCAGCTGGACTGCCTGCCGCCATTTTCGAACCAATGCCGATAGAGCCACCAAAATTAGATCATAGGCAACATTTGAAGTGCAAATATGACCCATTGGGTGAAAGGTGAGTTTTTAACCATAGTTAAGTTTACACACGGTCAATACATTTATTGTTTCACATTTCCCAATTTAGCATACAAGTATGATTCCCAATTCAGTTTAGTAAAAATGTATCTTTTATAGAAACCAGTCGACATTACCAATATAACAGTTATCACAACCATTCAAACAGATATGCAGAATAAATACCAACAAATACGACCACACGAACTGATATAAAGACCGACCAACCAAAAGAGACTGACAACACCAACCAACAATACAGATCAGACTACCTACAAGACCGACCAGCCATGCAGGCTGTCCAATGTGATTGAACATATTAAACATCCATACCAACAGATCAGGCCAACCAGGTCAACGAACTAACAAGGCCGACCAGACATGTTTATAGCACCCAGCTTATGCTACTCCCCCAGGCCGCCATAGGGTGACTCACTATACAGCCGCACCTGACCTGGTAATGTGTAACAGCACTATTTAGGCCGACCAGACTAACATAAAAAGGCCGACTGGCCAATGGACAAGGCCGACGAGAACAACTGGCGGACGAGCAGATCAGACCAAAAGCCTACCAGGGCAATTAATCAACGAGAAAGATGGACCAAACCGACCAGCCATACAGAGTGACCATACTAGGTGGCTGTACAAAACATACATACCAAATGACCAGTAACACTAACCTGCCATGTCGTCCATTAAGACCGACTGATCATGCCAACCATCAAGACCAGAATACTGGACTGCCCATACCAACTGTCAAGACAGACAGATTATACTAGCCATACACAATGAATATACCAAGAGACCATACCAACTGGTCATACTGAAAGTTTTCAACAAGGCAAAAAACCAACTGGCCATTAAGGCCAACTGGACATACCAACCAACAAGATCGATCAACTGGCAAGTCCAATGGACATGGCCAACAGACAGGGCTGATTAAACCTATCACCTATACAAGCCGACTAGGTCAACTAACAAGGCTGGCAGACCAAACCGACCAGCCATATAGATTGACCATACATACTGATTATAAAAGCTGGCCACAACAAAGTACCCATACCGAGCGACCAAGCCATACCAGCTAACCCCACGAACTGTCCATACGAATAGACCTAAAACAGACCTCAACACACACCACATTAAAAAATACCAAAAAACAGACCTCATAAATAAGAACTCAAAAATCAGACCGAAAAACAGAACTAAAAAACAGGCCCTTAGATTTTTTTTTGTAAGCCTTGATGGTTATTATTTACGAACCAGAAGTGTTAGGAACATGTAATCTTGTAACTTGGAATTTACAAATCTAGCAGAAGCCCAATCACCTATAAAAAATACTGTAGTCTACACCCTTTTTAAATAATGGTTGACAATGTTCCCAGTGGAATGGGTTGCTTTGTAACTTATTTTAGTTTTCTCCAAAAACATAGCTAATGTCTGCCCAATATCTTGTTAAGTTTCCACCGAGAACATTGCAACTTATGACACCATCACGCTAGCCGAAAGACTATACATTCTACAAAAATTTAATTGTATATTTAGCGTCCGCACCATTCCTTCTTTCATTGTGAAAAATAACCTTGATGATATTATCCATTGTCAAATATTCGACACCCCTGCTATTCAAACAGATTCTTGAGTTGGGGAAGGTTCGGTATCCGAACTTCTGGACCAAAGTGAAGCAGGAACGAGTGAAATCTCATAGAGCAGTCTATTGGTCGATATACATACTAATACGATGCTGGTGAGGAGCCAAACACAACGTATGATCGATCAGACAGGAAGAGTTTCCCAGGGCTGCACAGCTGAAGCACCAGGTACTCATTCCATGGGCCTGGTCGCGATTTCAAGCCAAGATTCGGGCGGACATTACACTTTATCTTATCAGTCAGCATATAAACTTCTAGTCTGGATTATATGGTACTATTTTCGTTAATCACTGCCGGACTCATGGCTGGAAGAGGAGAGTTTCCCAGGGCACAGAAGCTGTAGCACCAAGATGTACATGTCTGGGCCCTGTCACGATCCCGATCCACAACCCAGCCGACAAACTGACAAGACCAATAGAGAAAACCACTCGACAAGGTTGTTCTGACCAATAAGACTGATAAAACCAAAAGGTCGGCCAAACCAACTAACTAACAATGCCGACAGATCAGACCAACCTGCCATACCAACTATACCAACTATCCATACCAATCAGATCAACCAACAAAACCGACCAACGATACAGATTGTCCCCATCAACTGGCAATAACAAATGTCCATACCAACCGACCAAGCCCACGAGTCATTAAGGCCGACTGGACATACCAACCAACAAGACAATTGTAACATGACCCAAAACATGAATATCCCCAGTCGTACCAACCAGTTTACGAAACATCCTTATTTCATCACCCAACTCAATCTTCATCTTCTTTCTTGAATATAAAACAGGAGCTTGAGCAAGTGAGACAACAGCAGTCTGATTAATAGCAGTTTCGTGAAGTGCGAAGGTCTTCCAACAAGTAATATCTCATTTGGACCAGAGGACCCATTCCATTCCTTGTAAAAACAGCCCACACCATTATGGAGCCACCGCCAGCATGCACAGTTCCTTGTTGACAATTTGGGTCCATTGATTCGTGGGTTCTGCACCACACTCGAACCCTACCATCAGCTCTTACCAACTGAAATTGAGACTCATCTGACTAAGCCACGGTTTTCCAGTCATCTAGGGTCCAACCAATATGGTCACGAGCCCAGGAGATGCGCTGCAGGCGATGCCGTGCTGTTAGTAAAGGCGCTCGAGTCGGTCTTCTGCTGGCATAGCCAAGTACAGCCATAGTTCACCGCACTGTCCTAACGGACACGTCCATCGTACGTCCCACATTGATTCCTGCAGTTATTTCACACAGTGTTGCTTGTCTGTTAACACTGACCATTCTGCGCACACGTCGTTGGTCTCGGTCATTAAGTGCAGGCGGTCGACCACTGTGTTGTCCATGGTGGGAGGTTATGCCTGAAATTAGGTATTCTCGGCACAGTATTGACACTGCGGATCTCGGAATGTTGAATTCCCTAACCATTTCCGAAATGGAATGTCCCATGCGTCTAACTCCAACTACCATTCCGCGTTTAAAGTCTGTTAATTCCCGTCGTGCGGCCATAATCACGTCAGAAATCTTTTCACATGAATCACTTGACTACAAATGAAAGCCCAACCAATGCACTGCCTATGTATACATTTTGTACGCGATACTACTGCCATCTGTATGTTTGCATATTGCTATCCCATGACTTTTGTCACCTCTGTGTATTATGTTCAGTTAATAGACTTGGATGAACCAAATATTAAGGATTCAAAAGATACCTCTCTGAGTTATACCTAATATTGTTTGAACAGTGGATGGGAAAGATGGAGAGAGATTATTTAAGAATTGTTACAACCAGGAATAAGGACCAAGAGCAACATTGAGAAATGAAATTTATTCTATGATGAGGGATAGCGATGTGAACGAGGAATATTTCGCAAGGCAGAAAATAATGGAGAGCGAGAACAAGTCAACTGCTAAAAAGTGAAAATTCTCTTAAAATTTAATAAAGAATTATGCAGTTGCTATTCTTACTTGTAAAAATCTAAAACTTATTATACGTATCCCTAACTGTAAACTCCTGCATTGTTTGGCATAATGGACTATCTACCTGCATTAAATGTCACATTTCCAATGCAACCGTGTTCTTCAAATTTACAAAAGCAGAGCTGCCAACCACTTCTGAAAATAATGTTTCAATGATGTGTTAGCTCGTACAACTGAGCGACATTGGGTTTTTGTCAAGTGCGCAGACAATATGCCTATAATTCTAAGTTAAACACATTGTCATGCATGAATGCATGCTTATGAAACAGTTAAGTTTTTTTAAATTAATTCAAGTCCGGTGACGATTACATGTTGTTCACAGGGAAATTTTGTTTGACGTATAAAAAATGGTTCGTGGCCCTTGGGACTTGGGACTTGGGACTTGGATATGATGATGAGTCGTCAGTGGATTCCTCTGGAGTCGAGTCATATTTACTGCCGCTACGAAGTCACCATGACCCAACACACAGGCCAAACATGATCATGCTATAGTTCAAGATTCACTTCCACTCTCGTACCAAGACCCAGATTATAGATGGCAACCAAGCAAACTTAAAATCTCGATCGTGTTCTGAACACCTCATGGAGACGCTCAAATTTGCAGCTAGTACATGTTAACTTTCCAGTGTTCACTGAGAAGAGAAAGCGGGAAGAGACTGATATCAAGCTATGCTAATCAGGAACTGTCGCAACTGGCCATGAGAATTTTGGTCCTCAGCATGAGTGTTCGTACCTGTGTATTCCAGTGTCCTGTGATGTTCTGGGCGCTGGTCAAGGTGAAGTGAGTGCCAGAAGGATGTATAGATAGACAAACTCCTGGCTGTGGATTCTGTTCCTGTTGCTTGTAGCCATCACCCTGTAGAACCACCAGCACACATGCCAGCACAGCCTTCCCCGCCGTCTTCATGTCCGCTGCTACAACAAGCACAAGCCTCATTTCCTTTCTATTTATAAACTACACTGAAGTGCCAAAAAAACTGGCACACCTGCCTAATATCGTGTAGGGCCCCCGAGCACGCACAAGTGCCGCAAGACGACGTGGCATGGACTCGACTAATGTCTGAAGGTATGCAGGAGGCAATTCACACCACGAATCCTGCAGGGCAGTCCACAAATCCAATCTGCGCCAATTTCAGAAACGGTTGCACGTCTGTGACGTTTAATGATTCTCGTCAGTCATCGTTTGTCCCGTTCTTTCACAATCTTTTTCCAGCCGCAGCGATGTCGAATATGTGATGTTTTACCGGATTCCCGATATTCACGGTACACTCGTGAAATGGTCGTACGCGAACATCCAAATGTTATCGCTACCTCGGAGATGCTATGTCCCATNGAGATGCTATGACCCATTTATCGTGCGCCGACTATAACACCACGTTCAAAATCATTTAAATCTTGATAACCTGCCATTTTAGCAGCAATAACCGATCTAACTGCTGGCCGCATCGCGTTACTGTGATTGGTTCCATACCTCATTTATTTGCATACGCACGTCTATACCAGTTTTTTTTTGGATATTCAGTGTACATAACTACTTAAACGTAATTTAATTTTTTTCTTTACATTTTATGGTTATATTGACTTTTGACACTGACATCCTTTTTTTCTCTCTTCATATGGCTGCACGTCAACACTTGTAGCCTGGAATGAAGGTATGGGATGAGAATAATCATATTAGAATCCTTAGAATTTGGTTTAAACAAAAATGTCTGACAGTATTTGATTAAGACTTCTTTTGAGTGAGCAGCTTGAAACGACACGTAAATAATAAACTCGTGCACGAAAAGATTAAGACAAATATTGTCAAAGCGCAATGTCAACCACGTGCTTAGCCAACGTTATAATGATCGTAAATAACCGCAGTATGGATGTGTACCGTCCTTTGGCACTTAAGCCTAAACGCAGATATTCACATGTTGCACAAGCATAGAAAATGAAGGAATTGCAATGCTACAATGTTGAATCCCGGCCTTATGCAGCGGCACTTGTGATCTAGAAGCCGATGTCTTATAGGGCGTTGAAAGTGGTACCTCGCATTTAATGCTGTATTTTGTCTTTGAAAGAAAAGAAACACGTACTTACGATATATTATCCTTGTGTACACACATATCTTGGAACCACGGACATTTATTATTTAGTTTCGATACAGACAAAGTGATTCCAGCAAACGAAATCCTAAACTCAGCTGAGTTTTCTAATTTCTAAAGTTTAGTGCTTCCCGAGTTCGACTGGTTCAGTCATGGAAAATGTGAACTGAAACATTTAATTTTATTAAAATTTATGAAACAGTGGAAAAAAATAAACTTCATACTTAAATTGCTATACAAGTAAAGAGAATGAAATGAGTAATTATAGAGACTGCACTAAAATAAACAACAAACCAATACGAATATAGTTACGCCAGTGAAAAGAAAGAAACATGAGTATCCATTATGAATTCTGTGCTCCTGAATGAATTTTGAGTAAAGTTGAGAGATTTGGGTGGCTCTTACCAACGAGGTCTTGAGAGACGATGAGCTCTTTAAAATTTCTTAAAAATTAGTATAAAAGAATACCCCAACTTTGAAGGTCTAAAATATCAAAACCAAACAACCTACAACCTTGGTTGACCAATAAAATGAACCGTGGAACCATGAAGTTGGTTTATCATACATTCATAAATGTTCAATGTATCCACCTCGAGCGGCACGAACAACATCTACTGGATAATCACACTCGTTCCACCCTCTTGTCAGTATGTCTCTCTAATATGCAAATTCATTAGCAATATAATTTTATTTACGTTATGAAAATATTAAAATAATTGTTCTGGAGTGATGTTTGAAAGCTTATCTAAAATACACTGTACCACGATAATATTTATTTACTTATCGCGTTAATTAACATCATGTTGTTGGAAGTTATTATTTACAGCGCCCTCCGGCACGGGTATTATTAATTTTCTGTATCATTGAAGCTTTTCTGTCTGTGATTCGGGGTTTGCATTAACTTGTGATGTTTAAAGGCATATACGTAAGTGATGAGAATATTATAGCACCGCAGCAGAGGTCATTACCGGATTATAGTTGCAAATAATTATAGTTGCTCCGTATTGCCTCAGCATCGTTCGTAGCCAACACCCAAAGTAATGATAAATACTGAGAGGTTCAGTATCTTGTAAACGCAGAGATCTGTTCCGTTTCACCGTCGTTCTTGTACCGACATTTCGTGTACCAGTCGTACGTTTACCGTGTAAATTTTCCTTCATTTAAAGGCATTCGAAATCAGACTCCTGTATCACTTCTAAACATTGGACATGCAAATTATATTTCCAGCCTTACGACATCAGTAATTAAAAGTATTTGTGTCAAAAATATGTTATTTTATTTCATTCCGGTAAATATTCTCCACCAAATTTTATGAAATTTAGTTTCACCATTTTCAATAGTGGTAAAAAGGTATTTTTTCGAAAATAGATATTTATGACACCATTTTACGTATAGGCAAAATGTATGTATGTTCTGTACTCACCAACGTAAAGAAAAACTATCTGCTTCTTGCGAACTGATCGTAAGTTGTTTTAAAAACGGTATTTATAACCTCTGGCATCTGTTAGGAGCATATTACAGTTAATACCTTAATCTGCAGACACACGTGTGGGTATCATTACAACACGAATCTTCACCTGTAAAGCCGTAATTACCATTGAAAAATATCTAAGGCGGNCACACGTGTGGGTATCATTACAACACGAATCTTCACCTGTAAAGCCGTAATTACCATTGAAAAATATCTAAGGCGGATGAATACATAAATGTCACAAGTTCATCCTCTTTATAAGAGACATAAGAACAAGCACATGGGAAATATAACACTGGCTGGCCAAATGTTCTTAGCCATGAATAAATGTAATATATTACGCTAATATATATATGTAACCAGATTCTACTAGAGAAATATCACCTTCCTTTTATTTACAACTGGGCTTTTATAAATCGTAAACCAAACGTTAATATGAAACGTGCAGTGAAGCAACAATATTCTTTGATTCATTAAAAATTTCCCCAGAATTGCAGAATATTTTCAACGTGGAGATTCCTGTATATTTATTCGAACATGTTATAATAATTTTTTTCTTCAAGAAACAGAATCCAGTAGTTTTAAATGATAAACTCGCGTGCGTAAATGTGACAAGTATGTTCACCTTGAATCTTTGAGGTTTTTTTTAATTATTGTCTTAAAACTTGTATAATCTATTCCTCTTAATTATGATTTAAAAAAAACTAACTTTCATTTCGTTGATATTTATTTATACTTTGCGGTACGGATTTCTTATGGTATTTTATTCTCCGCAATACACTGATAGTTTCCACTGTTTTTGTGCCAATCAACTAAACGATAAGAGGACAGTGATCTATATTTATATATGTTCGTATGTGTGTGTGTGTGTGTGTTGGGGTTGTCTTCAATATATATGCAGACGGATCAGTGGCGAAATGCCATGTGCGCGGCAACCCACGTGTCAGTATAAACACAGCCCACTGCGCTGGCCAACGGCAACGTCCGCCACGTTTGCGAAGTAACCTCGCCGGGAATCGAGCCGGAGTTTCATTAGTTTGAGGACGGTGCGCCAGCTCATGTACACCCGCGAGTAGTTGTGCAATAGCAGAGGCACGAGTTTTACATGTGTGGTAAACTTGTAAACGCGACTACTCTCGCCGGCTGAGCCACTCGCAGGGATCACAAAGTTTACATCGAAAATAAATGCCNAAACTTGTAAACGCGACTACTCTCGCCGGCTGAGCCACTCGCAGGGATCACAAAGTTTACATCGAAAATAAATGCCGCGAACTGCATCAAGTTGTCTCTATAAACAAGCGAGGGAAATTTCATGCACTTTTTAAATGTTTTATGTAAACAATTTTTTTCCCCACTATTTTAATTTGTGCTTATTTTTTAAATTTGTATACCGCAATTTTTGATTGCCACTCATTTAACTAAAATAATAATACATTATATCTTAGCTCCCTTGTGTTTTTTATTTTCGATTAATTTAGTTTATACGAATTCCTTGTGCGTGCCTTAAAAAGGATAATTTCGAATGGAATTTGTGATTACACANCGATTAATTTAGTTTATACGAATTCCTTGTGCGTGCCTTAAAAAGGATAATTTCGAATGGAATTTGTGATTACACAAAACTATGAGAAGCTCATGTGCAGGGAATGGCATCCCAAGTTGAGCATTGTTAACAAGAAACTAGAAAGTTAACAAGAAACACAAAATAGTACTTAGTTGTGCATCCGACGCCCTTAAGAAAGCGATATCTTTGTCGTATTGTGTGTTTATAACTCTTTAAAATGTATTGTTGACATTAAATGTTAAAATTAAAACATTCTTACCTACAGAACTACTTTACAGAATTCCCTAAATGAGAATGGAATGCTTTCCATCTGTATTTTCACAAGTGTGACTACAAAACAATAAATATTAAGTTATTATTTGTAACTGTTATAGAGGCAACAAAACCAAAATGGGCAAAATATTGACTATTTAAAAATATCTGTTAAGTGTTGCTATATGCCGTGACAGACCTCGTTTTTAGACTACTTTCAAAAAAAAAAAAAAGNTTAAAAATATCTGTTAAGTGTTGCTATATGCCGTGACAGACCTCGTTTTTAGACTACTTTCAAAAAAAAAAAAAAAGGCTTATGAGATCACTTTCCTGGCTTTGTGTGTGTGTGTGTGTGTGTGTGTGAGCAAGTGTGTCCCACCCCCACCCTTCAATTGTTCAACGCGTTATCAGAANTGTGTGTGTGTGTGTGTGTGTGTGTGAGCAAGTGTGTCCCACCCCCACCCTTCAATTGTTCAACGCGTTATCAGAATTTCACCAAACTGAGTACACATTTAGTACTAAGTAATTACACTTGACTTTTATAGTTTTCGACCACGCGGAGCAATTACTTTAAAAATGGCGGCTATTAAAAAATTTAGAGCGATATGTCATTAAAACCTATTTTAACAAAAAATTTTATGCTGAAAGTGCAAGTTGTAAGCTTTAAATCCAGAGGTAAATATTGATGTTTGTCCGCCATTTTGAAAGACAGTGACACATGGTAAATAAAGCTGTTATATCATAAGTATAGAAAACTACTCAATCCATTTGCGCCAAATTAGGCACTTAAGTAATACTATGAATGCCCAGATAAATGTCAGTAATTTAAATAAATAATACTCTTATTTTCAAAATTATTGCGATACATATATCTTAGGTTTATTTGGTATAACTACCATACCATTTAGTGAATATGAATTAACGGCATGTATTACAAGCTTCATATAAGCTAAACATCGACCACTTTTGTAGGACATTTTGGAAGATAGCATTTAATATAAAAATAAATATTTTACATTATATCTCAATNACATCGACCACTTTTGTAGGACATTTTGGAAGATAGCATTTAATATAAAAATAAATATTTTACATTATATCTCAATTCTCTGACATACCTTGAACATATCAGTTAACATTACCACTGCAGTACTACTTGTTTTCCATGTTTGGTAGGAATCGGAAAATAGTTTCCAGAGGTACAACAACATCTTTCTTTATTCGTGTTGCACTGTCTTACAAAATGGAGGAATAAAGAGGTTCCGTGTATACACATTTGATGTTTATATATATTCCCAGTATACAAAGTTCGGTTGGAATTGATTACATGTTTTCGAAGATATAGCATACTATGCCAAAATATCTAGATTGCCGCCATTTTGAAAACAAGTGTCTGGTTTACTTGAAACATAATTGAACATATTAAATGCTGCAGGACTACTTGATTGCCAAGTTTGGTAGGAGTCTGTCAAATGTTCCCTGAGAAATTACACAAAACCTTGAATTATTCATGTAACACCATCTTATAAAATGGCTTACAAAAGTTTTGTTTTTTTGGGGTATTTGATTCTTGTAATATATACTTTCAGCAAAAAAATTTTATTGAAATTGGTGAAAAGGTATGGTAGTTATGCCAAATAAACAAAATATTTATGTTCCCGCCATTTTTATAATAAGTACCTAATCAAGTGTAAGTATTAAAATTTACCTGGCCTATTATAGTATTTATTACGTGACATATTTGGCGAAAATTGGTTCATAAGTTTTTGAGATATAATGTAAAATATTTATTTTTATATTAAATGCTATCTTCCAAAATGTCCTACAAAAGTGGTCGATGTTTAGCTTATATGAAGCTTGTAATACATGCCGTTAATTCATATTCACTAAATGGTATGGTAGTTATACCAAATAAACCTAAGATATATGTATCGCAATAATTTTGAAAATAAGAGTATTATTTATTTAAATTACTGACATTTATCTGGGCATTCATAGTATTACTTAAGTGCCTAATTTGGCGCAAATGGATTGAGTAGTTTTCTATACTTATGATATAACAGCTTTATTTACCATGTGTCACTGTCTTTCAAAATGGCGGACAAACATCAATATTTACCTCTGGATTTAAAGCTTACAACTTGCACTTTCAGCATAAAATTTTTTGTTAAAATAGGTTTTAATGACATATCGCTCTAAATTTTTTAATAGCCGCCATTTTTAAAGTAATTGCTCCGCGTGGTCGAAAACTATAAAAGTCAAGTGTAATTACTTAGTACTAAATGTGTACTCAGTTTGGTGAAATTCTGATAACGCGTTGAACAATTGAAGGGTGGGGGTGGGACACACTTGCTCACACACACACACACACACACACACACACACACACACACACACACACAAAGCCAGGAAAGTGATCTCATAAGCCTTTTTTTTTTTTTTGAAAGTAGTCTAAAAACGAGGTCTGTCACGGCATATAGCAACACTTAACAGATATTTTTAAATAGTCAATATTTTGCCCATTTTGGTTTTGTTGCCTCTATAACACTTACAAATAATAACTTAATATTTATTGTTTTGTAGTCACACTTGTGAAAATACAGATGGAAAGCATTCCATTCTCATTTAGGGAATTCTGTAAAGTAGTTCTGTAGGTAAGAATGTTTTAATTTTAACATTTAATGTCAACAATACATTTTAAAGAGTTATAAACACACAATACGACAAAGATATCGCTTTCTTAAGGGCGTCGGATGCACAACTAAGTACTATTTTGTGTTTCTTGTTAACTTTCTAGTTTCTTGTTAACAATGCTCAACTTGGGATGCCATTCCCTGCACATGAGCTTCTCATAGTTTTGTGTAATCACAAATTCCATTCGAAATTATCCTTTTTAAGGCACGCACAAGGAATTCGTATAAACTAAATTAATCGGAAATAAAAAACACAAGGGAGCTAAGATATAATGTATTTTTATTTTAGTTAAATGAGTGGCAATCAAAAATTGCGGTATACAAATTTAAAAAATAAGCACAAATTAAAATAGTGGGGAAAAATATTGTTTACATAAAACATTTAAAAAGTGCATGAAATTTCCCTCGCTTGTTTATATAGACAACTTGATGCAGCTCGCAGCATTTATTTTCGATGTAAACTTTGTGATCCCTGCGAGTGGCTCAGCCGGCGAGAGTAGTCGCGTTTACAAGTTTACCACACATGTAAAACTCGTGCCTCTGCTATTGCACAACTACTCGCGGGTGTACATGAGCTGGCGCACCGTCCTCAAACTAATGAAACTCCGGCTCGATTCCCGGCGAGGTTACTTCGCAAACGTGGCGGACGTTGCCGTTGGCCAGCGCAGTGGGCTGTGTTTATACTGACACGTGGGTTGCCGCGCACATGGCATTTCGCCACTGATCCGTCTGCATATATATTGAAGACAACCCCAACACACACACACACACACATACGAACATATATAAATATAGATCACTGTCCTCTTATCGTTTAGTTGATTGGCACAAAAACAGTGGAAACTATCAGTGTATTGCGGAGAATAAAATACCATAAGAAATCCGTACCGCAAAGTATAAATAAATATCAACGAAATGAAAGTTAGTTTTTTTAAAATCATAATTAAGAGGAATAGATTATACAAGTTTTAAGACAATAATTAAAAAAAACCTCAAAGATTCAAGGTGAACATACTTGTCACATTTACGCACGCGAGTTTATCATTTAAAACTACTGGATTCTGTTTCTTGAAGAAAAAAATTATTATAACATGTTCGAATAAATATACAGGAATCTCCACGTTGAAAATATTCTGCAATTCTGGGGAAATTTTTAATGAATCAAAGAATATTGTTGCTTCACTGCACGTTTCATATTAACGTTTGGTTTACGATTTATAAAAGCCCAGTTGTAAATAAAAGGAAGGTGATATTTCTCTAGTAGAATCTGGTTACATATATATATTAGCGTAATATATTACATTTATTCATGGCTAAGAACATTTGGCCAGCCAGTGTTATATTTCCCATGTGCTTGTTCTTATGTCTCTTATAAAGAGGATGAACTTGTGACATTTATGTATTCATCCGCCTTAGATATTTTTCAATGGTAATTACGGCTTTACAGGTGAAGATTCGTGTTGTAATGATACCCACACGTGTGGCTGCAGATTAAAGTATTAACTGCAATATGCTCCTAACAGATGCCAGAGGTTATAAATACCGTTTTTAAAACAACTTACGATCAGTTCGCAAGAAGCAGATAGTTTTTCTTTACGTTGGTGAGTACAGAACATACATACATTTTGCCTATACGTAAAATGGTGTTATAAATATCTATTTTCGAAAAAATACCTTTTTACCACTATTGAAAATGGTGAAACTAAATTTCATAAAATTTGGTGGAGAATATTTACCGGAATGAAATAAAATAACATATTTTTGACACAAATACTTTTAATTACTGATGTCGTAAGGCTGGAAATATAATTTGCATGTCCAATGTTTAGAAGTGATACAGGAGTCTGATTTCGAATGCCTTTAAATGAAGGAAAATTTACACGGTAAACGTACGACTGGTACACGAAATGTCGGTACAAGAACGACGGTGAAACGGAACAGATCTCTGCGTTTACAAGATACTGAACCTCTCAGTATTTATCATTACTTTGGGTGTTGGCTACGAACGATGCTGAGGCAATACGGAGCAACTATAATTATTTGCAACTATAATCCGGTAATGACCTCTGCTGCGGTGCTATAATATTCTCATCACTTACGTATATGCCTTTAAACATCACAAGTTAATGCAAACCCCGAATCACAGACAGAAAAGCTTCAATGATACAGAAAATTAATAATACCCGTGCCGGAGGGCGCTGTAAATAATAACTTCCAACAACATGATGTTAATTAACGCGATAAGTAAATAAATATTATCGTGGTACAGTGTATTTTAGATTCGCTTTCAAACATCACTCGAAAACAAATATTTTAATATTTTCATAACGTAAATAAAATTATTTTGGTAATAAATATGTTCTCAACTACAGCGTCTTTGTACGGGTTAGAAATATTTGTGTGTGTCAACACTGCAGAGTCCACTTCATGTACTATTTCTTTGCTATCTGCAATCAACGACTTGTCAGCTGCCGATGCGCTGGTTTTTAATTGTTTGTTTGTCCTCGTTGGAAACAAACATCATTTGTTAGCTACTGTATATAATAGTGTTGATCATTTTTGCTCAGTACTCTTCCTTTGTCATTTCCAGAATAATTTGCTATCATCTAAGACAGCATAAAGCTCCAGCAGTTGAGCTATATTACTGTCGCTACTAACGAGTATAAAGAAATAGAACGATGTGTGTTTATAGTTGTATATATGAAGAAGGGAGGAACAGGGACTGTGGTTTCTGTTCGCCTCGCCCGGGTTGCACCTTGCTCTTCTGTACCAGCATGTCACAGTCCTGCGCCCTCAGTACACTGTACTGCCAGGTATGCGGCAAGATACAGCTCGTAACTCGCACTAAAAACTGCTTTGCCATTGGCAGCATCCTAGTAACAGAGGTAAATTCGCCTATACTAGAGCTGTTTTAAAAGTATCCAATTTTACGTGCCCAAAACTGCGCTTGTAATTACGGGATAATTTTCCGGTACGTATGCGTGTATTTTCAGAAGAATAGATCAGGCTAACAAAACAATGCAAACACTTTTCAGCCAAAATCATTTTAAAACCCATTCTAGTGGTCCAATTTAGGGATATTTGGAACTGCTTTAATTCATTCAATTATATTATACCATCACAAAAATTTCTTATTTTATTCTTTTATTAACACTATCACAATGTGAATACACCTGGGACTTAAATTTCATAAACTATAATAAAAATTCATAAAGTGAAATACCTATGTAATCCTTGCTTTCTAGCCCAAAGTGTAGAACCATCCACTTCTACCTTTAATAAGTATAAAATACTACCCAAAATTAGAAGGTCAATAATATCAAAACCAAACAACCTACAACCTTGATTGACCAATCAAATGAACCATGGAACCATGAAGTTTGTTTATCATACATTCATAAATGTTCAATGTGACCACCAGGAGCGGCCCGAACGACATCTACGTGATAGTCAAACTCGTTCCACACTCGTGTCAGCATGTCCGGTGCTACGGTTTGGATGGCGTACGTAACTCTGGAATTGAGGAGGTGAGGAGGAAGCGAGCTTGCATTCGACACGTCAATGTGAAGGGGACGGTTTGATGTTTCCTTTATGTGCCCAGAACGAGGTAGACGAAGTCTTCATGTCTAAGCTGGTTTTTAGAGATGAAGCGACGTTCCATAAAAATGGTAAGGCGAACCGGCACAACGTGCGGATATGGGTTCAGGAGCCCCCACATGAAACCACCGAACACGAGCGCGCTTCCCCCAGTGAACGTGTTTTGCGCTGTATCCAAAGACACTGTTTTCGGCCCTTTCTTTTTTCACGAGTCCACTGCTACTGGAATTCCTTATTTGTGCATGTTACAGAGTGGTTGTTTCCTCAGTTAGAACAGGCGGTGGGGGACTTCATTTTCCAGCAGGATGGTGCACCATCCCATTGGCACCTAGCTGTTCGCGGATACCTGAACGAGACGTTGCCGCAACGCTGGATTGGTCGAGGAGCAGCTGGTGACCAGGCTCTTCATCACTAGCCCCCAAGAAGCCCGGATCTTACCTCGTGCGGTTTTTTTCTATGGGGGTACATAAAGGATCAAGTGTTTCATTCAACATTGCCGGCTAACATTGACGACCTCAAAACGAAATTATGGACGCCATCTTAACCGTAACACCGGACATGATGACATGAATGTGGAACGAGTTTGATTATCGCGTAGATGTCGTTCGTGCCGCTCGTGGTGGTCACATTTAACATTTATGAATGTATGGTAAACAAACTTCATGGTTCCACGGTTCATTTGATTGGTCAACCAAGGTTGTAGGTTGTTTGGTTTTGATATTTTAGACCTTCAAAGTTGGGGTATTCTTTTATACTAATTTTTAATAAATTTTCAAGAGCACATCGTCTCTCAAGACCTCGTTGGTAAGAGCCACCCAAATCTCTCAACTTTACTCAAAATTCATTCAGGAGCACAGAATTCATAATGGATACTCATGTTTCTTGCTTTTCACTGGCGCAACTATATTCGTATTGGTTTGTTGTTAATTTTAGTTCAGTCTCTATAATTACTCTTTTCATTCTCTTTACTTTTATAGCAATTTAAGTATAAATTTTATTGTTTTCCACTGTTTCATAAATTTTAATAAAATTAAATGTTCCAGTTCACATTTTCCATGACTGAACCAGTAGAACTCGGGAAGCACTAAACTGTAGAAATTAGAAAACTCAGCTGAGTTTAGGATTTCGTTTGCTGGAAACACTTTGCCGGTATCGAAACTAAATAATAAATGTCCGTGGTTCCAAGATATGTGTGTACACAAAGATAATATATATCGTTAGTACGTGTTTCTTTTCTTTCAAAGACAAAATACAGCATTAAATGCGAGGTACCACTTTCAACGCCCTATAAGACATCGGCTTCTAGATCACAAGTGCCGCTGCATAAGGCCGGGATTCAACATTGTAGCATTGCAATTCCTTCATTTTCTATGCTTGTGCAACATGTGAATATCTGCGTTTAGGCTTAAGTGCCAAAGGACGGTACACATCCATACTGCGGTTATTTACGATCATTATACCGTTGGCTAAGCACGTGGTTGACATTGCGCTGTGGCAATCTTTGTCTTAATCTTTTCGTGTATGAGTTTATTATTGCCGTGTCATTTCAAGCTGCTTCACGCAAAAGAATTCTTAATCAAATACTGTCAGACATTTTTGTTTAAACCAAATTCTAAGGATTCTAATATGATTATTCTCATCCCATACCTTCATTCCAGGCTACAAGTGTTGACCTGCAGTCATATGAAGAGAGAAAAAAAGGATGTCAGTGTCAAAAGTCAAGATAACCATAAAATGTAAAAAAAAAAATTTAATTAGCTTTAAGTAGTTATGTACACTGAAGATCCAAAAAAAACTGGTATAGACGTGCGTATGCAAATAAATGAGGTATCGAACCAATCACAGTACCGCGATGCGGCCGGCAGTTAGATCGTTTATTGCTGCTAAAATGGCAGGTTATCAAGATTTAAATGATTTTGAACGTGGTGTTATAGTCGGTGCACGAGAGATGGGACATAGCATCTCCGAGGTAGCGATAACATTTGGATGTTCGCGTACGACCATTTCACGAGTGTACCGTGAATATCGGGAATCCGGTAAAACATCACATCTTCGACATCGCTGCGGCTGGAAAAAGATTGTGAAAGAACGGGACAAACGATGACTGACGAGAATCATTAAACGTCACAGACGTGCAACCGTTTCTGAAATTGGCGCAGATTGGATTTGTGGACTGCCCTACAGGATTCATGGTGTGAATTGCCTCCTGCATACTTTCAGACATTATTCGAGTCCATGCCTCGTCGTCTTGCGACACTTGTGCATGCTCGGGGGCCCTACACGATATTAGGCAGGTGTACCAGTTTTTTTGGCTCTTCAGTGTAGTTTATAAATAGAAAGGAAATGAGGCTTGTGCTTGTTGTAGCAGCGGACATGAAGACGGCGGGGAAGGCTGTGCTGGCATGTGTGCTGGTGGTTCTACAGGGTGATGGCTACAAGCAACAGGAACATAATCCACAGCCAGGAGTTTGTCTATCTATACATCCTTCTGGCACTCACTTCATCTTGACCAGCGCCCAGAACATCACAGGACACTGGAATACACAGGTACGAACACTCATGCTGAGGACCAAAATTCTCATGGCCAGTTGCGACAGTTCCTGATTAGCATAGATCGATATTAGTCTCTTCCCGCGTTCTCTTCTCAGTGAACACTGGAAAGTTAACATGTACTAGCTGCAAATTTGAGCGTCTCCATTAAGTGTTCAGAACACGATCGAGATTTTAAGTTTGCTTGGTTGCCATCTATAATCTGAGGCTTGGTACGAGAGTGGAAGCGAATCTTGAACCATAGCATGATAATGTTTGGCCTGTGTGTGGGTCATGGTGACTTCGTAGTGGCAATAAATCTGACTCGACTCCAGAAGAATCCACTGACAACCCATCCCCAAATCCAAATCCCAAGTCCCAAGGGCCACGAAGCATTTTTGTTATATGTCAAACAACATTTCCCTGTGAAGAATATGTAATCGTCACCGCACTTGAATTTATTTAAAATAACTTAACTGTTTCATAAGCATGCATTCATGCATGACAATGGGTTTAACTTAGAATTATAGGCATATTGTCCGCGCACTTGACAAAAACCCAATGTCGCTCAGTTGTACGAGCTAACACATCATTGAATCACTATTTTCAGAAGTGGTTGGCAGCTCTGCTTTTTTTAATTTGAAGTACACGGTTTCATCGGAAATGTGACATTTAATGCAGGTATATAGTCCGTTATGCCAAACAACACAGGAGTTTACAGTTAGTGATACGTATAATAAGTTCTAGATTATTACAAGTAAGAATGGCAACTGCATAATCCTTTATTAAATTTTAAGGGAATTTTCACTTTTTAGCAGTTGACTTGTTCTCGCTCTCCATTATTTTCTGCCTTGCGAAATATTCCTCGTTCACATCACTATCCCTCATCATAGAAAAAATTTCATTTCTCAATGTTGCTCGTTGTCCTTATTCCTGGTTGTAACAGTTCTGTAATAATCTCTCTCCATCTTTCCCACCCACTGTTCAAACAATACTATAACTCAGAGAAGTATCTTTTGAATCCTTAATGTTTGGTTCCTCCAAGTCTATTAACTGTGCATAATATGTTAGATATATTTCTTTTCTCCAACATTGATATCCGATTCCTCATCTTAGTCCATCATTTTCTACTGCTTGTAGAACATAAACCGAGATATCAGGAGCGGCAGACTACAAATAACCCCGCAGGTACTTCACAGTCAACCTCAGTGTAGGACATGAACAGACCTGTGGCTTCCCCTCAGGACACAGTCAACCTCAGTGTAGGACATGAGCAGACTAGTGGCGCTCTCTCAGGACATAGTCAAAATCAGTGTAGGATGTGAGCAGACTAGTGGCTTCCTCCCAGAAGTTTCTCCATATCTCACCCCCCATGGAAAGAACTATGGTTGGAACACAAAACAATTCACATAATCACAGGTTCTGCATAAAAAGACGATGGAGAAATAATTGTGCTTTAATAACTCAGCACTGACAAATATCAGATAATTAAATATGTAATGATGTAACATTCAATCCTTCCGCTCACGCGTTCCCCATCCTTAGATGCAGTTTTTGCAGAGTATATGCATGTTCACTTTAAAGGAAAAATACAAATTGTATTATAAGCAAACACCAATTGTACATAACCCAAAACATGAATATCCTCAGTCGTACCAACTAGTTTACGAAATATCCATATTTCATCACCCAACTAAGTCTTCATCTTCTTTCTTGAATATAAAACAGGAGCTTGAGCAAGTGAGATAACGACAGTCTGATTAATAGCAGTTTCGTGAAGTGCGAAGGTCTTTCGAATAGAAGTACGAGATATTACTTTGAATGTAGAGATCCAAGAATGTTTGGGCCCACCATCATCTGCAGAAGCATCTGGTAAAGATACAAGGTTTTCGAATGGGTCTCTTGAAAAGAGTGTCACTTTTACCTTCGCCAGGGATTCTTGAAAAACCAATTCTTAGTTTTGCCTCTGTGAAAAATCAAGAAATATAGTACCTCACATTACTGTGGAAGGAAGGCACCATATTATCGAGGAGGAAATCTTGAATTCTCTTATTACGGTATCCCAGCAGCCCTTTGAGAGCAGGACCAAGGGAAATCAAGCAGACTACCTCAGGTCACAAAATTGAAGTCAATAATTTGAGAAACTATATGTTGCCTTGAACTTGAAGTCAATCTTGGGATAGTATACATGGCACAGTAGTCATCATTCTTAGTTGGAAGGGCATTACCTACTGTGGATGTGAGATTATAAGTATTGTGAACACTAATTGAATGCATATTGTGCATAAAGACTAGATGTGAAATGTGTAGATTAGCAACTGCTATGAGAATGTAAGTGGCTCAAGCTTGTGAATCCAACGTGTCGACTGTGTGTGTGCTAGGGTTCGAATAAAGTTGGGTAAATGTCGAACAAACTGAAAAGCATGTTCACTGACTGTGCACTATGTATAACTGAACACACATAAGAAACATTACTTGTGCAAACTCTTCTGTGTAATCACACAGCTGTCATTTTTAAAATATCATTACATTAAATAGATGCAGAACTGTCATTCATTGAATGACTACCTGGTGGAGTGACACATACACATATTTAACACCAGTCAGAACGGTTGTGATCTTCTCTTAGCCCACTGGCCGTAGCATGCCTCAGTAACACATTGGCAAGGAATGGAGATTGTGCCCTGTCGAGCAGATATGCCCAGCTCTCGCCGTTGCTGACAAGAGGAAAATACCCCGATTTAATCACAGACTCGCACAGTCACACCCTCCCACAAGTGCTAAGACACTCGTGGGGACTATCCAAACCTCCGCCTGCTCTCTAGAACAGCACCAGAGCATTGTCGCTGCTCAATGTGTACGCCACTTGTAGCGAAGGTGATTTCCCTTATTATCTGNGGCTCAATGTGTACGCCACTTGTTGCGAAGGTGATTTCCCTTATTATCTGCTCTAGCATACAAACTGAAACCACTACAACCAAGACTCCAAACCTAATGGATTGGTCGCTTGAGCGAACCTTGATTGGGGCCTAATTGTTCGTCCCATCGTACTTATTACTTGCCATGGTACATGTGGGTTTGTCAGCACCAGATCCATAATCAGCCAAAGTAGACAGAACATTTTCCACACCAACGAACATAAGGGGACTGCCCTTCCCACATAGCTATAGTCAGAAGCATCTCGTGCAAGCATTATATGTTGGTAGCCTTACAAAAATTGCAGATCGGCTGCCCATCCACAAACCCAATCACGGACTGTAAAGCTTCAGCGAGCATTTTAATAATTCCCTGGTAGTTTCCCGCCATCACTGTTCTATTCGACTTACACCCATACAGGCTCCTCACCCATTGAACTCAGTCTCCACAAACTTCGATGTAACAAATCATCATTTCCATAGATGTGAATTTTCCAAAATGATATTTCTGTCTTGGGCAACAAACAACCTGAGTGCTTAAATAGTAGTGTCCATCATTGGTCGAGCCTTTGTGCTCTTCATTTGGTACAAAAACATGGCAGATACCTCTTTTCTGGTCATAAGGAAACTGGGTCACATAGGGACCACCACGCATTTTGTCTACGTACTGGGCTGGCACAGTGTATGGGTTGCCTGGACAGGCCTCAGTTACATATTCCACATATTCTGTCGTTTACTCTGAACAACATTTGTTCACANGTATGGGTTGCCTGGACAGGCCTCAGTTACATATTCCACATATTCTGTCGTTTACTCTGAACAACATTTGTTCACATCTCTCGGATAACTGTGGCATATTACTGTCACAGTACCTCAAGCGAACAGATTCCTTCCTCCTGCAACGGTGGACCTCCAAGGGAACTCCACAGTCTCTCTCCACCAATGGGTGACACATGATGGCAACCTAGGAACATCNCAACGGTGGACCTCCAAGGGAACTCCACAGTCTCTCTCCACCAATGGGTGACACATGATGGCAACCTAGGAACATACCAAGATCAACGGACATGAAGCATTTCGTAGTGATTATGTTCATAGCATAATGTTCTTGTCACACCTCATCTCTCTTACATATACCTGTCGTACTCTTGCCGTGGAGTGATGTGCTGATTACAATAGGTGTCTTTTCACATAATAAAAGCTATGAGCACCAAAAGAAAAAAAAATATCAGGGAAATTGGTTTTCTGTTCCTTTTGTATGGAAATGTGCCAAAGACAAAATTGCTGGCTCATAATATGATCTAAATGCTTTCAGCTGCAGTTGGAGCACGATGCTGGTGATGGATCCGAAGGTCCCGACATGGGAACTTGGGAAGTAGATATCCACCAAAAGACGTTGACTTGTGAAGCCAATCGTAGGATCATAGTTACTGCTACTATAACAGGTACTATACATAAGAGAGTTTTGAAATATTTCTAAAATTCTAAATGTGATTATGCTGAGGGAAATGCAGCAGATGTTTGTGATAGTCATGCCAAATTGTACACTTTTCTCTTTATATAGAAGTACCAAATTATGGAATGCGGGAATTGTTTTGATAGTGTTAGCTTAGTCTAATGTCAACTGTAGCAGTCACAATTGTTCATTAAACAACAACATTGCTACTTATAGGCTACCTTCAAGTAGCCTATTTCGAAGAAATGCTTTTTGAGATAGTTAGGATAGGACATGTTTGAACTTCATTCCCTTTATTTCCATTTATAACCTCACTTTATATCACAACTAAACTTTAAATGTTATAAAGGAGAGAGCTTCTATGAGAAAATATTTTTTTTGTGTTTTAACAACAAAATTTTCGCTACAGGTATTAAAACTGTCATGATACTACCTACTCTTTAGTTCCTTTATTCTATACAATCATTTTGTCCAATGTGACCTAAGCACAGTTTTAATACGAATGTTTATTTTGCGCATTTAGAGAATTGGAAGTATCCAACTTGACTGTTTGATTCATGTAGTACATTGTTCACTCGATAACCCCTTTCACTGCAGTATAAAAGTACACATGAAATAGATCATTGCTGCCATACTAAGTGTGTATATTTATAAGCATCCTGGCCTGTCATTCGCTTATTGTGCAACCAATAGATATGATATTTGACGTTCTTTTCTTCTATGTATTCCCATCGCAGTCACGCTACTTTGAGCAGCAAGGGCACATTACTGTAATATACACATCCCTGTAAGTATACATGTCTGTCATTCACAAATACTTTAATCGTAGGCAAGTAGTGGGTGCTGCTCACAACTGGACAACCGAGCTGACACTGATTTTCCAATGACACATAGCGCTCTGTGTCTGCGAGCTTGTTATACGTTTCAGTATTTAAAATATCTCTTAATAGCATCTGTGTAAACAACTAACAGTTAAATTTACCTTTTATGAACGAAGCTATTTGATTATGAAGAAAGGGACCTTTATGAGACTTGTTTAATTGTCGCTTATTGACCTTTTACATTTTATATTATTCCATGGAAATGCAACTTAAATTATAGGATCATTCATTTGGGCTACCACAGATAATTAAGATTTAGTCTAGTTTCGTTGCAATACTGTTGTGATAATTGAGGCACTGATCTGTTCAATATTCGTAGAACTAGTAATGAATTTTTCTGATACATAACAAACGCATTACATCCCAATTCTGAACCATTTGCTTATTTACCATCGAAATCATCTTCACTCACACTATTTCGCACAAAATGTTTTCTTAACGATGGGCGTTCAAAGTTCTTTATTATTCTGATGGTGCGTTTGCCTGATTTATTAGTTTTTTATTTTGCACATCCCAGAAGATTCTATGTAATTTTACTATGCAAAAAAATTACCTTTAATGACTACACCATCAAACAAGTCCTACTAAGTTCGGTAATAAAGGTTGTTTCTAAGAACTCTACGGAATATGTGTGTCCAGAGTAATTTACTCTACCCAGAAACACTAAATGTGTTTTCTGTTGTATTGCTTGTCCTGTAGCCCCGCCTCCAAAGCCAGGTCCGGGATACGAACTCATACCCGGCCGTGGCTACTACAAGATGCACCAAGAGTTATCGTCCTGGGAGGAGGCTCGCAGGAGCTGTATTCAGGAGGGCGCTCACCTCATCATCATCAACTCGGAAGAAGAGGCTAAGCTGGCAAAGCAACTGTGGTCTCACTATCCGAACCTTATTGGCTCTTTGTACGTGGGTCTGCACGACAAGTTCACCGAGGGACAGTTCCAGAGTGTCCTAGGTCAGCATTAACAAAGTCCAGCAACAGAATAGTTAAGGACACAGAGGCGTAATACCATGCAAGTTCCTTTGACGTGGGAGTGTCCAATCTCTGATTGGCTGCGCGAGATTCTGGGAATGGGCTTTGTGTCTGACTGGCTGCTGTGATCTGTGAATGGTTCCACTACCAGCTAGCGAATATGTTACCGAGCGCTGATTGGTGAACGGTTTTCCGAAATGATGCTGGTCAGTGTTGCCATTTTGCTGGCATGAACTGACATAGTTCACGGAATACNGGTGAACGGTTTTCCGAAATGATGCTGGTCAGTGTTGCCATTTTGCTGGCATGAACTGACATAGTTCACGGAATACGTGGCTTTTTCACCTCTGTATTCTTAAGTAATCTGTGGCCGAGCCTTGTATGGCATTGCAATAATTTAGAGTTTTTAATTTTATATTCATTTTTTGAATTTTAATAGAGGTAAAAAATTAATGTACTTTTCAATACCAATATGGTAAATACTTTATTACTTTTGATACATTATATTTTAGCTAATTTTTGTATTTTTAATAAATAAAAACTGTTATAAATTTTATTGTGGAATTTCAGGGTTTAGTTTTTAGGCAGCTAAAACAAATATATTTTTTTAATTGTANACTGTTATAAATTTTATTGTGGAATTTCAGGGTTTAGTTTTTAGGCAGCTAAAACAAATATATTTTTTTAATTGTTTGATAAATGTTTTGTTATAAGAAGGAAATACTTAATATTAATATTACCAATATCTAAAACAGTTTCTTCATCGAAAACAGACTTATGTGTTACAATTTATTTAAGTTCATTTGGATATTAAAATATTACTGAAAAAAATTTGAATGGTAGCGATTTGTTAGAGTTATCAAAAATAGAATCAACAACATAGTGAGCCATTCACATCCATTCCAGGCAGGCAATCCACTCCAGGTAACCTAATTAGTCATTCTCCACTTTCACACCTGCATAAACCACAATTTCACACACCATTTGTGTCCACACTGGTGTACCTCTGCTTATAGCTCAGATCCTCCACATCACAACATAGCAGTTTCGGCAGCGTCAATGTTTTCTAATGTTATTGCATAATTTCACATCCACTCAAAAAAAAAGCTGCATAATTTTTCTGGAACTGATGGGTTGCATGTCTCAAAATGTGTGGAGTTGTTAAAGGAAATTGACAAACTGTAGCAAAAGTATAAAAGTGCCAGAAGAACAACTGCCCGGGGTCATTTACTCTTTTACTCAAATTCCGCTTAGAGATCGAGCCAGTTTAGCAACGTCACAATGTTATTATTTAAATGCCTACCATTAAGATATTTTGAATTTTTTATTTCACCAAGGTTGCGAGCTCAGTTACAGTCGAAGATTGTCTCATTAGTCTTATAGAGAAGGCTCTTTCTGTGTGCGTCAATAGTATTAAGGAGGCCACCATTATATTGGCTCGAATTTACCAGAAAGTGAAGTGGTAAGTCTTAGTGCCCAAAGAGCGCATTCACTTAGTGTTTTTCGCCAAACTCAAATCTTTTGCAGGTGGATAGGGCTAGCATACACTCACAGAACACACAGTATGCCGACCAGAAACTCCAGCAGTACTGTTGGCCACACAAACCTGTTAGTGGTAACCTTAAGGAAAACCCATCTCCCGATGGTGATTCTAACATAAATGCAGTTAAAGTTGGGAACGATACTCCACAGACATGGAAGGATGCCAATTCTCCCATTCTTGAAAAAAACACATTTTCATGTAGGTATTGTAAAAAGATTTACCTATGTAAAAAAAAACAACAACAAGTCTTGGAAGAACAAGTGAGCTATCTTCCTCTCAATTCTGGCAGGGTTGCCAATGCTAAATACAATACTCACATTTTTCAATATGTCGATTTTTGTAGTCATTCTCAACAGCTGTTCTGTCCTTACGACCATGTCGAGAAAATGAACTATAGAGTATGTCAAGTTAACTTTCCCAATTTAGTGGGTAATCCCAAGATTTCGACCCTTCGTGATAAAATAACTTTGGGACACTGTCTGTTAATGCTCTTGTAGATTCAGCATCTGCACGTACATTTATTTCTGCTAATATGTTTGTCAAATTGAAGTATTTAAAGTTAATCAAATCAGATTACCCTTGTGTGTGACAGTAGTACCATGTTACACTGCTTCAAGTCAAGCATTCCCCATCACATGTTGCATTACTTTCAAGTTAATAATTGGAAATTTAACCTGAATCTATAAATGGTTTGTTTCCAAGAAGCTTGGTGTAGATTCCATTTTATGGGCAAAGTTCATGGCTATAGCTAGCCTAATTCTTGATATTCAAGCCGAACATATTTTCTTTCAATCCTCCCCAGAAACAAATATTTATTTTGTGGGTTAAAAAGTTGTCTCTCTTCTGACCTAATTGCTGAGTCCAATCAAGTATGAGATTCGCTTTGTCGTCCTGATGAACATTGGCGATCAGCTATAGATAAGTTTCGTAAACATTTCCCCCAAGTGCTTACCACTGAGTTAGGACTCACTAAATTGCTAGAGTACCAGGAAAAAACATTAAACCAGGAATATCTCCTGAGTCATCCATATAGACTGGCACCGCCTCAAATGTACATTTTAAGATATCAGGTTCAAGATATTTTTTAGATAAAAAGTAATTGTACAAACAATGACGCAATAAGCTAGTCCCAAGTTTTTGGTACCTAAACCCAATGGGAAAAAATCGGATCATTGTGGACTACCAAAAGGTAACAAAAAAAAAAAAAAAAAAAGATACGAGTTAGTTCCTGTTCCTGGCCTCCATTCGGCATTTAATTTGTTTGGGTAAAGAACATTTTTTTAAACCGGCATTGAAGTAAATGCTGCATTTTACCAAATTCCCTTGTCAAAAGACTCGAAACCCATAGCAAGATTTAGTGTTCCTATCTTGACATTTATATCTATTTACTCGTATTCCATTTGGCTTAGCCACAGTTGCTCAGGTACTTACTAGGCATTTAGATATAACTTTTATTGTGCGAAATTTTAATTTGTCTATAACTATCTGAATGGCATTCCCATATACTCCGATAGTTTTGAGCAGTATTTGAACCATATGGAAAAAGATTTTTTTCCCAGTTGGAAAAATCAGGCTTTACAATTAATTCTAAAAAAAATTAAATTTGCAGTTCCAGACATTTATTTCCTAGCACATATTGTTTCGTCTTGTGGAATATCCATTGGCCCCGAAAGGGCAAAATTCATTACAGAATTTCCGCCACCACGAGATGCTAAAGGCACAGCTCGATTCATTGGAAGTAATCAACTTTTTGGTATATTCATCCCAAATTAAGGTGAAAAGGCAGTAACACTCAACAAATTATGAGACAAGTTAGTAACATTTGAGTGGACTGTTGAGCAATGAAAGGCATTCAAGATACTAAAAATTGACACTGTTCTTCATCCTGTTCCCAATACGCTGGATTTTACCAAAGTCATTTATCTTTCAGACTGATTCTTCAAGTCGGGCGATTGGAGCNTGCACCATTAACTCTGGCCCCCCCCTACCTCCACCACACCCACCCACCAATGTTTGGCTGTAGTATTTGGCATAGATACATTTCGTCAGTATTGGGAACATGCTGAATTTCTTCTGAGATAATCAAGATTTGTCGTTGCTTTTGGCACACCTGTGACAATTGGGAAAAATTGGCTATTGGGGCAATAGAATTTCTTCATTAAAGTTCAAAGTACTGCACATCAAGGGAATCCAAAATGTAGTTGCTAATGCTCTGTCACAAGTGTCTGAAGGTACCAATGTGGAATCTGAAGCTCTTCTAAATTGTAATATTTTATCAAGTCTCCCATTACCCCATTAGTATTTACCATTATTAAAGATCGTCAAGAAAAGGACAATAAATTGAAGAAAACTATCGAAAGTTTGGAAACAGGTATTGAACAAAAATCAAATTTCCTTTCCAAATATATTTTGTCTTGCAGGTCTCGTGATAAACGGAAACGAATTGTGTTGCCTGCTCTTCTAAAGCCAGTGAATTTTCATTATTTCCATACTTCACCTCTTGGCGAACACCTAGGCGCACACAAAACAATTCAGGCTATCCGTCAGCATTTAATTTATAAAGGTATGGATGCTGGAATATCTGAAAGGGTGAAATGTAGTAAATTATGAACTCTGGACAAGTCGGCACAAAACACACATTTCGGTTTTTTTTTCATCCAATATAGGTGAAAAACGTATAGAAAAATTGTTCACCAACTTTGTAGGCTCTTTTCCTAGGAGCAAACCAAGTAATACTATGTTATTAGTATGTGTTGAGGTTTTCAAAAAATTGTGCGACTGATTCTTCATAGGGAAGCGGATGCTGTGTCCACTATCTGGGCTCTTAATGCACACATTTTTAAAAAAAGATTTTGGTATGTCTTCATCCATGGTGTCTGATAACCATTCCCAGTTTACTTCCAATATTTTCAGGAAAATGTGTTTTTCTCATAGCAATCTCATGCAATCCTCGCCTGTGCATACAAAGCATATCAATTGAAACCTTTTTTTATGTACTTATTGCTTCCCATTGGATAGATCAAACTAGTTGGGACAAAAGTTTCTCTTGGCTTCAGGTGTCTTTCAATTATGCCAAGCGTGAATCACATAAAACCATTCCATTCAACCTCATTTTTACCTTTCTGCTAAATAACCATTTATCAAAACTGAGGCATTTGAACGACTTGTTACCAAACGATTATAAGAATGTTCGTGAAGTTTGGGCATCTGCCCTCAAAAATTTAAAGCAAGCTCATTTAAAGAATCGCGCCTGTCAGCGAAAATCTTTTTAGGTTATGCTCATTTTTTTTTACGTAATATATGTTTTTGTGTTCTGAATTCAGATTGATTGGGTGCTATTTATATAATATTGAATCGTTTCGTATTCATATTGTGTTATAATTCTAGCTGAATATTTTTGGTCATGTTGTATTTATTTGGGGTATATTTAGCATTTGATTGTTTTTTATCTTTAATACTTAAACCTTAACTGCAATGTCGGTACAAAGTGTGTTGTCTCTGCTCTCTGCACCCAGTTTTCTTTTCCACCTTACTCTTTACGAGGTCCCATTCATTGTTTTCCAGTTCCACTGGTGTGTTCGGTTTGTCTGAAGTCCAGACCGACATTATGTACCTCGCCCATCTTCCTGGCTATTGCCTCCTATGTACGTGTTTCTTCAGGCACGTTAACCACTTTGAACCCTGGTATTGGTTTTTAAAGAGATGAAGACAATTTTCTTGAAAATTTCTAATCTATTGTGTTGAATATTGATCTTCAAGAATTCCTTAACAATGTTCGCATCTGGATCAGGTGTTATATATAGTCAGATTTGCTATCCATCATCAAAGCAGTTCTTTTGACCAAGATTTTGAATTTCTGCTTTTGCAAAAAAAAAAAGGACAATCTCTTTGCCTTCAAGAAATGAAATTTTAAAAACTCACCTCTCTTCCGCCTCAGTCACTCAAAAAAGGGAAATGTTACATTTTGGAGGCAAAACCCTTAAAACTGTATTTGGTACATTGAGTGACGAGGATTTAAATTTTTTTAGAAAAGAGCTAGATTTTATTACTTATGTGTAAGATAATATTTTTATTAATAAACCCAATCACATAAGTTATTTAAAGATTGTGCCTTATATGTGGCAAAAGAAATTAAAAAATGTCCATCTCATTACTAAAGTAATTATAATATGCTGTATTGGACCAAAGTACCCATGAACTTTGGGACATTGTAGGTTTCTGTAAGAAAGATATATTAAACTGTTTGAACTTGATTCTGCTCATTGAAAAAAGTGATTTTGTCGGATGTATTGTTAACTTCTTAAACAGCACACGCGTTTGCGTCTCTTTACAGATTGATAAATGACGATTGGTAATCTAATTTATTACACTTTATAGTCTGATAAATTATTAAAATCCGTTGTCTATAAAATTTTGTGGGATGTGATGTACTAGTAAACCTGCAGTATGTTTAAGAAGTGCGCGAAAATTCGCTTGTCCCAAGACGACCACAGAACATTTTAGAGCATTACTTGTTATGGAAAGAGAATGAATATCATTCATTATCTATCAAGTTTGCTATGCTCTAATCCCAAAATATAGTTATTTTCTGGTGTTATGGAAAACAACTATATTAATAAGGCCATAATGCTGTGTTGCCAAATATACTACAGAACCTTATGATTTATTATAATTCCTTAACAGTTCGTAGTGAATACCAAGTCGAAGACGGTGTTGTTAAGAGATCCAGTGCGTGCAAACTACTGACCTTAACTGCCAAAAGTTAGTGAATAGACCCCCTGCTCATTTCTGGCAGGCCCTTGAGTGTCACTACTGGTCATTTTTACAGCAAATGTGGTACAATAGATGTAGTTTGAAAGTTTTTTTAAGTCTAAATCGAAAGCACAGTCTCTTGTACATATATACTGCCTGCGACTGAAGGCGTTTTACCTTTCCATTATTCTCTCTAAAGAAACTTATAAATTATTAAGTGCTCAGCATCTGCTTTCTCTTACATTAATTACTTCTGGTTTCAGGTGAACCTATGTCTTCGTTGGGTTACACAAGCTGGAGTGAAAAAGAACCGAATGGTTCTAACAACGAAAATTGTGTTGAACTGGTACTTGAACACCTTAATTTTAACGACCTTGGATGTTCTTCCCGCAAACGGCCTTATATTTGCGAACAAGAGTTATGATTTTTTGCTCAAAACTTTTTTGTGACTAGTATAGTTACATTTTTCAAGAGGTTTTAATATATATAAATTAACATCTGTGTGCACATGTATAAAACATAAATATACTGAGTTGTAAATGAAATGTATGTTTGTTATATATTCCTTTCAATAAAAAAACTCCAGCAAACCTAAACTGTATTGCTATTGTTTTACTAAAGAACATTGGCCTGTGTTAGAAATGGGTATAGAATTTAATATAAATTTTATCACGGATTTTTCATTTCAGTGAACATATATGCTCCCATCACATTGTGTGCTCGTTTGCCTCGACTAAATATCGGAAAACAATGTCACATAACGTAGAGGAGTGTTTATGCATCAATGACGAAGTAGTGTGAAATTGTTACAAACATGACACGGAGCAGTTTCAGGTGTATTCTGGCCAGTTCGGATGTTGTTCTCTCGGAGACATCGTTCCATGGGTGCCAAGAGAGGGTGAGCTGCAGTTGGGGATCAGGCCGCTACCCTTCTGACACCCCTGAAATATCGGCAGGCTGGAGACCCAGAAAAAGCTGGTGGAATTCCCTTTGATTTTTTCAAATATCAACACTAGACCTTCTTACTGAGGGTGTTAATTTGGTCCCCCTCTACATGTCACTAAAACGAACATGAATCCGTTCGACCCGACTCACACGACAACAACACTGTGGAGAATCTCTGTTCATGAATGGGGAAGGTGCAGATTAGCTGCGAGAGGGCGCAGCTCCCAAACAAAACAGCAGTGAAGTGGCCGACACTGTAACACTTACACAGCTCAATTTATCGCGGGTGTTTTCCCGCTAAAATCCTCGTACGAGGGACGTACACAGGTCCTGTTGTTCAGGCAGATGGGCCGCCTTCATTGCACCAAACCTTCCCAGGCCATGAGTCTGGACGACGTTAATGCGGTTCTGCTCCCGAGAGATGCAAACAAACGAGGTTCCAAATATACAATTTCCCACTTACTCTATAGTAGTTAGAACAAAGGGAAGAGATGTAATTACCAGGGATGTAAATGCGGCACATCCAACTCTCACTTATCCGAATCCCTTAATGAAATCATGGTGGCGGCTCGAGCAGAACCTGAACGAGTCAGTGCCGAAACATTCAAAAAGGACATTAAAACAACTGTTAGCAAAATGAGAATTACTAAGATTAAAATTATTCACTCTTAAGAATTTACCCATATTGTCAATAGTGAGTATAAATGTACTAGTGACTTCTCTATTGGCTATCTTTTTCATTCTGCTGTTAATTAAAGGTAAACACATAAAACGTATTATCTTATTTAAAATGTTGATAACTGTGTTACTAAGTATCCTTGAGGTTAAACTTGCATAGTGATGTCACAGGCCAGTAAATTTTGGAAAATGGGTGTGGGTGTGTGTGTTGACTTACACAGAACAAAAATATTTATAAAAACCCCTTTTCTTCATTACTGATTGTACATGGGATCACACACTCCCCATTTCACACGAACTGATCTATGCCAGGCTTCATTTAACATAACGCGTGAGGTACACATGCAACATGCGTAAGCTGCATGAGCGGGTGTCGGATTAACTGAAACACCTTCACTCTCATGTATTTCTCCAGGGGTCGTAAAATGATGTCAGCCGGCCCGAACTTACATGGTCTCAGAAGATGTCTGTTGGGGACATGAAATCAAGGCAGCATATTGACATCACTGGTGGTCCGAAAGTCAAGAGGGATGCATACCAACTCCCATGCTGGTTGAACTTTTACTCCCATGCTAGCTGCGAGGTCGTGCTGGGCTGACGGGCTGACTGTCCACCATTCGGGTCATGGCGAAGACACCTGTAGATGGCACATATCCATTGTGCTGTTCTGGTGACATAAATGGACGGTAGAATGAAGAGGCATACCATGCATCACATACCCCCCTTCTCGGGAGGCAGTTTGTCTGCCACAGACTGGTGATCAGATGCCACAGTCAGGTGCAGCAGTACAGTGATGATTGGTGCCCTTGCTAAGGCCGCATGTGGTATCAGTCTAAGGGTGGGAACTGTGGTGGTGTGGTGGAGTAGCTGCCCCAGTGACATGCTGAAGTGACAGCTGTACAGGGAGGCGAAGGGCATATGCTAGATGTACGGTGCACATGTTGCTGTCGGTGGCACCATTTTAAATGGAGAGGTGGAGAGGAGCCACCTCGGCTTCTGAGTCGACGCCGCTGCTGGTGCTGCTATGGCTTCTGCTGTGGTGAGGTCTGTGATGGGTTTGCAAAAGACACTTGGTGAATGGCTAAGCATCCCCAAAATGATGTGCAGGCATGCCCATCATTTGACTGAGTGGCACCTCAAGAGAAGGGAGGGATGCAGGGTGTCGTGAAGACATCAGTTGTCAGGGGCGGCAACTGGGGATCCAGATTACCGGAGGTGTCCCTGGTAGTGTGCTTGGAGCGGCATCCTTCGGGATGGGCAACATAATGCAGGCCATCGTGTTACAGAATGTGGCGATGCAGTGATCCTCTGGAGGTATTGCAGAAGTGTGGTTGTCGACAGTAGCTGGGCCTGCAGCTGGGGTGGGTGGCCTGTCGCTCGCATCCCTCGGGAAGTGGAGATGCCAGGCCTCTGAGAGAAACGGGCGCTGCAGCGCATCGCCATCAGATGACTCGGGTGCAGAAGCACCAGAGTCGGTGGAATGAGCAAGAGGTGGTGGTGGTGGTGCCATGGTGTCAATAGCTGGATGCATCTTGGGGGCAGCAGGTAGGGTAGTGCCAGGCGTGGAGAGCTTCTCTCGCATCAGTTTGTAAATACTAATGACAGCTGGGATCATACTGCGCAAGACATAGGCAGTTGCGAAAGCTAATTTTTATTTCAGTAAAGCACTCCAAATATTCACTTGTCCAACATTACTTTAGCGCCAGTGACAGCAAGTCTGTAAGTGGCACTGTGGCAGCAGCGAAATCTATAATTTATTCATGTAGCCAATTAAATAACCAAAACATGTATGTAACTTTTTATGGGTTGTAGGGGGAAGATAATCATCAATCAGTTTTACTGCTTCGGTGTAGGGTGACTGCCTTTCTCTTCCACTAACTGCCCTAGAAACTATATACATAGCTTGCCTGGGTGATACAGTATCACTGCATATTTTCTTCTTTCATCTCATTCTGTGCTCCTTTGTCTCTACTAAATATCAGCAAACAGTGTCACATAACTTACAGAAGTGTTTGTGCATCAATAAAGAAGCAGTGTGAAATTGTTACAAACCAGTGTTTTACAAACTTCTTTTTTGGTAAGAGTAATTTGTTCACATTCAAGTTCTAGGGAATTATATATAGCATCGACTTCTACTTTGGGCAGTCAAACAACTTCAATGGGGTAGAAATTGTGTGTGTGAAAGAAAACATTTAATTATAAGTATAGGCGTGTGTTGTGAGTTAACAAATTTTATCCATCAATGAACACATAAGAAAATACTAAAACTAACAAAATACACAAACAAGACATTTCAAATTAAGTGGGTAATGATTGATTTTATTATGCAAGATGTAGGTAACCACGGGATGAAAGTTAAAACTACGGAAACAAAATCAATATTCATATTTTCAAACTGTCTTTAGGTGTAACTTATTTAGACTTTACTTTGAATATAACTCCCTCTCAATACATAAGGAAAATAAATTATGTAGTTCAGGTAATATCTTCTTATAAAGGCAAGTTGTAAATCACTTTATTGGTTTTTAAAATTACGTAATATGTAATGAACTAATCCAGCCTAGCAATTGGTAATTTATGAGTTCTATGATCACGACCAATGGTTAAATGTTATGAGGAAAGAAGCTGTAACAATTTCGTAATTCCTCTGTTCAGTTTTCAAACAATTAATGGACACCAAAATAAGCATATTGTTTCTTTCATGCAGACATACGGCTTGGCACCATCCCTGGCATCGAAGGCGTTAAAAGATTGTCTCACTAAAATTCTAATTCATATGCTATTTGGCCTCTTCTCTTCTCGCCAGTGTACATTACATAGTCACTTGTCTACCATTAGGATCAAGCAGATAATATTTAATATTAATTTAAAATTAGTAACGCCCTAGCAAAATGCGTGTGCTCATTATTGAAGCCAGAAGGGGAGTTCATTAGCTCCAAGGCTTCCAAAAATAAAAAATTATAGCCAGAAATAGCAGATAAATTTGGTGATTGATTTGACAATTTCAAGAAATAAAAGAACTTACAATAAAACCTCATCGGCCTATCTGCACTGATAAATACAATAAATAGAAATAACTGTGTTTAACATTACCTACAACGAGAAATACGACTATAATCAAAATCTGAGAACTTTTAGTTTGCATGAAATTAATTATCAGAAATTTAAACAAACAAGTGTAAATAATAATAATACTGCTTAAATACCTGGGAGTTGGTCCTAATGTTTACAAACCAAACTCAAGAAAAATTAAAATATAATAAACAGAATTTAGAATTATAAACCAAATAATAATCCTTACTTCCGTAAACATGCTGTACTACCACTACAAAATTCATCCACAAAAGAACATAAGTTTCTTTACAATTCCGTTTTTCAGTTTATATGAAAAAAAATTATTATATTATTATAAAATGTATTTAATATTTCTTTAATGGATGCAGATATTAGAAAAAAAATGCTATGCTAAAAACACAATAGCAAAGAGTTACAAAAGTCAAACTAAGTTGCATCCCGTAACTCCGAGCTAGAGCTGCCATAGCTAGGTCAGCCAGCTCCCAAACAAGAGAAAGAGGCCTCTAGGAGGTCACCACTCAGATACGCTAATTCCCTCTTACACTATAGATCAAGAAGTCTATGCACCTAAGGACCTGTGGACATCTGACTGTGTCAGATGGTCGAACCACACGGTTGGCTAAACCCCGGAACACAGTTCCCGACTGATCTAAATACAAGCATTCTGACTGTGTGCAGTATTTACATTCCAGCAAAACTGAAGAAGTAAACAGTGGCAAGCAGACGGAGATAGGAGGGTGAAATATAAGTTTTTAAACTAGTGGGCTAGGGAGTATGTGATGTTGCGTTAAGCCACGCATGCCTCAAAATACGCTCTGTATGTGCGCAAGAATACTGATACACACTTGCGCAGAACTGGTGGCACAACGTTTCCACAACCTTGCATGTGTCGAGTACCCACATGGCAGTGAGTTTATGGACACTGGGTAAACTAAAATTTCTTGAAAACTAAATGTGAAAGTAAAGTTTGGGGGGGAAGAAGGTGGGAGGTAGCATTTCCCTTGACTCTGAGTTGTGGGGAGTGTTGGGTGCCTCTCCTTCCAAACCAATTGGACTCCCAGAGGGAGGGCACAATTACGCTATTCTGGTTGCTAAGCAACTAGTTCCCACCCCGCCAGCTGTGTAAGGGTTTTTGAGTATCAAAGAAGACCGCTAAAGCTTATGAAATCAAGTCCATGGCGATGCTGCGCTCGCATGGCAATTGTGTGGTTAAAATCTTTTACAATCTATTAATATTACATTTCCAAATAATTCTTCTATATTTAAATTTTTGTATCTGTTTGTTTTATTTTTCCTGATGTAATGAATCATATTTTTTTATTAAAGTATTTTATCTTTAGGAAACACTTACCAACACTAATAAAAATTAAATTAAAAAAAAAAAAATGATTGAAAGAAAAGGAACCTAAAATGAACAAGGATAGCTAGGAACAAGAATCGAAATAAAACAATTGACTATTGGAAAGGTAAGGGATTTATAAAAAAAACAAGTGAGTGTATAAGTATCGGACTGCGAGCCCTGCAGGAGAAAGCGGCCACACTGCCAGAGGATTAATGTATGGAATGGAAAAAGATAGTTATTAAAGTGGAAATGCAAATAAAACACGTAAATGTTGTGTAATACGGATCTATGGTGTCCACACAACCATGGGTGTATTATGTCTGAAAGTAAAGGCACTTTGGAAGCAAAAATAATATAAAGTGGGAATGTAATAAAAAGGATGTAAATGTTTTACCTTGTGGATCTGTGGCGTCCACACAACCATAAGTGTATTATGTTTTAATAAATTCATGTAAGAAACGAATTAAAATAAAATGAAAATGCAATAACAATTATATAAGTGTTATGCGTTGTAGATCTGTGGCGACAACTCAACCATAGGTGTAATTAGGTTTTAATAAATACATATAAGAAAATAAAATAACAGAAATGAAAATGCAAATATAATTATGTAAATGTTGTGCATTGTGGATCTATGGCGTCCACACAACCGTAAGTGTATTTGGTTTCGGAAAAACTATGGCCACAGAGATCCAAACATATTTTAGGAATATCCCAAGGAAATGTTTACAACCCCACACACTAGGCGGGAGAAACATTGCATGAATAACATTAATAGGCAGATATGAGGCATCGATTACTGGACTAGACCCAGCAGACAAGATATATCCCAGGCCTGTAAGAGGCGGGCAAACAAGGAAGGAATAAATAACATGAAAAGTATTCATATATAAAACATACATAATAACTATGCATAATGACCAAAGTAGACCGGACAGCCCTCAGAATAGGCGAATTTAGAAACACCGGAAGCTATGCGCTACATGCACCCGCGCTCTTGTTACTACCTCTTATGCTGTCATGAGCTCTTAATATCATAACGCCAAGATTCTCAATGTCCGAAATTTCACGTGTAGCTGGTTGCCTATAAACTAGGCGGCGCTTGCTGCGATTCTTAAAATAACATTTTATTACTTTATAACTACATTTATAGTGTTAAAACAAAACTATAATAAAATTAATAATAAGCCCACTTTCAAATATATGGGTGCAAATTAATTAATATAATTTCCTCAAAGGTTAGATGGTAATAGGCCTAAATGTCTCATCTCCGAACAGAACACAATTCCATTGCCCTTAAACTACAGGACAGCAGTTTACAATCTCCAGGGCGTTCCTGAGCTCCTGATGTCGNTTCCAGGGCGTTCCTGAGCTCCTGATATTGGCAGAAAAATTTCTCGCTCAACATTCACCCTATCTGGAAAATGTTAGGAGATGAGGAACGGCCTGTAGGTTTGCAAACAGCTGGCATGCAGTTTAAGGGCGAGGGAATTGAGTTCTATTCGGAGATGAAACGTTTAGGCATATTACCGTCTAAGCTTTGAGGAGATTCATTAAATTATTTTGCACCCATGTAAAGGAAAGTAGGCTTATTTATTATTTTAGTAACCTTTCATTCTAACACGATAAATGGAGTTATAAAGTAAAAATAATATATTTTAAGAATCGCTGTTAGCGCCGCCTAATTTATAGGCAACCAGCTACACGCATATCTACAGACATTGAGAATCTTGGCATTATGATATCAGGAACTCACGACAGCTTCAGAGGTAACCACCACACACCCAGGATTAAACTTTCAATTCTTTAACAATCAGATGTGAGAAATCGTCGATAAAGTTAGAGTTAAGAAAAAAAACCCACGTGATCTTTTTTTTATTATAAACTTGCCAATCAATTAATAGTTACACATTGTGAAGTTCTCTTATGGTATTTCAAAGAGGTGGTACACAGATACCTGCCGGCCACACACAGAAAATTGTCGATTCATGTATCATTAATACTGCAATATTGAAGACTTTTGCAGACATTGTTGTATGGCCTATTTATAGCAGAATCCCATGGACTATATGTATGTAGACTGAGTGAACAAACATTCCATGTTCTATAAAGACATTATAATTACTACTGTATCTTCATAATATTTTTATTTCTAAAAATTATTCCGGATTATTATTACAGTTGCTCATTGCATTATTGTTCAGTGTACTTCCTGTTTTATTATTTTTATTTCGATTTATTGATTATATTTTATATTTTGTTTATTGAGATTGACAAGATTATAATTGTGCGAAAAAAACATAGGTTCAAAAATTACAATATCATGTGTACCAACGATTACATCGTTCTTGCACAGAACCGGACAGGTGAAGCAAGACAATGAACGGAAAAAAAAAGAAATAACGGTAAATGCATAACAACAGGGGAAAATATCCAAAATCCCTAACAATGTAATAAAAATTTAATCAAAAAAAAAATATTTGATTGAAAGAAAGGGAACCTAAAATGAACAAGGATAGCTAGGGACAAGAATCGAAATAATACAATTGACTATTGGAAAGGTAAGGAATTTGTAAAAAACAAGTGAGTTCATAAATGTCGGACTGAGAGCCCTGCAGGACTAAGGCACCCACATTGCCCGAGGATTAATGTATGGAATGGAAAAAGTTAGTTATTAAAGAGGAAATGCACATAAAATACTTAAATGTTGTGTAATCTTTGGTGTCCACACAACCGTACGTGTATTTGGTTTCGAAAAAGTATGGCCACAGAAACCCAAACATATTTCAGGATTACCCCAAGGAAATGTTTACAGCTCCACACACTAGAAGGGAGAAACTACGTATGAATAACATGAATAGGCAGCAATGAAGCATCTCCTACTGGAGTAGACCCAGCAGGCAAGAGATATCCCAGGCCTGTAAGAGGCGGGCAAACAAGGAAGGAATAAATAACATGAAAAGTATTCATATATAAAACATACATAATAACTATGCATAATGACCAAAGTAGACCGGACAGCCCTCAGAATAGGCGAATTTAGAAACACCGGAAGCTATGCGCTACATGCACCCGCGCTCTTGTTACTACCTCTTATGCTGTCATGAGCTCTTAATATCATAACGCCAAGATTCTCAATGTCCGAAATTTCGCATGTAGCTGGTTGCCTATAAACTAGGCGGCGCTTGCTGCGATTCTTAAAATAACATTTTATTACTTTATAATTACATTTATCGTGTTAAAACAAAACTATAATAAAATTAATAATAAGCCCACTTTCATATATATGGGTGCAAATTAATTAATGAATTTCCTCAAAGGTTAGATGGTAATAGGCCTAAATGTCTCATCTCCGAACAGAACACAATTCCATTGCCCTTAAACTGCAGGACAGCAGTTTTCAATTTCCAGGGCGTTCCTGAGCTCCTGATATTGGCAGAAAAATTTCTCGCTCAACATTCACCCTATCTGGAAAATGTTAGGAGATGAGGAACGGCCTGTAGGTTTGCAAACAGCTGGCATGCAGTTTAAGGGCGAGGGAATTGAGTTCTATTCGGAGATGAAACGTTTAGGCATATTACCGTCTAAGCTTTGAGGAGATTCATTAAATTATTTTGCACCCATGTAAAGGAAAGTAGGCTTATTTATTATTTTAGTAACCTTTCATTCTAACACGATAAATGGAGTTATAAAGTAAAAATAATATATTTTAAGAATCGCTGTTAGCGCCGCCTAATTTATAGGCAACCAGCTACACGCAAATCTACAGACATTGATAATCTTGGCATTATGATATCAGGAACTCACGACAGCCTCAGAGGTAACCACCACACACCCAGGATTAAATTTTCAATTCTTTAGCAATCAGATGTGAGAATTCGTCGATAATGTTGGAGTTTAGGAAAAAAAACCAAGGTGATCTTTTTATTTTATTACATACTTGCTAATCAATAAACAGTTAAACATTGTAAAGTCCTGTTATGGTGTTTCAAAGAGGTCGTACCCAGATACCTGCCGGCCACACACAGAAAATTGTCGATTCATGTATCATTAATACTGCAATATTGAAGACTTTTGCAGACATTGTTGCATGGCCTATTTATAGCAGAATCCCATGGACTATATGTATGTAGACTGAGTGAACAAACATTCCATGATCTATAAAGACATTATAATTACTACTGTATCTTCATAATATTTTTATTTCTAAAAATTATTCCAGATTATTATTACAGTTGCTCATTGCATTATTGTTCAGAGTACTTCCTGTTTTATTATTTTTATTTCGATTTATTGATTATATTTTATATTTTGTTTATTGAGATTGACAAGGTTATAATTGTGCGAAAAAAACATAGGTTCAAAAATTACAATATCATGTGTACCAACGATTACATCGTTCTTGCACAGAACCGGACAGGTGAAGCAAGACAATGAACGGAAAAAAAAGAAATAACGGTAAATGCATAACAACAGGGGAAAATATCCAAAATCCCCAACACTGTAATAAAAATTAAACCAAAAAACAAAAATATTTGATTGAAAGAAATGGAACCTAAAATGAACAAGGACAGCTAGGGACAAAAATTTAAGGATAACTATTCACTATTGGAAAGGTAAGAAATTTATAAAAAAAAAAACCGAGTGTATAAATAACGGACTGAGAACCTATGCAGGACTAAGGCGCCTACACTGCAAGAGGATAAATGTATGGAATAGAAAAAGATAGTTTTTAAAATGGAAATGCAAATTAAATACGTAATTGTTTTGTAATACGGATCTATGGTGTCCACACAATCACGGGTGTATTATGTCTGAAAGTAAAAGTAGTTTGGAAGCAAAAATTTTTAATGAATTGGGAATGTAATGAAAAGGATGTAAATGTTGTGCATTGTGGATCTATGGCATCCACAACACCGTAGGTGTAATTATGTTTTATTAAATACATATAAAAAAAATTAATAAAATAAATGAGACTGATATAAAAATGATGAAAATGTTGTACCTCGTGGATCTGTGGCGTCCTCACAACCATAGGTGTAATTATATTAAATTAAATACATATAAGAAAAACAAATAAAATAAATGAAAATGCAATAAAAATTAAGTAAATGTTGTACCTTGTGGATCTTTGGCGTCCACACAACCATAGGTGTAATTATATTTTATTAAATACATATAAGAAAAACTAATAAAATAAATGAAAATGAAATAAAAATTAAGTAAATGTTGTACCTTGTGGATATTTGGCGTCCACACAACCATAGGTGTAATTATATTTTATTAAATACATATAAGAAAAACAAATAAAATAAATGAAAATGCAATAAAAATTAAGTAAATGTTGTACCTTGTGGATCTTTGGCGTCCACACAACCATAGGTGTAATTATATTTTATTAAATACATATAAGAAAAACAAATAAAATAAATGAAAATGCAATAAAAATTAAGTAAATGTTGTACCTTGTGGATCTTTGGCGTCCACACAACCATAGGTGTAATTATATTTTATTAAATACATATAAGAAAAACAAATAAAATAAATGAAAATGCAATAAAAATTAAGTAAATGTTGTACCTTGTGGATCTTTGGCGTCCACACAACCATAGGTGTAATTATATTTTATTAAATACATATAAGAAAAACAAATAAAATAAATGAAAATGCAATAAAAATTAAGTAAATGTTGTACCTTGTGGATCTTTGGCGTCCACACAACCATAGGTGTAATTATATTTTATTAAATACATATAAGAAAAACAAATAAAATAAATGAAAATGCAATAAAAATTAAGTAAATGTTGTACCTTGTGGATCTTTGGCGTCCACACAACCATAGGTGTAATTATATTTTATTAAATACATATAAGAAAAACAAATAAAATAAATGAAAATGCAATAAAAATTAAGTAAATGTTGTACCTTGTGGATCTTTGGCGTCCACACAACCATAGGTGTAATTATATTTTATTAAATACATATAAGAAAAACAAATAAAATAAATGAAAATGCAATAAAAATTAAGTAAATGTTGTACCTTGTGGATCTTTGGCGTCCACACAACCATAGGTGTAATTATATTTTATTAAATACATATAAGAAAAACAAATAAAATAAATGAAAATGCAATAAAAATTAAGTAAATGTTGTACCTTGTGGATCTTTGGCGTCCACACAACCATAGGTGTAATTATATTTTATTAAATACATATAAGAAAAACAAATAAAATAAATGAAAATGCAATAAAAATTAAGTAAATGTTGTACCTTGTGGATCTTTGGCGTCGACACAACCATAGGTGTAATTATATTTTATTAAATACATATAAGAAAAACAAATAAAATAAATGAAAATACAATGAAAATTAAGTAAATGTTGTACCTTGTGGATCTTTGGCGTCCACACAACCATAGGTGTAATTATATTTTATTAAATACATATAAGAAAAACAAATAAAATAAATGAAAATACAATGAAAATTAAGTAAATGTTGTACCTTGTGGATCTTTGGCGTCCACACAACCATAGGTGTAATTATATTTTATTAAATACATATAAGAAAAACAAATAAAATAAATGAAAATGCAATAAAAATTAAGTAAATGTTGTACCTTGTGGATCTTTGGCGTCGACACAACCATAGGTGTAATTATATTTTATTAAATACATATAAGAAAAACAAATAAAATAAATGAAAATACAATGAAAATTAAGTAAATGTTGTACCTTGTGGATCTTTGGCGTCCACACAACCATAGGTGTAATTATATTTTATTAAATACATATAAGAAAAACAAATAAAATAAATGAAAATACAATGAAAATTAAGTAAATGTTGTACCTTGTGGATCTTTGGCGTCCACACAACCATAGGTGTAATTATATTTTATTAAATACATATAAGAAAAACAAATAAAATAAATGAAAATACAATGAAAATTAAGTAAATGTTGTACCTTGTGGATCTTTGGCGTCCACACAACCATAGGTGTAATTATATTTTATTAAATACATATAAGAAAAACAAATAAAATAAATGAAAATGCAATAAAAATTATGTAAATGCTGTAACTTGTGGATCTGTGGCGTCCATACAACCATAAGTGTAATTACATTTTATTAAATACATATAAGAAAAATAAATAATTGAAATGAAGTTACAATAAAAATTATGTAAGTGTTGTAACTTGTGGATCTGTGGCGTCCATACAACCATAAGTGTAATTATATTTTATTAAATACATATAAGAAAAACCAATAAAATAAATGAAAATGCAATAAAAATTATGTAAATGCTGTAACTTGTGGATCTGTGGCGTCCACACATCCATAGGTGTAATAATTTTTTTAAAATACATATAAGAAAAATAAATAAACGAAATGAAATTACAATGAAAATTAAGTAAATGTTGTATCTTGTGGATCTTTGGCGTCCACACAACCATAGGTGTAATTATATTTAATTAAATACATATAAGAAAAACAAATGAACGAAATGAAAATACAATGAAAATACAATGAAAATTAAGTAAATGTTGTACCTTGTGGATCTTTGGCGTCGACACAACCATAGGTGTAATTATATTTTATTAAATACATATAAGAAAAACAAATAAAATAAATGAAAATGCAATAAAAATTATGTAAATGCTGTAACTTGTGGATCTGTGGCGTCCATACAACCATAAGTGTAATTACATTTTATTAAATACATATAAGAAAAATAAATAAACGAAATGAAGTTACAATAAAAATTATGTAAATGTTGTACCTTGTGGATCTGTGGCGTCCACACAACCATAGGAGTAATTAAATTTTATTAAATACATATAAGAAAAATAAATAAACGAAATGAAAATACAATGAAAATTAAGTAAATGTTGTATCTTGTGGATCTTTGGCGTCGACACAACCATAGGTGTAATTATATTTTATTAAATACATATAAGAAAAACAAATAAAATAAATGAAAATACAATGAAAATTAAGTAAATGTTGTACCTTGTGGATCTTTGGCGTCGACACAACCATAGGTGTAATTATATTTTATTAAATACATATAAGAAAAACAAATAAAATAAATGAAAATGCAATAAAAATTAAGTAAATGTTGTATCTTGTGGATCTGTGGCTTCCACACAACCATAGGAGTAATTATATTTTATTAAATACATATAAGAAAAATAAATAAACGAAATAAAGTTACAATAAAAATTAAGTAAATGTTGTACCTTGTGGATCTTTGGCGTCCACACAACCATAGGTGTAATTATATTTTATTAAATACATATAAGAAAAACAAATAAAATAAATGAAAATACAATGAAAATTAAGTAAATGTTGTACCTTGTGGATCTTTGGCGTCCACACAACCATAGGTGTAATTATATTTTATTAAATACATATAAGAAAAACCAATAAAATAAATGAAAATGCAATAAAAATTATGTAAATGCTGTAACTTGTGGATCTGTGGCGTCCACACATCCATAGGTGTAATAATTTTTTTAAAATACATATAAGAAAAATAAATAAACGAAATGAAATTACAATGAAAATTAAGTAAATGTTGTATCTTGTGGATCTTTGGCGTCCACACAACCATAGGTGTAATTATATTTAATTAAATACATATAAGAAAAACAAATGAACGAAATGAAAATACAATGAAAATACAATGAAAATTAAGTAAATGTTGTACCTTGTGGATCTTTGGCGTCGACACAACCATAGGTGTAATTATATTTTATTAAATACATATAAGAAAAACAAATAAAATAAATGAAAATGCAATAAAAATTAAGTAAATGTTGTACCTTGTGGATCTTTGGCGTCGACACAACCATAGGTGTAATTATATTTTATTAAATACATATAAGAAAAACAAATAAAATAAATGAAAATGCAATAAAAATTAAGTAAATGTTGTACCTTGTGGATCTTTGGCGTCGACACAACCATAGGTGTAATTATATTTTATTAAATACATATAAGAAAAACAAATAAAATAAATGAAAATGCAATAAAAATTAAGTAAATGTTGTACCTTGTGGATCTTTGGCGTCGACACAACCATAGGTGTAATTATATTTTATTAAATACATATAAGAAAAACAAATAAAATAAATGAAAATGCAATAAAAATTAAGTAAATGTTGTACCTTGTGGATCTTTGGCGTCGACACAACCATAGGTGTAATTATATTTTATTAAATACATATAAGAAAAACAAATAAAATAAATGAAAATACAATGAAAATTAAGTAAATGTTGTACCTTGTGGATCTTTGGCGTCCACACAACCATAGGTGTAATTATATTTTATTAAATACATATAAGAAAAACAAATAAAATAAATGAAAATGCAATAAAAATTAAGTAAATGTTGTACCTTGTGGATCTTTGGCGTCGACACAACCATAGGTGTAATTATATTTTATTAAATACATATAAGAAAAACAAATAAAATAAATGAAAATACAATGAAAATTAAGTAAATGTTGTACCTTGTGGATCTTTGGCGTCCACACAACCATAGGTGTAATTATATTTTATTAAATACATATAAGAAAAACAAATAAAATAAATGAAAATGCAATAAAAATTAAGTAAATGTTGTACCTTGTGGATCTTTGGCGTCGACACAACCATAGGTGTAATTATATTTTATTAAATACATATAAGAAAAACAAATAAAATAAATGAAAATGCAATAAAAATTAAGTAAATGTTGTACCTTGTGGATCTTTGGCGTCGACACAACCATAGGTGTAATTATATTTTATTAAATACATATAAGAAAAACAAATAAAATAAATGAAAATACAATGAAAATTAAGTAAATGTTGTACCTTGTGGATCTTTGGCGTCCACACAACCATAGGTGTAATTATATTTTATTAAATACATATAAGAAAAACAAATAAAATAAATGAAAATGCAATAAAAATTAAGTAAATGTTGTACCTTGTGGATCTTTGGCGTCGACACAACCATAGGTGTAATTATATTTTATTAAATACATATAAGAAAAACAAATAAAATAAATGAAAATACAATGAAAATTAAGTAAATGTTGTACCTTGTGGATCTTTGGCGTCCACACAACCATAGGTGTAATTATATTTTATTAAATACATATAAGAAAAACAAATAAAATAAATGAAAATGCAATAAAAATTAAGTAAATGTTGTACCTTGTGGATCTTTGGCGTCGACACAACCATAGGTGTAATTATATTTTATTAAATACATATAAGAAAAACAAATAAAATAAATGAAAATACAATGAAAATTAAGTAAATGTTGTACCTTGTGGATCTTTGGCGTCCACACAACCATAGGTGTAATTATATTTTATTAAATACATATAAGAAAAACAAATAAAAAATTTCAGGATTATCCCAAGGAAATGTTTACAGCTCCACACACTAGAGGGGAGAAACTACGTATGAATAACATCAATAGGAGCAATGAGGTATCGACTACTGGACTGGACCCAGCAGGCAAGAGATTTCCCTGGCCTGTAAAACGAACATTGTAAAGAATAAGAGAGTATATGATTATAAACTCTCAGACATATAGAAATCAATTTGGCCAATTTGGGCACACGATAAGTACGAAGGATAAGGACAGCAACACTATTAGGATGCGCCCATGTAAATGCCTGTAATACCAAACAATCTCACGCGAAACATGAAAACTGAATATAAAAATCACATACAACACAGTGCAGGCATGAATGAATGTATAGGGAACAGCTCCATGCACCCTAGACGACAGGTAACTTGTAGACAGTAACATGAATGAAATACATGCCGACACCCTGCAACTAAAATGCGCAATTAATAATAACATAGACGAGAATAAGAATGAAGATCAAGTGAATGTTGAAATGAGACTGAAAAGAAACCAGAGACCCGACTGCTCTAACACCTCATCCCACACTATGCGGGACAAGAAGACTGAATCTGCCTTAATTATACAAAACAAACTACATAGTATACACCAATAATACACTGGGAAAGGAAAATGCAAACACAAGATACACCCAGTACAAGTGAGCAGTGAAAAAAAGCCTTAAACTAAAATATACATATATCTGGAATGACTTTGGCGTGTACACTATGTAAAGAAAAAGACAGCACTCCACGCTGCCAAAAGTAGTGAAACAATTTAAGAAATTACCTACGCGCCACCTTAAGGCAAACACACAAGAAGTACATCTGAATATAACTGAGAGCGAGACAGTAAATAGGACAAATGTATCCTGATTAAGCAAATAACCTACAGCATTCTCGCTACAGGTGATGAAAGGCTAGAGAATATACACAATGGACGCCTACAAAGCGCCTGGAACAAAATACACGGTATAAAAACACACTTACAAAATATAAACACTTCCCAGAAGGATAGACATGCTTATACAAATTACTTCGCAAATATTAAATGAAAAAGGCGAGGAATAATAAAAAATGAAACCGTCTGCCGCAAGAGGCGGGCAAACAAGGAAGGAATAAATAACATGAAAAGTATTCATAGATAAAATATACATAATAACAATGCATAATGACCAAAGTAGACCGGACAGCCCTCAGAATGGGCGAATTTAGAAACACCGGAAGCTACGCGCTACATGCTCCCGCGCTCTTGTGTCTACCTCTTATGCTCTCATGAGCTCTTAATATCATAACGCCAAGATTCTCAAAGTCCGAATATTCGCGTGAAGCTGGTTGCCTATAAACTAGGCGGCATTTGCTGCGATTCTTAAAATAGCGATTTATTACTTTATAACTACCTTTTTCTTATGAAACGTTTTTAATAGAAAATTTTTTATATATAAAAAGTAAAATTTAAAAAATTTTTATAAAAAAAAATTTTATACAAAAAATTGAGTAAAATTTTTTTTAGTAAAATTTTTTTCATAAAAAAATTTAATTTTTTTAATGAGAAAACTTTTAATAAAATTTTTTTCATAAATTATTTAAAAAATGTTATAAAAATTTTTTCATAAAAAAAATTTATATAAAAAAAATTAATAATTTTTTAATGAAAACAATATTCATAAAAATTTTAATAAAAATAGTTTTCATAAAAAATTTTTTAGATAAAAAAAAACATTTATAAAAAATTATTATTTACAATTTCGTTATACCAAATTTTATATCTAGATGTCATCCAGCACCACTCTCACCAATTTTTTATTGGTTATTTAATCGGTCAAATACTTGCCTTAGCTTATTAGTCGGCAGGCCTCCACACCCCCTTATCTATACTCATTGTATCGTATGCAGTGCTTTTAGTTTTTTCGTTTGTAATTTGTTTATACATTGCTGGAGGACGCCATCTTGGATTGAATGTTAAATTTTACATTATCTAGGGGCCGTTAGTGTGTTAATAATCTATATAGCCGGCAGGCGAATTGTCGATTTAGCCACCAGGCAGCAGCTATATTATTGATATATTTTTTAATTATAGGCTGCTCTGTCGGTGCCCTCCATGTTGGATTATATTTTCAACACATATGTGGCGTTAATTTCTTGATTTCGCTGCTAGTCGAGCTCTCAGCATCCACCCACTCTCTCTCCACCCACTCACTTTGCAATAAAATTTTATTAAAATTATTATTGACTCCGTGATCGTAAACAATTTGTTACCAAAATAGATTTTAAACATACATAATCCTTTTGATCAAATATTTTATCAAATCTTAATTGGGGAAAATTTATCTAAATGAAACAAATATTTTCAAAACATTCTAAAGTTATTTAAAAATTATTCATTTTATTTTGTTCAACTATAAGTTTTTTTAGTATTATTGGTTTTTAATACAATGAAAATAGTATGTAAAAACAAAATACCTCGTTTCTGAAATTTGTGTCACAAGTGTGGAAGTTGTAATTCTATTTTTATGTGAAAAAGTATATGTCTTTAAAATAAATTTTTTAATTATATATTAAGGGCTTTATTTATTTAATATTATATTTTTTACTTCACATAAATATATTTCTGCCATTCATGTTCTTCAATGTAGCTGTCTGCCCTCCATTTGGTTTTGGAGTCGATTTCTCGTCCACTGCATTCTCCGGAAGTCGACATCACATTGATCTCGAGCGGAGACGTGGTCGACCTATCTCTCTCTCTCTCTCTTGCACTACAATATCCGATACGCCCGGACGCCGCCATCTTTTTCTTATTCTGCAACAGCGTCTCCCTCCCCCTTTACCGACCACGTGGCTTCCAAAAGCAGCCATGTGGACGGTTCCCGGACATTGGGACCAGGGACTACGCAGCACGTTTGCAAGCACTTGTAATTTTTTGGGGAAATTTTACAAAGTTAGATCAATAATTGCATTATTCAAATTTTTCGAGAAAAAAAAAATTACAATTTCCTTTTCGTGCTGCGTGGCCGTTCTACGTAGGTGGGGTTCCGACGCAAAATGGAAAACTTCCCACCTAAGAACACAGAAGTAAAACAAAGTAGACTAAGGAACACCGACATAAAAAGACAACAACACTGGTAAAAGTAGATT
>NQII01002214.1:85350-131569 GCA_002778355.1 Clitarchus hookeri
AAGGTGATGACGTTCCGGTTAGGGTTATTTAAAATGGCGTGAGTGAAGTAACAATAAACATAATATTAAATTCAATGTAAAGCTCCCCCGGTCAATGCTAATATAAATAATAATTGTATAACCGTAAATTGTAATAAATTCATCAGATACTGTTTTGCACTACCGAATTAACGAGTCATTATTTGAGTTATGCCCCCAGCATTCTCTCATAATCTTTCATGTACGAATTGGCTGAAAAGCTGGTTCGTAACAATACCAGCTCGTGCTCACACTATTAATATAGTTTTGTTATGGTAGCATTGTCAAGGTATTATATTATCATTGGCAAGCAGCGTATATAATTTCGGTATGACTGATTCGCTGGTGAAGATATTCAGTGGGGAATAGCGATATGGTTTGACCGCGTGGTCGGTAAAACACGATGGAAATGTTTGTCAGAATATTTCGTGGGAATTTCGTATGAATACCTAAAAGCTAAATTTGGTACAGTTGGTATGAACAGAATGTTTGACGAAATGTGTTGTTCGTATAGTTGATTGACTAAGGAAATGATTATTGTTATATACTGTCCATTGAGCCAGCATGATATGATGTTACATTTTGATAATATAACTTTGTAAAATATTTGAACATTATATTTATGGTATTTATTTTTTGGTATATTAATTAGAGGACCCGTTTTATTGCAGCATAGTTTGTATACATATATATATATATATATATATATATATAATTTGATGGTTGACAAATTTGGTATGGTTGGTCTATATTATACTTATTATTGTTTATTTTTCAAGGGAACTGCCGATCGGAATATATAGCTTAAGCTGTTATAGATAATGGCGAGGGACCAGTTCTTATTTAGTAAAACATGGTTTCAAATATTTGTAGAATCTTAATAAATATTTAAGAGTTGAAATGATTTAACATTACGGCAAATTTGTAACAGTATTTCAAATTTCCTATACAGGTGATACTTTGCATAATCTTTTCATCATCAATTTACATTAAGCGAAGAAGAGATATTTTGAATATACAACATCATTTCTATGGTATCAAAATCGTCTCGTGCTCTGCATGCTTCGTTATTTCTCCACGTTCAGTAATTCTGGAGTACTCTCACCAATATAGGCACGAAAAATCCTTTGTTCTATGGGCAGAAAGGATACTCTTAACCTATGATGTGGAAGACAATTATAATTTTTTAAATGTACTTGGAAAATAGTAATCTCTGTTGGCGCAAAAATCGTCTTATGTATCCCACGTAGGTTAGGACCGTATCTCTTTCAATTGGCACTTCCATGCTGCTAAGTGTAGGACTCGAAATACCCAGAACTGGAACTATGTCGGCTAGTCGTATAGGCAAGTTTGGTTGGCTGGTTTGGTAGGCGATATTGCAACATAGTTATGGTGGTAGTTATGGTTGGGCGGCATTATAAGTGGTATGGCGACTAGTACATTTGTCTGCCACAGGTTGGTATGACTGTCCTGAACTGTATAGTTACTTGGTGGATGTTATGATTGATTGATATAGCGTCTGAAATATTATTCTAACATTAATAAATTTATATGGTACGACGAATAAAATGCATGTAAGTTGTGTTTTCTGTTTTGTAACTAGGTTTGTTTATGGTCAGTGAAGATTGTATGTTTGCTTAGTGGGACTGGCCAGAATGTGTGGTCGTATTTTTAAGTTTGCATAGTTAGCTGTTTGATAATCGGCAAAACCAATATGGTAGATGGCGTGTATAGCAAGTAGTTTGTCGTAGGTGTTTTTTAATGGACAATATTGACTGTGTAGCTGAAGAATACTTGAGTTATAGTTGATGGAATGGTTGCTCGGTATGTTGGGTGATATTGTGTCTAATATATGTTTCTGGTGACAATTTGTATAAGAGATTCGCAATTATATTAATGACCCGAGTTTTGGAAGTGTATTCGCGATGTTCGTACATTAATTTCTCACTCTTCAGTTTTCATGCGCAACTCACAGAGTTTTATGTAACTGTTAGGCCAGGCATAGGTACCCGAGTTCCAAGCCTGACATCGTAAACAAATATTAATATTCTCGTGAGGATTTAGAAACAGTCTGACGGTTTTTCCGAATGATGGGGTAATTTATGCACTAGGACACCAGGCGCTTATACCTTAGCTGATGTTCAGAAGTTGAGAAGTTAACATCATTTCGGAAGCATGAAGGTCTGCCTTTGACCTCAACGAACATGGAACCGCGACTTGCGTCATCGATATTTGATTGCCAAATGTGTCGATTCTACGATGGAGTTTTACCTTCTGCCAAAATACTCGGTGACATGAGAGAATCATCTGTACGAAGAGTCCTTTTCGCATGAGGAAGAATTACGATATTGGTCCCGTGCAGTTTCTGCAAGGCGATACATTGAAGAACCACACCAAGAACTGCAAGGATTCGTCTACTGGGAGCTGGCAACTTTTGCCACTAACACTCCTTGCTTCATCGAAGTGTAATCATTCGACAGGCGATTATGATGAGACAGTTGACGCTTAAGATGGAGTGAGTGCAGTGCAGTAGAGTCGGTTTGTGTATAATGTAAACTTGGGAGACTTTCGCATGAAATGGATGAACTTCAAAATAAGCGGCTATCACTTCTAATGACTGATGACCATACCACTCCTGCTACACATAAAATTAAACCCAATATATACTGCAAAGCATGACTTGAGTATGACCATGAATTAATACAAATGAATGTGAAGATAGTGATAGTGCTGAAGATGAGGCTGATATTCTCGATATTCTGACTAACCCCTCTTTCACATTTACTGCAACAAGCGACTTGAAGGCCTAAGACGCTGAGATAACAGGCTACATATTTCTTGAAGACCCTTATAAACTTGATGATAGACTCATACATTTGATAGGAATGCAAAAATGCAGGGATCTCTCATACATTGTTGATATATTCAATCATCGATAAACTGAAGGATCGGGATTAACTTGCATAATGAGATAAACTGGTATCTTCTGAAATCGTAATGGCTAATAATAATTAAAAAAAAACTTTTTGTTGCATCCTTTTTGTTTCCCACGACTTTACAGGAGGGGAATGAGCAGTAACTATTAAGGTTTAAGTCCCGACACATAAAATTAATTACGATATTAAGTACAAAAATGGAGCGATAGGGGATTGCATACAAAACATTAAGTCTGTCGTCATGTACAAATTTGGGAACGTTTGGCGAACGAATATTATTTCTATACATATTGGTGGGGACAAACCGAAGGATCGATCAATGGAAAGATTGCGAAATATCAATGGAAAGATTGCGAAATACCAATGGAAAGATTGCGATAGATCGACGGAAAGATTGTGAAATACCAATGGTAAGATCGACGGAGAGTGTGCGAAAGATCGATGGAAACATTGCGAAAGATCGATGGAAACATTGACTTTGATGGTGAAAAAGAGCACAGAAGATAAGAATATCATCCGAATTAAAGGCCTAGTCGCAATGATCCGGTATGCTTACTTAAAAAAAAAAAAAAAAGGTTAACATTTGGGTTATAGTAGTAGAATTAACTTCCTTCTGGTACAGAATTCAGGAGTGGGATTTAAGATTAGCTTGCCAACTTGGTCGATATCACTGTCAGCCATGGGCGGGTATGTTATCGACGAAATTACCTGTTTAACCCAAAAATAGCTTTAAAAAAAGGTTTGTTCCCGAAAATCATCTTTTTCCTCAAAAAAGCCCAGGATAATATGGAAAATTGTCCCGTTCGAGTCTTCAAATTAGCAAAGAGTATTCGATTCGAGAGCCAAAAGTCCTCAGAGCAGCAAGCGGAACCTTGAACACAAAATAATTAAAAAAATGGAAAATCTAAGAAATTCTTAAAAATCTAGTAACAAATTAAAGAATTGATTCCTACATTCAAGCTGGATGTGGGTGACTGTGGCATTGGCCTTTACCACAGTGAAAAACTCGATAAATCGAGAAACAAATCGCAAATGATCTGAAAAATGTGTAATAATCTAGGAAAAAATTACATTACCTACATCTACCGCCGAATTGTATGTGGACGACAACACATTGAATTAAAAAATCAAGAAAAAAAATTAAAGCACTTCTGAAAACCTAGGAATACATTACATTACTGACACCGAATAACATGCTGGACGTGAAATATAATTAATTTAACTCTGAAATCGAGTGAGTGAAGAGATTTGGGTGGCTCAACATTGTGGTCTTGAGTGCCGATGAGGGTGAAACGAGGCGAGTATGGATTAGTGCCAGAATGAAAGGTGAAGCAGAAACAGAAGATCCCTGAAAAAACCAGCCAGCCAGCAGCATGTCCGACACCACCCAAGAAAATCGAGAATTTTTTTTAAATCTAGCACAACACTACATAAAAGAACCTAAACATCGTGTTCGATATGTGACATTCGTAAAGATGGCAGAGAACAGTCACTCACTGTTAAGACGATAAGCAGGCCACTGACTAGTTTGTTCCCCTCGCCACCATAACAATGTTTCACAACATAGTCTATCAATCATTGTGCTCCCCCAAGCGAATTATTGGTTTTCGTTACTCACATTCCCTCACCAATTCCAATTCAACACCACCTTCGAACCAACCGACACTTCACCAACCATGCCATTTATTCAAAATTGCTCTAAAACATTCAAAATTCACACATAACACCCACCATATAAATATCCACCCCCTCGATGTCCGACACGAAACCCAACCCTCAACCGGCTGACGAAGATCCCCTCCTCTCTCAAGTTAGGTTCCTCACCATAATTTAAACGATCGGTTCCCCTTCACCACCAACTTATCATATGCCATTCATAATTTGATAACTCACTTACGTTCGACTCCTGCCAAACTACCAGCAATCCACTGAACTAACTATCACAAAATATTCAAATCAAAATGCACAATGCCACAATAGTTAAAACCACATTTGATCGGAATATACCACATCTCCCTAGTAACTAACTGGATCAGACAATAACAAAGTACGAACTAGCCAAACAAGACCAACCATTCATATCAACAAATAATAGTGGGTAAAAAACCTAACTCCTGCGAAGACTGGGTCCGCCCTCACCAGAATGGGTCCCGCCCCATCCAGACCTGGTGCCGCCCCAGACTTGGTCCCGCCCCATACAGACTGGGTATCGCCCGATCCAGCCTTGGTCCCGCCCCATCCAGACTTGGTCCCTCCCCATCCAGACTGGTTCGCCCCATCCAGACTGGTTCGCCCCATCCAGACTGGGTCCGCCCCATCCAGACTGGGTCCCGCCCCCTTGGGGACTTTCCCCAGACTGTTTAGGGTCTGACAAGCCCGAGACTGTTTGGGGACCTGCCCGAGACTGTTTGGAGACCTGCCCGAGACTGTTTGGAGACTTCCCGAGACTGTCTGGGGTCTGACTAGCCCGAGACTGTTTGGGTCTTCCCGAGACTGTTTGGGGTCTGACTAGCCCAAGAATGTTTGGGGACTTCCCGAGACTGTTTAGGGTCTGACTAGCCCGAGACTTTTTGGGGACTTGTCTGACGGTTTGGGTAAGCCCGAGAAGGTTTGGGTAAGACGTAGACTGTTTTGGTAAGTCGTAGACTGTTTTAGTATGCCCTAGACGGTTTGGGTATGCCCTAGACTGTTTGGTTATGCCCTAGACGGTTTGGGTATGCCCTAGACGGTTTGGGTAAGCTCTAGAATGTTTGCGTAAGCCCGAGACTGTTTGGATAAGTCCGAGACTGTTTGGATTAGTCCGAGACTGTTTGGATAAGTCCGAGACTGTTTGGATAAGTCCGTTACTGTTTGGGTAAGTCAGATACTGAGGGGTAAGTCCAAGAATGGGTGCATTCGAGACACGCCCTTGCCAAACTGTATAGAACCATGAAAACCAACCGCCCATATATGTTATTCGTGGCAACAAACTACGACGACCAATTCTTGTAACAAGTCCCATACAACAAATCTCATTCCGGTCCTCTTCCCGCAATTTTCACTAAACTTAAGAAGAACGTGTAAAACATCTCGCCCACTGTGATTGCGCAGCAAATCGGGTAGTATCGGAGTATATGCGAAGCACTTGACTATCCAAGTTTTGAAATAATATGCGAGCTACATAACATTCCTCAAGTGTTTCGTGAACAATGCCACAAACAATGACGAGAGCTACGAAAATTTCTTTAAAGTATGCAGTGGACCATGTCTAGAATCAAGATGTGGGCTACGAAAAGTGTCTCAAAACATGTCGCTAGCAACGTCATGAAGCAATGTTTGGCGAGGTTCGGTCAACCGATGGATGAATAACTTCACCAAAAAAATCCAAGAGACTTCAGTTACGTTGGAGTCGTAGCTGAAGATCGAGGTCGTTCCCTCATTTTCACCCATAAGGTGAAGTCAATATACAACTTGCTGGTCAGGGTTATTTGTTTTATTTTTTCTTAAATTTTTTACAATTTTTTTTTTTTGTGGTTTTAAAGACGCTTGGGGTCCAAACAGTCCGCATGCGATTTTGTGATTGGTGTTAGTGAGGTAATTTATCCATCCAAATAAACTGAGTCAGTACTCGTCCGAGTAACTAAAAATCCCGACTTCATTCACTTAGTATAGAGTATTTTCTTACAAGTAGTATCAGCATAGTCTGAGCAAGTATTAATGTTTATTCGTTTCACCCAAGATTTAAAACGTTTCAAATGTTTGGAAAGAAAGAAAACATTTCGATGCGCTAATATGGGTGATTAATCATTAACCATTAAAACACAAAACGTGTCTTTAATATGAAAGCAGGCCACTCATTTCGTATGAGACTTTAACGTTATAACAATAGGTTCTATCATAAATTGCTGCAAAGTTTAATGTCTTGCACATTCGTTAGAAACTAGCGTTTTCTTTAGTAAGCTGGTTGACTTAGTAGAACATAATATTATTTATAAATGTTTATTTTGAATAATTTCTGAGTGCTAGTATTAAATTAAGCAGGCCATTTAATTTAAAATTAGTCCAGAAAGGGCCTTCCTACCTTGCTAGCAAACTTTTCAATAAATTACCTCGTCTTCAAGAAATTTGCTTATCTAACCAAAAACTCTTTAAAAAACAGCCCTAATGAAATTTTTATTGAATGTGCTTTTTATAGCATAGATGAACATATATAAAAAATACAAAAGTTAATATACTACTGTATGACATTTTATTGTACAAATTTCTAGTTCCGGTTAATCTCGTACCCTTTTTCTTCTGTCAGCATAATTAAAATAACTAGTTAAAAGTTACCATTTCGTAGTCCTTTGTAGACTGGCTGGAACACTCAAATTTGGAATGACATTCCAAAAGCAATGCTGGTTCATTGTCAAACAACATTAATACCACCATTGGATCACAAAGTCACTTCAAAATTAAAATATGCGGTATAAAAATAGTTAATTGAGTATTGCCTTTCTCGTGAATTACCGCAATTACATGGAAAGGAAGCCAAAGACGAAAATTATTTTACCATAAGACAGTTCATGAATACATACGTACCTTCAAATAATCTGTAAGAGAAATTACAAATAGACTAACATACATATACAAAGCAAAACACTTCAGTATATTCAAAACTAGTCCAGAAAGGGCATTCTTACCTTGGTAGCCAACTTTTCAATAAATTACCACATTTAAATAGAAACTAAGCCAAAGACGAAAATTATTTTACTATAAGACAGTTCATGAATACATACGTACCTTCAAATAATCTGTAAGAGAAATTACAAATAGACTAACATACATATACAAAGCAAAACACTTCAGTATATTCAAAACTAGTCCAGAAAGGGCATTCTTACCTTGGTAGCCAACTTTTCAATAAATTACCACATTTAAATAGAAACTAAGCCAAAGACGAAAATTATTTTACTATAAGACAGTTAATGAATACATACATACCTTCAAATAATCTGTAAGAGAAATTACAAATAGACTAACATACATATACAACGAAAAACGCTTCAGTTAATTCAAAACTATTCCAGAAAGGGTTTTCGTACCTTGGTAGCCAACTTTTCAATCAATTACCACAACACAGTGTAGATGAATATCTAAACTACAAAAAATAATAAATTACTGTATAACGTTTTATTCTACCCTTTTTTTGTCATCTTTTTCTTCTGTTTCAGTAAGACAACGACGCCCTACAGCATGAAGAAGATCTATGATGTGTGTGTACGTGCTATCTGATATGTGTTTGATATGTCCAGTGTAAACTATGTATACTGTCATTTGACTTGTCCTATGTCTTTGTACTGCTATGCATTGAAAAAAGTCATACGGACGCAATAAAACAAATGTACGTGTAGTGTTATAAATAATAGGCGAATTTTCCCGACCAATACGGCCGTAATTTGCAAAATCGGTGGTTTCAACGTTATTGTGGAAGCAATTTGCGAAGCTACTTCGAGAAATTTTGTTGTGAGCAAAAACACGCGCATCTTATGTTCGTGGTAATGCTTTGTGTATGCAGATAATATTGTAAACAATTTGAAATTACCTAATTTTTGAAAAATGTTACGGTAGTTGTACGATCTGTCGGCCTAGTATGGCAGCCACCTATATAACTGACAATACGACTAATAGCAATTTACAGCAAAGATAATAATACAGCTTTTGGAATTCGTAGGGATGTGCCGGTCACTCTCGCAGTCCCACGTCTATTATCAAATGTGAGTTCAAAACTCCGTCGGGCGTTTCTTTTTTTTACTTATGACTATGGAAGTGCCTACATGATTAAAAAAAAGTTAACGATCACTTAAAAAATGAAAAAAAAAGTGACTTCACGTTATCTTTATAATAAATTTTAATATTTTTCAGAAAGTATTCAACTGTTTTAATAGCTAGTCATAAAAAAAACCAATAGACGTAATGAAATGTGCTAGTCTTAATAGGCTTACACAAGTTACTGAAGAGCAGCGTTCTGTGAGTTGGATTCAAGTATACAACCAACCACGCCTCTATCCGCGCACACGCCAAGTGTGTCGAATGCTAATATTGTCCATTTCGTGTAAGCAGGGCAAATTTTGACAGTTAAAGAAAAGTAGTGCGGCTACAATGTAGCCTTCCGACACAGTTCTGTCACAGAAGAAAACTAAGTTTTTAAACAAATGCTGTGAGTCCATTGCAAATATTTTTCTCGCCTTTTCCTCTTGTTTCCTTTCATGACACGCACTGAAAGCTTGTCATTAGCTAACTTCAGTTCAGTTCTCAAACGTAGGATATTATAGCTAGGTTGCCATTCCGACCCGTTTTATTTTTACAGTGGCAAAGTTGGTGTAAGGCTATATTTTATTTCAATTTAATAAGGGCGAAGATGTCTTTAATGTCTTTCGTGAGACGTCATTACGGCATTGTGTTGCAGTTCTTTCGAGAGTGTCATTTTGAACTGCGTTTTGTTTTGATGAAGCAGTGGAATATTTTGCTCGTGCGGAAAAAACATTGAAATTATTCCAACGTGGAAAGTTTTAACTTTAACGAACCAACTAAACGCGACAAATACGCTGCTACGTCGCTGTACGTACCGATGCGAGCATTAAACACTCTCAGTGTGTAAACATTTTTTCCTATGTTAACTTTGCACTCGTTGGATTTTCAATACAGACCTAATAAACAAATGGTATTTGTACACCACAAAACACAGTTGAGAGTGCGGCTATTTTAGGCCACGTACATTACACACTAGCATTCTATTTGTAATTCATAATCGTCGCCATCGCAACACGTTCTGGCAATAGTTGGACGATTACATCACTAAAATCACGTTTGTCACTGAAACGAAATAATTGATTTGCAGATTAATTCGGTAAATTCAACACTTCCCCAGTTTCGCGAAACTAACAAACTTAAACTTTGCGACGTATATATTCGTGTCCGTTGCGCTTCATGGCGAACCAAAATGCTTGCCGATAATTAAATTTCACTCAAGAAAACCCACTGAAAATATGCATACAGCCAGCTTTGCCCAATGAAACCAAAGACAACACTAACTACCGATAATATATTCGAACACCACCAGAACGTTCTCCCGTAAACATGACGAAAAATAACCCGACACAATTGTATTTACGAAGCGGGAGACGTTTAAACGTTAAAACTCAGAAAATCTTATATTGCTTTAAAAACACAATTAAACCATAAATATTGAAAATATAATTAAAATTTTAAGATACAAATTTTAGTTTTGTGTTCCTTATTATTCCACTTGTATGAAATGGCCAATAAGCCAACTGCTGCCGTGTAATGCAATGATCGCGACAGCCACGACGCGATATCAAACATTCGCTTTAAAACCCCCACATACCTGGCGCTTGAACTGCGTTGCTTTGTTTCAAGGACACGTTCTTCCACGAAGCTATTAAACGTGCGTCTACGAAAAATACACTTCATACGAGGGCTGTAGAGTGCTTTCAAGGCGTCACGTAAATTAGAAACACTAATTCATAGTCTTCCAAAAAAGGCTAAAAACGGCTTTTTCGCTCGCGCGTTTCTCGGCCTCGAACGCGGAAAAAAGCTTCAGGTATGCGGGATCTTTAGTGCGAACACTGGTTTTTCCCGCCTCGCGACCAACATTAAAAATATTATTTATGGTTTCTTGCCACTACGGCTATTAATGTTTCCGTTGTTGAGAGAATAAAAAAATAATTTCTTTCCATGTCCGCTGATACCCAGAGCGCGAAAATATGGTTGTAATTACACCTGGGCATAAAAAAAGTTCTTTCACTTATCATAGCGGAAAAAATGTAACACCAAAAATATGGCGCCCGCGACGCGAATAAATTAGAAATATTTTCTATTCGTAAATCGTGTCGCGCGGGCGATTTTTGTCACGTCGACGTCATAAAAGTCTCGATTCTGACTGGCTGGAAAATTACTTTATTCGCGTCGTGCCCATCGCGCTATTGTGATAATGCCGTAATACTCTCTCGTGCAACAGGCTTTGAAGCTTGTACAAGACAGAGTGCCACTTAAAGCAGATAGTACACGATGTCTCCTACCGCCGGGTGCACGAGCCGGCGACAACGGTTTATTACACGCCAGCGGTTAGCATACTAACACTCGGCGTGTGTACACATACGCGTATCGTTCGTAGTAAATATAAACCCCACTCGTACAACTGTTGCTAGCTGGTAACTTGTTTAAAATTATTCAAAAACTAACACATTAATATTACTTTATTGCCGTTGGCCGTTAGAACAGTTTAATTCTTTCTTATGTGACGCCCTAAGAATATTTTTTTATTGAAATATTCGCCTAATTGTAAACGTTTGGCATTAGCATTAATTTTTAACGTAAAATTGAAATTCGTAGTCAACAGTAAAAAAAAAGGACGTACGATGAAGTTTTGAACTCTCACCCAAAAATTACCACCCAGTTAATTTAACCAAGATGTTATTTATGACATATTTAGTTTCTTAACCGTCGCTGGTATAGCAGCATTAAAAATAAAACCCATGCATTAACGTTTCATTGTATGGGTGATTTTTTTAATCTTGGCAGGTTCCCAACAGTAATAAACTATCCTTGTCAATATAATTTGTTTTTATCATATTTTTAAACCAATTTGAACGGAACGTATAATCAAGATGGACGAGTATTTTTGGTTTATTCATAAATTCGTTCCAAGTAGCAGCCACGGGACCGCCCTACATCTTGAAACTGCAATACAATCGGCCAGGCGCGATACGGGGTTGCAATCTGCCAATAAATTAGGTATTATTGTCTAACATCGAATGAAATCTGGTCGCACAGGGCGGGAAATCCTGGACGGAATAGTGGCCGCTAAACAGACGTCGCACAAACTGTTACGCAATATGGCACCGTGTAATAAACTCGGATCAGCCACGTGCACAACCCTACGAACATTCTAAAGGTCTTATAGTAGCTTCAGGGCTAAAAACCGAGTCTGAAAAACAAGTTTGAAAAAAAAAAAACACGTAGCATGGTTTCACTGTGAAAAAGGACATTTTTCCTACCGTGGTCGGCGTCTTGGCGGCCGTGGAGGACGTGCCACGGCGTGGTAGCAAGTGGTAAGTCACCTGCAGAATTGGCCAGCTCCAATCGATGTCGATTTCGCGCAGCAAGAGGAATCCTCCCCGAGAACCGCACATGTTTACCAAACCACGCGCACAGCGAAAACTGACTTCGCGCCGAGGCGTTTCTCGTTACGTTCGCACGCCAGTCTATGACGTCATCAAGCTGCCGCGTTGCCAGATTGCTCAGCGACTGCAGCGCTACCAGAACATTCTAGAGGCGCAGCCAGGCATCACCAAAAAATTAATTATTTGCAAGAAAACATATATTTTGTACCACTTCTCCTTGCACTTGCAAGAAAATTTTTAAGTAGATGGCAGCGGCTTGTGTTTAAGCGAAAGTAAGGTTACTTGTGCTAAAGGTTTTAAAGATCAATGTTAAAAGTTTGGCAACAGAACATTTTCGTCATTAGGTAAGCGCTAGTGTCGCATGTGTACGGGATTTACTTTATTTTCTAAGTTACGAACCATGATAGTTGTAATAATCGTAAATCAAATATAAAATAACTTCGTACCTAAGTAAAATCTTTCTCTTTTATTATTCAAGTAGCTAAAAATGTTAATTAAAAGTTACCTTTTGGAACACTGTGCATTTAGCGGCGTAAATTTCCCCTATGCCGAACTCTCCCATAAGAAAGCTATTAGGAACTCGTTGGAGGAACTCCTTCGTTCCGCACTTCTGATACAGCATTAGTAGGCTCTGGCTGCTCCTTACGTAACCTTCCTAACATCCCGTAGTTAACACACACGTACGGAAGTATTTGGGTTTTGTTTTCTGCCTTAGACACTAATAAGCACTTATATTCTTTCAGTTTCCGTTCGATTTCGATCTTGGAGCAAGGAAACAAGTTGTAACTTTATTGAAAAATCGATTTTATTTGTAGATATTTGCTACGATGGAGGGAAAGCAAGCACTGTCAGTAAGGTCTGCGGAAATAAAATCTTTTTGCTTGCAGAAAAGCATAGGCACGAGTTATGTTTTTCATAAATTTTTGCATCAAATTTAAGGGGATTGGATCTCCATTTTATAGTGAGGTCCAACACCACTTAGGTAACGACTTGGTGCTCAGATTCTGAGTCCTACAGTACTTACATTGTAAAAAAATTGGTAATTTTTACTGAGAATATTTTTGTTATCTTGCTTGTGTTTGTAATGGTAAAAAAAATTTATCTTGTAAAATTACTCGTTTGTAAAACCACAAGAGCCGTGTTTGTAATATACCTCAATAAATGTATGCACAAAATCACCCATATCCACGGGCTCATACAAAATTGCAGATACTCATGAACGTAAAACCGTATTTGGCTTTTTGTGCAAAAAACTAGAAGTGATGTAATGTGTAGTTGCTTGCAAAAACAAATGTATTGCAAGTTTAAATAACGTAAAACCCTTTAATAAATTCAAATAATCGTAATAAAGCGAGGACAATTTTAAAATCACGTGACGCTATTATTCATTAACTGTTAATGGCAGTGTTTGGTATCCACACAAAACTCTTAAAATGAAATAAATTCATTCTTCTTAACAGAATAACTTCACTAATGTTCTGTAGTTCTCGAACTATCATCAGTGCCCCGTTCACCTACGCCATGCATAAAAATGTTTTTCTGGTTTGAAGAATGCTGTAAATTCGTCACAGAATGATTTTAATTTAAAACAAAACAGTTGGAAACATAAAGTTCTACGCGTGTTAACAGAAATAAGTGAGCGCCCGCCATCTTGGATTTATACATTTTTTTCCATGTGTTCTATTTAAGAATGTTTATCCAATAAATTTCGAATGGCACAGCATAAATAATAGCTCCTCAAGTTTTAAAAATTTACTACGAATTCACTGCATTTATTAGTTTCTGACTAGGGGGAATTCTCACAGTGCACCCGTATTTTTACTTTAAAAAAGTTATTTGTGTAAAAGGGCTTTTGTGGGCAGAACATTTACTGTAAAATAATCGCTACTATATAGAAAAATGTCAGTTGACGTTCTGACACTGTGAGGTGAACATCGATTTGGAAGCGTTCTCTCGTCATACCACGAATATGAGTTGTGAATTCGAAGGCCTGGCATTGACCTCAACAAACATAGAGCCACGACCTACATCGTCACCACAAGATTGTCGTCAGTGCCGATCCTGTGGTAGAGTTGTCACCTCCGACTGAAAATGCACAGCCACGTGAGAAAATCATCTGTACGAAGAGTCCGCCGCACAGACCAAAATAAGCACCACATGCTCCGCAATCAGCTTCGCAAGCTCTGCAATGAGGGGTCAGCTTTGAAGAGTCAGCTCTGAGGAGTCAGCACTGTGGAGTTATCACTGTTCAGTAGCAGTACAAGTGTTTGAATTCACTTATGTTGTCGTAAATTACGTGGAAAACAATGTTGTAGCTGTGTCAAGATCTTCAGTAAAAGTTGTAATGCACGACGCCATGAAAAGAGCGAATGTTCAAAGAAACCTACCTTTAGAATAATAACATGCGATATGTGCGGCGCAACATTTGATCGAAGCGAAGCAAATTTTTAAAATAAATTTTTAATAATTTTGTTATGAATTTTTTATAATTGATATTTTTTAAATATATTTTTAAGGAATTGCTTTAGAATGTTTTGGAAATTTTTATAATTATTTTGATTTATTGGGTTAAAGGGTAATTAATTGGTTACCAGGGCCAAGATCAAAAAATACAGTTCAAAGTCACTTGGAGTCAATATGGTGGCCGGGTGATGTCATATCATGGTGGCTGGTCGTCTCTCGTCCTCCTTCCTCGCCAAGCCCAAACATTCAAAATTTTAATTTTACAGTTTTTAATCAATTATTTACAATTTATATTTAAATTATTTTTTTGAATGTTATACAAGGAATGGACAAAATAATATGAACACCTGACATATACACAATATTTATTTATTTATAAGGTGTTGGGCCACCATTTGGTTTTTAGAACAGCTGCAATTCTTCGCGGAATAGATTCGTAGAGTGTCAGAATAGTTTCCAACGGAATGTTGTCCCATTCTTGTACCAAAACATCCGTCGATTGCTTCAATGATGTTGGAAATGGAACTCTGTTCCTCACTCTCTGCTCTAAAACTCCCCATAACTGTTCAATTATGGTGAGGTGTGGCTCCTTAAACCGAGACTGAACCTTTTTGGCTGTGTGTATGGGTGCATTATCATCTTGGAATATGGCAGTGTTTGGCAGCAATATGCTAGTCATAGTAAGAACTTCATCATTGAGGATTTCAAGATATTCATTCTCAGTAATCCGGCCAGTGATGTGAATGAGAGGACCAGCTGAATACCAAATCATAACGGGACCTCCCCCATGCTTGACTGTAGGAAGCAGGCAGTCCGGATCGTAGGCTTCTTTTGGAGTTCTCCGTGCATAAATCCGGGCGTTTGTAGGAAACAATGTAAACGATGATTAAAATCTGAACATACTTCATTCTTCCAATCATCAAGTGTCCAGATTTTATGATCGTTCCACCACTTATTTTGCAGCTTAGCGTTGGATTCCGTTATAAAGGCTTTCGCAATTGCAGCCCTTCCATGATTGTTATTTTTGTACTGTTTTTGTAGAAACAGTATTACTCAAGTGAGTGTTGAGTTCTGCTGTCACTTTTGCCGCGGTAGTTTTATGTTGTCTGGCCACAATTCTTATTAATGTTCGTCGGTCTCTGTCAGTTAACTTTGGGTTTCGCCCACTATTCATCTTCGCCGATGATGTTTTACCATGTTTTGTGTATGCTGTCATTACCGTGGGTACTGTCACTCGTGAAACGTTAAACAATTCACCTTTTTTCGTCACAGACGCTTCTGCTAACCGAGCACCAACGATTTGCCCTCTTTCGAAGTCTGAGAGATCACACATTTCACCGATCGCTTGTTTTAACCGTCGCGGAACAAAGCGTATAATACACTGAAATATAACCTACAAAACTTGGAACGTAAACTGTGCAATACATACGCGTCGCATTATTTACACGGAAGCAGTGTTGCCAACATGCAACAAAATATACTATATTGCATGGTGTTCATATTATTTTGTTCATCTTCTTTATATTTTTCTGGGAAATTTTAGAATTTTTCGGAATTTTTGGGTTTAAAGTCATTTAAGGCCTTGGGGCCAAAGTCAGTATCACGTTTACCCAATATGGTGGCTTAGATGGCTAACGCTCAGATATGACTCCGGTCCTTGTGTATTTATATAGCATTATGGATTATGGAGTGCACCTACAGCACCACCTAACAGTTAAACAACACCTCCATCCTCCCGCACTGTAACTGTACTGGGATGAGTAAGACAGTTCACGGCACTTTCTCCTTATCTGTTCTTCAGGCTAATTCTCTGTTCTTAGTGCCGTACACGATATTCTACCGGTTTTCTCGGTAGGAGCACGAAACTCGGTGAGAAATCAGTAAACAGAATGCTCTTGCAATCCACTTCTATGGCAGCCATCTTGGTAGCCAGTACGCAAACCACCTGCTCTTGCATCCCATTGCGACAGCGGCCATTTCTTTCCAAAATTTTAAAATCTTTTTAAAAGTTGTAATTTATTTTTTCAAGAGTTTTGATTTATTTTTTCAAAAGTTACAATTTTTTTTATCGAACATTCCATGGCGGCCATTTTGTTTTCCTACATAGCCTTAGGCCGTGTCTTCCTAATACAACGCCGAGACTTTATGAAATAGCCTGAGGCGTCTCCCTATCACGATGCCCCCTACCCATTAAATCGCCGTAGGTGCCGAGTTCGAATAGCCTGAGGCTACGAGACTTTGCGAGAGTTTGCATCATTTCGACGGAGGCCACAGTGATGCAGTGGATAGACGAAATGTTAAAGTTCATGCTCTCACATTCCTTAGCGAGAGGTGCCACAGTGACGGAGTGGATATACGAAGCCTACAGCAATGCCCGCCACTAAGCCATGACATAGCCTTGGGCTACAGGATGTCGCAGTGAAGTGGTGGATAGAAAACTCACTTCTTGGGGGCCGTGGTAATACATTGGATACACGACATGCTAAACTTCATGCTCTCGCAATCTATTGGAAGGGGTGCCATGGTGGTGGAGTGGATGAATCCAGCCTCATTCGTGTCTCTACAGTAACGCCTGCCACGATACCATGACATAGCCTCGCGCTACAGGTTGTCGCAGTGAAGTGGTGGATATACAACTCGCTTCTTGGGGGCCGCGGTGGTACAGTGGATAGACGCCATGCTAAACTTCATGCTCTTGCAATATATAGGAAGTGGTGCCATGGTGGTGGAGTGGATAGATGTAGTCTCAGATGTGTCTCTACAGCAACACCCGCCACGATGCCATGACATAGCCTCAGGATACAGGATGTCGCAGTGAAGTGGTGGATAGACAACTCGCTTCTTGGGGGGCGCGGTGGTACAGTGGATACACGCCATGCTAAACTTCATGCTCTTGCAATATATAGGAAGTGGTGCCATGGTGGTGGAGTGGATATATGCAGCCTCAGGCGTGTCCCTACAGCAACACACGCCACGATGCTATGGCATAGCCCTAGGACACAGGATGTCGCAGTGAAGTGATGGATATACAACTCACTTTTTGAGGGCAACGGTGGTACAGTGGATATACGCCATGCTAAACTTAATTTTTTTTGCATTCAATAGGAAGAAGTGCCATGGTGGTGGAGTGGATAGATTCAGCCTCAGGTGTGTCCCCACAGCAACATCCGCCACGATGCCATGACATAGCCCCAGGATACAGGATGTCACAGTTAAGTGGTGGATATACAACTCGCTTCTTGGGGGCCGCGGTGGTACAGTGGATAGACGCCTAGCTAAACTTTATGCTCTCGCATTCAATAGGAAGTAGTGCCATGGTGGTGGAGTGGATAGATGCAGCCTCAGGCGTGTCCCTACAGCAACACCCGCCACGATGCCATGACATAGCCCCAGGATACAGGATGTCGCAGTGAAGTGGTGGATATACAACTCGCTTCTTGGGCGCCGCGGTGGTAGAGTGGATGGACGCCATGCTGAACTTGATGCTCTCGCATTCAGTATGAAGTAGTGCTAAGGTGGTGAAGTGGATAGATGCAGCCTCAGGCGTGTCCCTTCAGCAACACCCGCCACGATGCCATGACATAGCCTCAGGATACAGGATGTCGCAGTGAAGTGGTGGATATACAACTCGCTTCTTGGGGGCCGCGGTGGTACAGTGGATACACGACATGCTAAACTTCATGCTCTCGCAATCTATTGGAAGGGGTGCCATGGTGGTGGAGTGGATAGATGTAGTCTCAGATGTGTCTCTACAGCAACACCCGCCACGATGCTATGGCATAGCCCTAGGACACAGGATGTCGCAGTGAAGTGATGGATATACAACTCACTTTTTGAGGGCAACGGTGGTACAGTGGATAGACGCCATGCTAAACTTAATTTTTTTTGCATTCAATAGGAAGAAGTGCCATGGTGGTGGAGTGGATAGATTCAGCCTCAGGTGTGTCCCCACAGCAACATCCGCCACGATGCCATGACATAGCCCCAGGATACAGGATGTCGCAGTGAAGTTGTGGATATACATCTCGCTTCTTGGGGGCCGCTGTGGTACAATGGATAGACGCGATGCTAAACTTCATGCTCTCGCATTCAATAGGAAGTAGTGCCATGGTGGTGGAGTGGATAGATGCAGCCTCAGGCGTGTCCCTACAGCAACACCCGCCACGATGCCATGACATAGCCCCAGGGCTCAGGATGTCGCAGGTAAGTGGTGGATAGACAACTCGCTTCTTGGGGGCAGCGGTGGTACAGTGGATAGACGCCATGCTAAACTTCATGCTTTCGCATTCAATAGAAAGTAGTGTAGAGTGGTGGAGTTGATATATGCAGTCTCAGGTGTGTCTCTACAGCAAGGCCTGCCACGATATCATGGCATAGCACCAGGGCACATGATGTCGCAGTGAAGTGGTGGACAGACAACTCGCTTCTTGGGGGCAGCGGTGGTACAGTGGATAGACGCCATGCTGAACTCCATGCTCTGGCATTCAATAGCAAGGCAAGGCAAGGATGGTGGAGTGGATAGATGCAGTCTCAGGTGTGTCCCTACAAGAACGCCTGCCACGATATCATTCCATAACACCAGGATACAGGATGTCGCAGTTAAGTGGTGGATATACAACTCGCTTCTTGGGGGACGCGGTGGTACATTGGATAGACGCCATGCTGAACTTCATGCTCTCGCAATCTATAGGAAGGGGTGCCATGGTGGTGGAGTGGATAGATGCAGTCTCAGACGTGTCCTTACAGCAATGCCTGCCACGATACCATGGCATAGCCTCAGAACACAGTATTTCGCAGTGAAGTGGTGGATAGATAACTCGCTTCTTGAGGGCAACGGTGGTACAGTGGATAGACGCATTTCTAAACTTCATGCTCTCGCAATCTATAGGAAGGGGTGCTATGATGGTGGAGTGGATAGATGCAGTCTCAGACGTGTCCCTACAGCAATGCCTGCCACGATACCATGGCATAGCACCAGGACACAGGATGTCGCAGTGAAGTGGCTGATAGACAACTCGCTTTTTTGGGGCCGCGGTGGATCAGTGGATAGACGCTATGCTAAACTTCACTCTATGGCATTTAATGGCGAAGGATGCCATGCTTAAGCATCGGATAGATGCAGGCGTGTCCCAATGGCAAAGCGCGTGTCTCCCTACACAATGCCCTATAGCACAATATTATAACGCCGAGATTCTCAAAGTCCGAATATTCGAGTGTAGCTGGTGGCCTATAAACTAGGTGGCACTTGCAGCGATTCTTAAAATAACGATTTATTACTTTATAACTTCACTTATCGTTTTAGAACAAAAAGGTAATGAAATAACTAATTAGCCTACTTTACTTTACATGGGTGCAAACTAATTTAATAAATTTCCTCAAAGCTTGGATGGTAATAGGCCATTGAGAATCTTGGCATTATGATGTCAGGAACTCATGACAGCTTCAGAAGTACCCACCACACACCCAGGATTAAACATTCAATTCTTTGGCAATCAGATGTGAAAATTCGTCGATAATGTTGGAGTTTAGGAAAATAAACCAAGGTTATCTTTCTCATTTATTACAAACTTGTCAGTCAATAAATAATTACATATTCTAAGTTCCTGTTATGGTATTTCAAAGTGGTGGTGCCCAGATACTTGCCGTCCGCACACAATAAATTGTCGATTTATGCATCATTAAAACAGCAATATTAAAGACTTTAGCTGACATTTTTGTATGACCTATATTTAGGAGAATCCCATGGACCAGATTTATTTAGACTGAGTGAACAAACATTCCATGTTCTACAAATACATTATAATTAGTACTGTATGTTCTAAATATTTTCATTTCTAAAAACTATGCCTTAATATTATTACAGTTGCTCATTGCATTATTGCTGAGTGTAGTACCTGTTTTATATATTTTTATTACGAATTGGTCATATATTACAAAACGATGTAAATTGTAAAAGTTATAATACACTGTGTAAGCATATTGTTATTGGGTATACGGAAACTATATTATTTCTTTAAAAGACGAAAATATATAAGTTCTTTAGTCCAGTATTTTATGTTTTATAGATGTAAGCAAATTTATCTGCAAATTCTAACTTGCAAAAGATGAAGACTAGATTTGCTGCAACTGATGATATTAATTTTAGCTCAAACAAAGAATTCCTTGTAAAGAACGATACATTTCATGCAAATAAAACCAACATATTTTTACTCTGAAAAATATAGCAGGTAAGTTTCCTCTAGTACTCGAGGTGAAACGAAGTATGTTTTGGAACTGGTGCTATTACGAAAAATGTACATATACATTTACTTATGTTTTACAACTTTTTCCGACAAAGATACAAAAATTCGTTATTTTAATGACGTGACATTCTCGCCTTATCAACTCTACTATACAAACACCCATCGATTTAATGCTAGGAAGAGTAATTTCATTATTTTTTCGATTCAAAATAATTTACTGTATAATAATTTTTATGAGGAAGTATACAAATTTGAGATAATTAATAAAATCGGGAGAGTGGACTAAGCTAGATAAAAGGATATTTTCACACTTCTGTAAATTTCCTGCTCTGTTCAATAGATATGTTGAGATCTTTCTATCTCTGACGTTCGTATTTAAACTCGCGATTCATTACATTAAATATATACAAATTCAAGAGTTCTCCCAGAATACAGCTGCTATAACGATATTGATTCGTCGTCAGAATGTCAGGGAAAGCGCGCTAGATTCACCCGCGCTCTTGTCACTACCTCCTATGCTGTCATGAGCTCTTGATATCATAACGCCAAGACTTTTAATGTCCGAATATTCGTGTGCAGCTGGTTGCCTATAAATTAGGCGGCGGTTGCAGCGATTCTTAAAAAAACATTTTATTACTTTATAACTGCATTTTCGTGTTAGAACGAAAAACTACTGAAATAATAAACAAGCATACTTTCCTTTACATGGGTGCAAAATAAATTAATGAAGTTCATCAAAGCTTAGACGGTAATATGCCTAAACGTCTCATCTCCGAATAGAACTCAATTCCCTCGTCATAAACTGCATGACAGCAGTTCGCAAACCTCCATGCCATTCCTCATCTACTTGTCCATATGTATTTATTAACATTTTTCCAGATAGGGTGAATGTGAGGCGAGAAATTTTTCTGCCGTCATAAGGAGCTCAGGAATGCCCTAGAGATTGAAAACTGCTGTCCTGCAGTTTAAGGGCGAAGAAATTGTGTTCTGTTCGGAGAAGAGACATTAAGGCCTATTACCATCTAACCTTTGAGGAAGATCATTCAATTAATTTGCACCCTTATATAGGAAAGTGTGCTTATTATTAATTGTATTATAGTTTTATTATAACACGATAAATGTAGTTATAAAGTAATAAAATGTTATTTTAAGAATTGCTGCTAGCGCCGCCTAGTTTATAGGCAACCAGCTACACGCGAATATTCAGACATTGAGAATCTTGCCATTATGATATCAGGAACTCACAACAGCTTCAGAGGTATCCACCAAACACCCAGGATTAAACTTTCAATTCTTTACCAATCAGATGTGAGAATTCGTCGATAATGTAGGAGTTCAGGAAAAAAAAAACCAAGGTAATTGTTTTCTTTTTTTATAAACTTGCTAATCAAAAAATATTTACACATTGTAAATACCTGTTATGTTATTTCAAAGAGGTGGTACACAGATACCTGCCGGCCACACACAGAAAGTTGTCAATTCATGCATTATTAAACCTGCAATATTAAAGACTTTTGCAGACATTGTTGTATGGCCTATTTATAGCAGAATCCCATGTACCAGGAGTATGCAGACTGAATAAACAAACATTCCATGTTCTATAAAGATATCATAATTACTACTGTAACTTCGATATATTTTTATTTCTAAAAATAATGCCTCATTATTATTATTACAGTTGCTTATTGCATTATTGTTCAGTGTACTTCCTGTTTTATTTTTTTTGTTACGATTTATTGATTTGATTTTATATTTTGTTTATTGTGATTGACAAGTTTATAATTGTGCGAAAAAAACATAGGAAGAAAAATTACAATATCATGTGTACCAACGATTACATCGTTCTTGCTCAGAACCGGATAGGTGAAGCAAGCCAATGAACGGAAAAAAAGAAATAACGTTAAATAAATAAAAACAGGGGAAAATTTCAAAAACCTCCAACACTGTAATAAAAATTTAATCTAAAGAAAATATTTGATTGAAAGAAAAGGAACCTTAAATGAACAAGGATAACTAGGGACAAGAATCGAAATAAAACAATTGTCAATTGGAAAGGTAAGGAATTTATAAAAAACAAGTGAGTGTATAAGTATCGGACTGCGAGCCCTGCAGGACTAAGGCGCCCATACTGCCAGAGGATTAATGTAAGGAATGGAAAAAGATAGTTATTAAAATGGAAATGCAAATTAAACACGTAAATGTTGTGTAATATGTATCTTTGGTGTCCACACTACCATAGGTGTATTATGTCTGAAAGTAAAAGTACTTTAGAAGCAAAAATAATATAAAGTGGGAATGTAATAAAAAGGATGTAAATGTTTTACTTTGTGGATTTGTGGCGTCCACTAGAACATAGGTGTAATTATGTTTTAATAAATGCATGAAAGAAACGAATTAAAAAGAAAAATGAAAATGCAATACAAATTATGTAAGTGTTGTGCGTTGTGGATCTAAGGCGTCCACACAACCATAGGTGTACTTTTTTAAAATAAATATATATAAGACAAATAAATAAAAGGAATAAAAAAGCAATTAAAATTATGTAAATGTTGTGCCTTGTGGATCTATGGCGTCCACACAACCGCATGTGTATTTCGTTTCAGAAAAACTATGGCCACAGAGACCCAAACTTATTTCAAAATATCCCAAGGAAATGTTTACAGCTCCACACACTAGGCGGGAGAAACTACGTATGAATAACATTAATAAGCCGCAATGGAGCATCTCCTACTGGAGTAGACCCAGCCGGCAAGAGATATCCCAGGCCTGTCAGAGGCGGGCAAACAAGGAAGGAATAAATAACATGAAAGTTATTCATAGATAAAACATACATAATAACTATGCATAATGACCAAAGTAAACCGGACAGCCCTCAGAATGGGCGAATTTAGAAACACCGCAAGCTACGCGCTACATGCACCCGCGCTCTTGTTACTACCTCTTATGCTCTCATGAGCTCTTAATATCATAACGCCAAGATTCTCAAAGTCTGAAAAATAGCGTGTAGCTGGTTGCCTATAAACTAGGCGGCACTGGATGCTATTCTTAAAATAACAATTTCTTAATTTATTACTACATTTATCGTGTTAGAACAAAACTATAGTAAAATTAATAATAAGCTCACTTTCATATTTATGGGTGGATATTAATTGAATGAATTTCCTCAAAGGTTAGATAGTAATAGGCCTAAATGTCTCATCTCCGAACAGAACACAATTCCATCGCCTTTAAACTGCAGGCCAGCAGTTTATAATCTCCAGGGCGTTCCTGAGCTCCTGATATCTGCAGAAAAATGTTTTGCTCAACATTCACCCTATCTGGAAAATTTTAATAAATAAATATGCACAAGGAGATGAGGAATGGCCTGGAGGTTTGCAAACAGCTGGCATGCAGTTTAAGGACGATACCATTGAGTTCTATTTGGAGATTAGACGTTTAGGCATATTACCGTCTAAGCTTTGAGGAACTTCATTAATTTATTTTGAACACATGTAAAGGAAAGTAGGCTTATTTATTATGTCTGTAATTTTTCGTTCTAACACAATAAATGTAGTTATAAAGTAATAAAATGTTATTTTAAGAATCGCTGCAAGCGCCGCCTAATTTATAGACAACCAGCTACACGCGAATATTCAGACATTGAGAATCTTGCCATTTTGATATCAGGAACTCACAACAGCTTCAGAGGTAACCACCAAACACCCAGGATTAAACTTTCAATTCTTTACCAATCAGATGTGAGAATTCGTCGATAATGTAGGAGTTCAGGAAAAAAAAACCAAAATAATTGTTTTCTTTTTTTTATAAACTTGCTAATCAATAAATAGTTACACATTGTAAATACCTGTTATGTTATTTCAAAGAGGTGGTACACAGATACCTGCCGGCCACACACAGCAAATTGTCGATTCATACAAAATTAAACCTGAAATATTAAAGACTTTTGCAGACATTGTTGTATGGCCTATTTATAGCAGAATACCATGTACCAGGAGTATGCAGACTGAATAAACAAACATTCCATGTTCTATAAAGATATTATAATTACTACTGTATCTTCGAAATATTTTTATTTCTAAAAATAATGCCTCATTATTATTATTACAGTTGCTTATTGCATTATTGTTCAGTGTACTTCCTGTTTTATTTTTTTTGTTACGATTTATTGATTTGATTTTATATTTTGTTTATTGAGATTGACAAGTTTATAATTGTGCGAAAAAAACATAGGAAGAAAAATTACAATATCATGTGTACCAACGATTACATCGTTCTTGCTCAGAACCGGATAGGTGAAGCAAGCCAATGAACGGAAAAAAAGAAATAACGTTAAATAAATAAAAACAAGGGGAAAATTTCAAAAACCTCCAACACTGTAATATAAATTTAATCTAAAAAAAATATTTGATTGAAAGAAAAAGAACCTTTAATGAACAAGGATAGCTAGGGACAAGAATCGAAATAAAACAATTGTCAATTGGAAAGGTAAGGAATTTATAAAAAACAAGTGAGTGTATAAGTATCGGACTGCGAGCCCTGCAGGACTAAGGCGCCCACACTGCCAGAGGATTAATATAAGGAATGGAAAAAGATAATTATTAAAGTGGAAATGCAAATAAAACACGTAAATGTTGTGTAATATGTATCTTTGGTGTCCACACTACCATAGGTGTATTATGTCTGAAATTAAGGTACTTTAGAAGCAAAAATAATATAAAGTGGGAATGTAATAAAAAGGATGCAAATGTTTTACCTTGTGGATCTGTGGCGTCCACTAGACCATAGGTGTAATTATGTTTTAATAAATGCATGAAAGAAATGAATTTAAAAAAAAAATGAAAATGCAATACAAATTATGTAAGTGTTGTGCGTTGTGGATCTAAGGCGTCCACACAACCATAGGTGTAATTTTTTTAAATAAATATATGTAAGAAAAATAAATAAAATAATGAACATGCAATTAAAGTTATGTAAATGTTGTGCATTTTGGATCTATGGCGTCCACACAACCGTACGTGTATTTCGTTTCTGAAAAACTGTGGCCACAGAAACCCAAACATATTTCAGGATTATCCCAAGGAAATGTTTACAGCTCCACACACTAGGCGGGAGAAACTACGTATGAATAACATGAATAGGCAGCAATGAGGCATCTCCTACTGGAGTAGACCCAGCCGGCAAGAGATATCCCAGGCCTGTAAGAGGCGGGCAAACAAGGAAGGAATAAATAACATGAAAAGTAGTCATAGATAAAACATACATAATAACTATGCATAATGACCAAAGTAGACCGGACAATCCTCAGAATGTGCGAAATTAGAAACACCGGAAGCTACGCGCTACATGCACCCGCGCTCTTGTTACTACCTCTTATGCTCTCATGAGCTCTTAATATCATAACGCCAAGATTGTCAATGTCCGAATAATCGCGTGTTGCTGGTTGCCTATAAACTAGGCGGCAGTGGATACGATACTTAAAATAACATTTTATTACTTTGTAACTACATTTATCATGATAGAACAAAACTATAATAAAATTAATAATAAGCCCACTTTCATATATATGGGTGGATATTAATTGAATGAATTTCCTCAAAGTTTCGATAGTAATAGGCCTAAATGTCTAATCACCGAATAGAACACAATTCCCTCGCCCTTAAACTGCAGGCCAGCAATTTACAATCTCCAGGGCGTTCCTGAGCTCCTGATGTCGGCAGAAAAATTTCTCGCCCAAGATTCACCCTATCTGGAAAAAATTAATAAAATACATATGGACAAGGAGATGAGGAGTGGCCTGGAGGTTTGCGAACTGCTGGCATGCAGTTTAAGGACGATATAATTAAGTTCTAGTTGGAGATTAGACATTTAGGCATATTACCGTCTAAGCTTTGAGGAACTTCATTAATTTATTTTGCACCCATGTAAAGGAAAGTAGGCTTATTTATTATTTCAGTAGTTTCTCGTTCTAACACAATAAATGTAGTTATAAAGTAATAAAATGTTATTTTATGAATCGCTGCAAGCGCCGCCTAATTTATAGGCAACCAGCTACACGCGAATATTCAGACATTGAGAATCTTGCCATTATGATATCAGGAACTCACAACAGCTTCAGAGGTAACCACCAAACACCCAGGATTAAACTTTCAATTCTTTAGCAATCAAATATGTGAATTCATCGATAATGATGGAGTTTAGGAAAAAAAAAACCAAGGTAATCTTTTCTTTTTTTATAAACTTGCTAATCAATAAATAGTTACACATTGTAAAGTCCTGTTATGGTATTTCAAAAAGGTGGTACCCAGATACCTGCCGGCCACACACAGCAAATTGTCGATTCATACAAAATTAAACCTGAAATATTAAAGACTTTTGCAGACATTGTTGTATGGCCTATTTATAGCAGAATCCCATGGACCAGGAGTATGCAGACTGAGTGAACAAACATTCCATGTTCTATAAAGATATCATAATTACTACTGTAACTTCGAAATATTTTTATTTCTAAAAATAATGCTTCATTATTATTACAGTTGCTTATTGCATTATTGTTCAGTGTACATCCTGTTTTATTAATTTTGTAACGATTTATTGATTTGATTTTATATTTTGTTTATTGAGATTGACAAGTTTATAATTGTGCGAAAAAAACATAGGAAGAAAAATTACAATATCATGTGTACCAACGATTACATCGTTCTTGCTCAGAACCGGATAGGTGAAGCAAGCCAATGAACGGAAAAAAAGAAATAACGTTAAATAAATAAAAACAGGGGAAAATTTCAAAAACCTCCAACACTGTAATAAAAATTAAATCTAAAAAAAATATTTGATTGAAAGAAAAAGAACCTTAAATGAACAAGGATAGCTAGGGACAAGAATCGAAATAAAACAATTGTCAATTGGAAAGGTAAGGAATTTATAAAAAACAAGTGAGTGTATAAGTATCGGACTGCGAGCCCTGCAGGACTAAGGCGCCCACACTGCCAGAGGATTAATATAAGGAATGGAAAAAGATAGTTATTAAAGTGAAAATGCGAATAAAACACGTAAATGTTGTGTAATATGTATCTTTGGTGTCCACACTACCATAGGTGTATTATGGTTGAAAGTAAAGGTACTTTAGAAGCAAAAATAATATAAAGTGGGAATGTAATAAAAAGGATGTAAATGTTTTACCTTGTGGATCTGTTGCTTCCACTAGACCATAGGTGTAATTATGTTTTAATAAATGCATGAAAGAAATGAATTTAAAAAAAAAATGAAAATGCAATACAAATTATGTAAGTGTTGTGCGTTGTGGATCTAAGGCGTCCACACAACCATAGGTGTAATTTTTTAAAATAAAAATATGTCAGAAAAATAAATAAGAGTAATGAAAATGCAATTAAAATTATGTAAATTTTGTGCATTGTGGATCTATGGCGTCCACACAACCGTACATGTATTTCGTTTCGGAAAAATTATGGCCACAGAGACCCAAACATATTTCATGATTATCCCAAGGAAATGTTTACAGCTCCACACACTAGGCGGGAGAAACTACGTATGAATAACATTAATAGGCAGCAATGAGGCATCTCCTACTGGAGTAGACCCAGCCGGCAGAGATATCCCAGGCCTGTCAGAGGCGGGCAAACAAGGAAGGAATAAATAACATAAAAAGTATTCATAGATAAAACATACATAAAAACTATGCATAATAACCACTGTAGGCCGCACAGCCCTAAGAATGGGCGAATATAGAAACACCGGAAGCTACGTGCTAGATGCACCCGCGCTCTTGTTACTACCTCTTATGCTCTCATGAGCTCCTGATATAACGCCATGATTTTCAATGTCGGAATATTCGCGTGTAGCTGGTTGCCTATAAAATAGGTGTCACTTGCATCGATTTTTAAAATAACAATTTCTTACTTTATTACTACATTTATCGTGTTAGAACAAAACTATAATACAATTCCTAATTAACATACTTTCCTTTACATGGCTGTAAATTTACTTAATGAATTTCCTCAAAGGTTAGATGGTAATAGGCCTAAACTTCTCATCTCTGAATATAACTCAATTCCCTCGCCCTAAACTGCAGGCCAGCAGCTTACAATCTTAAGAGCGTTCCGTAGCTCCTGATATTGGCAGAAAAAATTCTCGCTCGAAAGAGCACACCCAAAAACTATAGGAATGTGCTGTCTTTATTGGCCAGTCTCCCAAATTAAGGCGAAAGAAAAGAAATACTTAATAATGAGTTTGTGGAGTCAATCTTCAATGAACTTAAAACCCTCATTTATCACAAACGTTTTATCCGATTTAAATGGTCGATATACCATTGGATTCCTCTTAAAAATATTTTTTATATGGCATGTAATTGGATCGGATTAAGATAGAAATTCAAAAGAAATATCGGGAAAAGCCAAAATTTAACCAAAGAATTATCTCTATTTGAGAAACTGCTAACACAACACTCACCAGACTAATTTCAATCGAAAGAGCACTCCTGAAAACTGCAGGAATGTACTCTCTTTATTAGCCATCTTGGCTTATCTTGATTTATCTACAAGAAAGTCAAAAACACAGTCAATTCCTGAATTAATTGGCCATAATCTCTGAATTTAAAATAAATTCCTTTAATCGCTTAAAAAATATTTAAAAATTACATACCTTTAATTCACAAGATAAAGTATTTCGGAAATAAAATAATAATAAGAATACTTCCTTTCATGAATTAGGGAATGTGAAAAGGATCTTCATTTCCATTATTTCAACTAAAGAAAAATTGCTCTCTTGGGTTTCCTTTTAGTGTAGAAATTAATAGAGGTACATTATTTTTATTTCTCGTACGTCTGCAAGTAAATATTGCATGTGACCGTAGCGAACCACTAAACCAATATCGTCATCAAATATGACTTTGGCGATGCAGGAAGGTATCATTAATAATCTCACCATTTTAAGATAACATTTTATATCATTAAAAGTTAATAATCTCATGATACGGTAAAACTGAAGCTAATGGAAATTATTTAAGTATGTGTTTATAAACTGTCATAGCTTTTTATAACTTTTATGTAACGATGCATATCTGTTAACGTGTAAGACAAAAAAAAAAGACAGACAAGCTATGAGCCAGCACCAATTATACATTTCAAAGGTTACAATGTTATCAGTAATCAGACAATGAAGCAGGTACACGTTGTTCATTACTGCATGTCATGCATTATAAATAGCTACAGCTGTATTATTTACTGAATACTAAAGAAAGAACTGAGTACTTACGTTCCCTTTACTCTATGGAACATAGGTAACTGTGATTCGATTCCTGAATCGTCTCATTAATATAACACTCATTTAAACAACTCATCATCCACGCCATTAAATTCACAGAATATATATACTGTTCCTCAAAATTAAGAATAACGCACACACACGCACACACTCATATATATGTGCGTGGGTGTGTGAGTGTGCGTATGTGTTTAAATGTTATAAATATTTTCGAATATAGATATTTAATATCATTATCCAATGCCAAAAAATATTTAATTATGCAACAATATCTATTATTAATATAGCCTTTAAATATGTTATTTTTCTGTTATAAACAGAAGAAAATATTATATTGAAAAACTGACATTTGAAGGCTGTTTTAACAATACAAATTGTTTCATCTTTGGATATTTCTTGTTAATGTTATTAAATATTTCTATTAGAAACTAATTATAACATTTAAACGCACACGAACATACTCACACATGCAGATACACACACACACACACACACAGCCTCATATATAAGTGTGTCCGTGTGTGGGCGTTATTCTTTATTTTGCTTATTTTTTTGTGGTGGTACTACCTACAAAACTGTCAAATGGTTCGGTGGATACGACAATTAACTATATATATAATTTGTAGTAAATCCTCTAGGGATGCTAGAAGAAACGAAAACAAATTTAATAACGGTAGGTCGAATATTTAAAATTGAGGTATATTTTGACGTGACTAGAATCAGAAAAAAAAACATTACATTTCAATTTGATTGTAATATTTAAAAAAACTGTTCAAAAGTGCGGCCTCCTGCTTCAATACAAGCTCTTCAATGATGTGCCATTGCCTGTTGTACACGTTTGAAGACACCAGGCATTTGCTGTAAAGGAGTGAGCAGCTGCAAGTACCCGAGCGAAGAGCTCTTCCATAGATTCAAATTCACTAGGCTTGTCAAGTGTCTCCACGCAAAATAGTCAAGTGGGGTGAGGTCAGGAGAACGAGCAGGCCATGCAATGGATCCACCGCGGCCAATCAATTCTGCTATACTTTAAGAGTGGGTTTCTGTATGTTCATCTACGTGCCAATTTTCAGAAGGAGTCGATTAAGCGTTCTCGAGATAAAACGTAAATTTTTTTTAATGGTGCTAACTTTCTTAATGCCGGACAAAACCAATTGCGTATTAGGGTACCTATTTATTATATCCGTTACTTACGTAAAAATGGGTGCCTTAGTTTGTTAAAAACAATTCTAGTAGTTTGGTATGTATGGAGTTTTAATTAAAAATATTTAAATGGTTGCCATTCAAAAAAAAAAATGTTAGCTGATATACTTGACAAAGACATGTTTAGGATACTTAAACATAGATATACATAAATGTTTTTAACGGGGATGCATTGATAGTTTCCTGAGACATAATCCTTCAGCTTCATTTTTTGATGTGACACTATCTTCCAAAATGTCGGACAAGTTATGCTGTGAATAAGCGCTCATTTTACACAGTAGGCAATATTAGCGTACCAAGTTTGATTTGAATTAGTCAAATAGCTCGGTACACGTTAATTTCAGTGGCTTAAAATGGATTTTGTAAATATAAGAATAGGGTTAATTAGAAACTATCGTACCTCGTAGTAAACGACAGCGTATTGAAATAAAACCTGACATGCATGACTGGGCAGACTACGAACTTCTGATAACGAATACCGTCTTAAAAATATTAATCCAGTCATCGATAGTTTTACGCCCAATAGCACGCGGATAATGTAAATACACTTTTGCTTGTGATGCTGCAACTGAGAGCAATGTACGACATATATCGTTTTACAAAAGTCTTCGAAAAACCATCAATGCGTCCACCTGTTCGGCTTGTGAAATGATTAGTAGAAAGTTTGAAATTATAGTTTCCAGCACACATTACTACATCTGTTCGTCCAGTGTTGGCGTGAAGAGGACGTCGTGTATAACATCTGTGTCAGTGTTACCCTTATTGCTTCATCACTTCTCTTCCTCAAAAGAGGAGTGAAAATCCAGGCTGTGGGCCCATGAAAGAAAACCAAAGAGTTGGGTGTTTATATATATATATTGGTATGTAGAGGTATTCAATATTATTTATTCTCCGAAACTAGTTCGCAAGATGCTGAAGTTCAAGATCCATTTATACTTTTGACGATTGGTGAAGTGACGTTGCGAAATTATCGCCTTCAGCAAACCAGATGCAGAATATCTGCATGTGGTGTAAAAAGGGGAGCGTTTTATTTGTTTTTGCGCTCTGTTTCACCGTGTCGCAGAGTAAATAAGAATACAGAAGTGAAACAGCGTCTCATAATACGATCTCCAGACGCACAGAAGGAGCCGCGGTGGTGTAGTGATCAGACTACTCGCCCCCTCCCCCATTTAAGCGAAACGGGTTAGATTCGAGGTGGGTCCACTCCCGGATTTTCGCACGCGGGAATCGTGCAGGACGTTGCCGCTGGTCGGCGGGTTTTCTCAGGGATCTCCCGTTTCTCCGCCATTGAATTCCTGTGCTGCTCCATGCTCACTTCACTTCACCTTCATCGGCTCTCATGATCTTGATGTTAAGAGCCGCCCAAATCTCTTCACTCCACTTCAGCAAATTTTGCTTGACTGAAAAGCAACATTTGGGAACGCCGTTTGCCAATCAGCGCTTGGTAACTTACTTACCAGCCGAAGTTCAGCCAATAGAACAGCTTCCGCGTCATGTGTTAGATGATCAGACCCAAGGTTCGTTCTTAGAGCCTCGTGCAGCCAATCAGAGAATGGGTACCGCGACGCCATTTCATCTCTGCGTACTTACCTATCCTGCGGCCGTGTCTTTGTTTCACTTGTGCACACATAAGTCGCCAAGTTACACCGAGGAATGTTTGTTAATGGCCTGATATGTTCCATGACGTCATCATCACGCGCAACAACAGCACTAACGATATCAGCGGAAAACGTTTTTTTTTTTACCTGATAACGGTAGATCACTTATTTAATGGCCGCACGATACTTGTCGTCGACATATTTTTCATCGTATACTATGGTCACCAGACTGGAGAACAAAATTGCCTGGGCTGGTGTACGGTATTTCGAAAGATTGGCAATGCTGTCAAATATTGGTTTGTATAGGGCCAAAAATATATTTAGTTGCTCCAGCAAGAGTAAATAAAACTTGAAAACCTGAAAAGAAAAAAGAAAAAAAAATTATTCGTTAAAAAAAAATACACGTTTAAATAAAAAAAACCTTTGTACTGGGCCAAAAAAAAAAAATAGACAGCCAAGAAAATATTTTAATGAATCAATATCATATATTGCTTTGGCCAGTTGTTTGATTGCCTTCGTTAAAAAATTTGGGGTGTTTACACGAGTTAATATTGCTCTATTGTTCACGCGTGAATACGGAATAAGTTTTACCAAGTCAGCCAGATATAAATCATGTTAATTCTCGAGATTTGGTTTGCATTTATTTTGTGACAACTAGTATAGCAATTGTGTTTGTTAGTGCATCTAAGACTTAAAAATTATATAAACATCCTAATTAAACAGGTTCAACCGGAAACAAAAAAAAAAAGCTGTAAAACTTTAAATATAAATTTTGGCACGTTGTCCAGTATTCAAAAGGAATGTATTTAAAAACGTTAATATTTTTTGTGGTGATTAGTTAAGGCGATGTTGTTAAGGCGCAGCGCTCGGGAACAAGTGATCTACGTCTCAATCTCGGGCGGCCCTACACATTTTTTTTATATCAACGGAAACTGTTTAATTTACGCAAAGCCGAACACTTCTTCAGTTGCACCAATCAAATCTTTGTTCGAGCAACCACGTAAGTACAGCAATATAATTCGGTTTCGTTAACAAAATGTTTGATTGTCCCTATACAAACAAATGATTTGGTTGCGTTAAATAAACTTTGTTTGTTCCAGCAAACATTTTTTTTTTTCTGTGTGAGAACCGAGTCAGTTCACGAGACGATTTAAGCCCACTGTAAATCGAAGTTTAATTTGCCCTGGCCAGTTTTGTGCGTAATTATGCTGCGCGGTACTCAGCAGAAGCTGTAGCAGTTTTTGTGTAGTATGTAAAGACAGCAGGAGAACTTCACGTTGTCTGTGATGTGTCGGGCAGACACCTCAGTATACAGTATACTCGAGCCCAACCAGCTTAACCGTCAGCTACTACTTTATCGAGCAGCCAGCTACACCGTATACCAGAGAGTACGGCAGTACGCCCTTGGTCCTTGCACGTCTGTTATTATCTCAGAGTCCTCCAAGTCTTACCTGATCAACTGCGATTCGATTACAATAAACACAGAAGTGTACACATTTTGTACGTCGAGCTTACCTTCAATTCATTTCGCCTAATTCTCCCATCTTCAGCGAGAGGTACTCTCGGTACACATGTCAAACTGTTGCGTTTGTCTATACAGAGCTAACTGATGATTATTCTTAACCTCATCTCGTTCCCCCGTCAACCCGTCAACAAACAGCTTGCGAATTTCTGCGAGAAATCCTTGCGAAGTCGGCGCTCGCAGTCAACGGAGAGTAGCAGTTCTGTACTGAAGATCGACATCTCCAATTATGTGGGGTTCTTTCATTTCCTGCGAATTTAAGATTTGTGAAGCGAAATTCAATATAAATCTACTTTTAGGTTTTTGCCGCACCCTGCAGGTGCGGCCATGTCATTCGAATTATAAACAAGAAAATTAATTCACAATTTGCATAATTTAAACTTCGAAATTATTTATGGAATGCCTATTTACAACTACCAGAAGACAATCAGTAAAAATAAATTCAACAATATTAAACAACTCGTAGAATACACATATTATTCATTCAGAAATTCCCAATGATTACTCAAAAATTTAAATTACGTCACGGAAGCGAAGAGTTTCTGCACAATATTTGAAGATGTGCCTTAAATAGACTTAGCTGATATTAAAGTAATTATCTTAGATAATGCGCTGGACAATTAACCTTCAACTGTTTTTATGTTTTATGTGTTAAAGATGTTAGAAGCGTGATGACGAAATCTGAACCTCAACTCGTCAAATTTTTGCAACTAGAAAATTACTGAAACAATTAATGATTATTAAAATTTATTGCTTAGTATGTATTTATTGTAGTATCATTTTCTGTGGGGTTATTTGTCTCGAATTCGCAAGAATTGATTGTACACAACTGCAGTAGTCTTTAATGACTTGGCCAAAGCACTTGCTAGACATGCACCCAGGTGCGAAATGGTGTGGTGGTTTGCTCGAAGTGAGCGTACCCGGTCGCTTGTCGCTAGCTAGAAGCTCTGCAACCAGGCCTTCTGTCAAACTGGCCACCAAACTTAGCAAGAGGCGCTTGATTTGTTCGCCTGAGGGGCAGCGGGGGGCGTAGTGGCCAGGGCGCTCGCCTCCCACCACGGCGATACTGGTTCGATCCCCGGCGGGTTCACTCCCGGATTTTCGCATGTGGGAATCGTGCTGGACGATGCCGCTTGCCGGCGGGCTTTCTCGGGGTACTCCCGTTCCCCCCGCCCTTGCATTCCAGCGCCGCTCCATTCTAGGGTCTCACCTCTGTCATGTCCGGGGATGACGGTCGCCTACGGGTCCCAGCTGGAAAGACCGTCACTCGGAGGGTGTTGCCTTGCCCTGGGTGCACTCCCCACACGCCATTATTATTATTGTTCGCCTGGAATCTTGCATATGACGCGGGGCGCGCGCTTGTTCCGAGCCGAAGCTACCAGCGCGGATTAAGTGAACGCCTCTGTCTTCATTCCGCCATGTCGCTGGCGCGTGCTTGCGAAATCGCAGATACACGCGGCGGGTTTTCTTCTGTATTCTTTGGTGTTCTGTTTCCCAGTTGGGCTTGCAGCGAAGAACAATAAATACCACTGCCTTCTGGTGCTGAGCTTCGGGGCGCTGACGAGGTGAAGCGAGGTGAAGACGGAATGCAGCGATGGTGCAATCTGGAGAACAAAAAAAAAAAAAACATTGTTTTATTCACTTTATAACATTAAGCTTCTAGTTAGTAGTTTATATACTCTATATTAGGTGGTTTGTTTAGCAATAAATAAAATTTTCTTGATGATTTTTTGTTATTTTAAATAGATTTGTGCTGGTAACAATTGCAATGATTTCTTTGGCTGATAGTCTGTGAGTTCTACATAATTCCTTGTAATTCTTGACTAATTATTTATTATAATTACATGTATTATATAAGACTTGAAAAAATTTATATTAATTTAACTTTGAGGATTGCTCTTAATATTTATATATTAACATTTATGGTTATCAGAACAGAATTCATTCGTATTTTTCTGAGTTGAGATTGATTAGTTTTAGTTTCGTATCGATAGTGCAATACTATCGAACCGTTAAATCATTTAAGGCTGACGTACCTTCTAACTTATCTAATCGTGTTAAATTAATTACATTTGAAGTTATAAATAAAAGAGTTAACTCATTTTCAATATGGAAAGACGTTACATGTTGTTATACACAACCTGACGCAACAGTACCTGTGAAGGAGGCCACAGGCGAGTTTACAAAACGAAGTAATCATAACGGTGAGTCGGTATGGAATCTCTAAATATCGATAGTAAAATGCAGAGAACAACAGAAAATGTGGGCCCAGCAGACATCAGGACTTTCGAGCCTAAATTCAACGAACTCTAAGCAGACTCCGCCTCCAGTGCACAGTGGGAGCCAATCAGAACTCATTACAACACACACACGTGGAGGGGGCGTGAAGTGTGAGCTGAACTACGAGGGACGGGATCGTCGGAGTCTGCGAGCGTCCAGGGGATGGACCAGCGGCCAGACGCGGAGCCGGTGGCGATCTGGGCAGAGGGTCCGGAGTGAGAGACCGGGGTTCCTTTCTAAGTCATCTTCATTCTACTTCAATATAACCTTAACTTTCTTCTCTTCTTCCGTCGGCCTTGTAGCTTGAACTCCTGCATTAATTATTACTTCTGTTACAATCGTTAAACAAAACACCTTGCTTAACCTCTTGTATAAACTTCTTCACTGGTCATAACTTTATATACTACTGCTAGGCATTCTTTCTTCGTTATTAAGGCGCCCGTCTACCTGGCGCTTGAACTGCGTTGCAGAGTGTTCGAAATACACGTTTTTCAACAAAACTATTAAGCGTGCGTCCAACGTGCTGATCTACGAAAAGAACACACACTTCAGAAGAGAGCTGTTACGTACTTTCAAAATATCACGTACGTTAGAAACATCAATTCAGAGTACTCCAAAACCGCTAAAAACGGCCTTTCCAAGGCGCTGTAGCTCAAAATGCACGCATCAGATACATACAAAACTACTATAGGGGCCTGCACTGAACCTTCCTAAAGACTTCCCACTAATAAAATAATATGGTCACCGCTGAAAGTCCCATAGGTACACGCAGCACGACGAGAACACTGCACGCCAGTTCAGAGCCTTGCGCTTAGCGGCGATGGCGTACTTGATGCGCGTGGCAGTGTCGCCCTTATCACTCCCGCTCTTCTCGGCCTAAACGTGGGGAAAAGTTCCAGGTAGACGGGCGCCTTAAGTGGCAGCTCATTGTGCCTCTGAGTTACGTTACCAGGACAGGGAGGGAGCGCTACTTCATACGTTAGGGACGAGAAGTACACTGCAAACTACGTCGCTCTGCACTTCTGTTGCCCCACTTGGTGGTAGCACATTAAACTACCAGACATACATCCCACGTCGCGCATTAGTCGATCTGCTAACAATGCACATGCTGTTACTGTTTTTATATTTTCTCGTATCGAGAGCATAACATAAATACTCGCACGGCACATTCGCTCACAACAACAGCGTAGAAAATATCGGACTTCGAGGATCCATAAAATGTGTGCGAAATACTTTTAAAGAAAATTAAATAAAACGCAGACAAGTTTAATTAGTTTTGAGTCAGGTTAAGACAAATAATAGCTTCGTAGAATATGCAAAGGTGACTACTCAGATTTTTGCAACTGTTAATTTTACTCACGGTGTTAACATCTCTGTTGTAGCTCTTCAATTTTAAATATTTCGCCTCTCTCACTGATACTTTTTCATCTTCGTTATAACGATCTTTAATCTAGGCGAATCATAGCTTATGTTTTTTTTCTTACGCTATCGACATCAAGAGCAATAGTCGGTGCTCCCGGAGTCCGCCTGTGTTCACAGGCAACACCACTTCAAACTGCTTCACTGCTGCTCAGGTCGCACTCTCACTGCCTCGTGCTCCGTACAGCCCGTGGTCTCTCCTGGACCTCAGCCGAATACCTACTGTACCTCCAGGACAACACCCGGAGCGTCAACACGCCGACCTCTCGTCGGGACAGGAAATTTTCTCGTCGATTCATCTGGTGTGAAGAGTCAACCACCACAGTCCAGAAAATAACCTCGAGTGCGGTCCACCGTATCTTCCTGTGGCACTACTCTTCGTACAGTGGCACTCGCGGGGTTGTCAGGACTGGAGGCGCAATCGCTTGGTGGTCAACGGTCTGAACCAACAGAAGCAACCCATCTCAGATCCGCAGAAGAGGAGGTGCTTCATTTTCCTCATACCTGGTCAATAAAGTGCTTCGTCGCATGTGAGTAAAACTCCCGTGCAGCAGTTAGGAATGGCCCAGCTGGGCGTATGCCTTACACCAATTGCAAGTAGGCTGCCCCCTCACACGCCCAGTCACCTTTTTAAGGCTGCCATAGAGTCAAAATGTTTTTTGAAAATAGATTTTGAGGATATTTTATGGTTTCATGAGATGATATCGATGATCACTTGACTGGAACACCAGATAATTTGAAAAGTAACAATCTGCATGGTTTTCTTAGCGTAGATATAAGCGTAGATAGAAGAAATTTCAAAGTGTTATTTCAAGAGAAACATTTGTTTCTGCTGAAGAGTTTACTGAAGTCGCAAGGTGGCACACAGCAGTTAATTTGAAATAGAAATTTTCGGTTCACCAGCGGTGAGGATTTAACTGCCGGCTATTTCCTTCCGACTTTAAATTTTATCCCAAAAGTTAAAATTTGAATACACGCGAACCACTTAGTAAATTTCCACGAAATATTCGTCATCACACTCTAATAGCACGTGCCTTTATTTCTAGGTGTATCCTAAAGTTATAGGTTTGTTAAATTTTGAGATCTGCACAATGGTAGATATAAATTTTAATTTTTGTAAAATAATTTTTTTTTACTGTCTTACATTTTACAGATAATTATTTTACATCATGAAGAAAAAATAATAAAATATGCTTCCCGCCCCCTCCTTTACCTTCTTGCTCTTTCACCGGGTATTTGCACTATTTCTCCTGTTTCCTACCATCACCGCGGCAAAAGCCTTACACCCAATATAGGACGGTCTTTAGTTCAGCCGGCTAGCCGCAATCCCGCTGTCACTACGGAAAGACACAGAAAAAACCAGTCAACGGCGGTGTTATATTGGAAACGTCGGCCACGTTTCCTACGTGTGAAAATTCGGGTTTGACTTCACCGGGAACAGTACCCGGTTCGTTGTGGCTACCGACGGCGAAAGTGAGGGGAAGAGATGCACAAGTGAAGAAGCAGACGATGAGATAACACAGTCACTTGTCACTCGGATTGCAGGTTTGTTATCTCGAGAACCAAGTACGAGTGTAGAAGCCTTTATTACAAAGTGTCTATATACCGATCAAATATTCACTCCTCCGAAATGTTAGTCAACATTCGGGATTCATCGTGCATGGGGCATGTGGTATTTGTTGACATTTCTCGTGTTGCTCGGGAAATTCAAGACCCTTAGATCATCAGGGTGAGTACTGGATCATAAGGGTTTGTGGTGAGCCGAGGATTCCCATGCAAATAACAACGGAGGTGGGCAGAGTTGACTTGGGTGACGTAAGTCGAGTGCGCATGAACGTTCTCTGAGGAGCGAGAACGTTATCGCAATGTGGAGGCCTAGTTTAAAAAGCAGCGAGCGGCTGGTGGTTGACAAAGAGGTGCGCGGAGCTCAGACGGGACACACGACACTCAACAATGGCAGACACGGCGACCAGCATCACGCTACACGGCGGCTACAAGATGCCGCTCATAGGCCTGGGCAGCTCCAGGGTGAGTAGCTTCTCCAGTCACTGCTATTGGCAGGCGAGGCATGGCTGTGTTGGCAGAGGTGCTCACCCACCACTGTGTGGCATTAGGCTCTGGGCAAGTTAGACATCAAACACATGTGCAAGGCAACCTTAGGTTAGATTAGCTTCATTTTACTCTACTAGTTCAAAAACGTATTGTTACTTCATACATAGTTAAAAGTTTACTATTATATTATAATACACTTAAAAAAAAACACTTAGAACACATTTACGCTACATCTTCCACACATATTTGCTACAGATACACACACCTGTGTAAATATTATATAAATTCAACACCCCAAGTGAGTAAGTGTGTGGAGAGATTTAGGCGGCTCTTAACATCGAGGTCTTGAGAGCCGATGAGGGTGAAGCGAAGTGAGTATGGAGCAGTGCTGGAATGAAAGGGCGGGGGGAAACAGAAGATCCCCGAGAAACCCCGCTGACCAGTGGCGTCATCCGGCACAATTCCACACCAAGCAATGTTCTTTAATTAACCCCAAATATATAAATTCTTGTTCTCATTCACAAGTATGAACCCTTTCGTTGTATTTTCATTTGCCTAATGAATCGAAGTTTATGATACACGCGGAACGGGACTTGATTCATTAACCAACCTACAGGAAAACAAGGGCTGAATCCGATATTAGATGACGTAGAACAATAAGCGGGGTCTCGGACATGCTCAGGGTTGTGGAGTCTCGACTACGGGTCACTGAACTCGGAAATGTTTCCGGTTCCTAGTAATTACGTACTGACCTTCAGGTATCGTGTATGAGAAGAACGGGCAGATCTCCACAGACTAGAGATACGGCAGACTGATCTCGCTGACTTCGCACAACCAGCCTACGTGTCCCAATACTGAAATGATTTAATGCCAACACGTCTAGCAAAAATGGCATGGATTAGATTTGAGGTTAGACCACTGATTAGTAAACGAGTGACGACATTTTCTGGCTCCTGTACATTTCCCAGTTTCACGACAGCCATTTTATCTGCTCATTTGGTATATAGTTAAAACCATTTTTTTTTCTGAAAATCTTGAAACAAATTACTACTAACTCTGAACAGCATACAGACACCACCTACACATATATTTTTTAACAAATATCAGCAGTGTAATGAAATTATATCAATTATTTAATTGAACTTCTCCCAAAGTATAGCTACAGGCTACAAAATTGAGGCGTTGTGGAAGTTGCCCAGGGGGGGGGGGTAATTATATCTTGTCAACACGAGAAAATACTTCTAAACAACGGAAACATTCGATTTCCAGTTCCTTCCTACCTCAAATGAGTTTTATAACTCTACTAATTTTAAAATTTCCAGCTGTTATTAAAACACGTACATACATCAATATTTGTGCCAACTTAAATGCTGCATAAGAACAACCTCTTTCTTAATTATCTTGCAAACGAGTAATTCTGGTTGAATCAGTAATGTCGATATCCATCCTCGAAATAGGTTTTCCTCACTCCAAAAATATTCTGGTTACCCCTCTGTTTGTCTCTCATTTGTTTGATATTACTTTCATTCTTTTCAGTTTTTTATTAAGTTCTGATTATTCACTTTAATTATGTTCATATTTTCGGCATTTTTCAACGACAGTTTTACTTATATAGAAACATTTATTATTTGCTAGCTTCTTTCGAAAATTATTTGTCAATATAGTTTAGTAATTTTTGTGGCGTGGTTATATTGTTTTAAAATATTTTCAATTTTGACACTAATTTGTTTAGTAATCGTCAGATAAGGCGCATGTACTCAGTAGATCACAAACTATTACTCTCTTGTAGAGTACGGCCTTGCAATATGCTCCGAGATATTTCCAACGTGTGGTTACATATGCTTGTAGTTCCCAGATATCAGGAAATCACATTTTAGAGTTATCTTATCGTACCATATTCAAGAGTATCAAAATATTTTCGTATCTTAGAATTTGCGTTCAATCAGAAATAAAGATAAGCACACTTCGGAGATATATCTGTAACATATTTCCTTCACCATAGCTTCGAATTGAGCTCTATGCTGCAGCGACCAACACTAAGTTTCAAATATCTCGCCACTAATTTATTGTGCTATAATTTGCTTGGCTTCTTCAAGGAAATGCTTTTATATGATGGCTCAGCTTAATTGATGCACTGTATGCATTACATATGCATAATTTTTATACGATGGTTCAGCTTTATTGATGTTCTGTACGTATTACATATGCATGATTTTTATACGATGGTTCAACTTTATTGATGTACTGTACGTATAACGTATTACATATGCGTAATTTTTAACATCCAAATCATATTAACAATATTATTCAGAACCATAACGTCATTAAATATCACTGAAAAGTATCCAGTCATTAAAACGTATTTACTGTTATTTAAAATACTGACATGCGGCCTGCAGTTTATTTACATGCTATAAATATGCTCGTTTGTGACGCGCGACAGACAGTTCACAATATGTGATTAATAATTATTACCTACCCTTTCGGAATGCAACACTTTAGCTCTCTCTCTCTCTCTCTCTCTCTCTCTCCCGTCCCTTCCTCCTCTCTCTCTATACACATATATATGTGTATACATACATGTGTATAACAAGTTAAAACAAGGGCGTGCGTTACGCCCAAGGAACATAGTATGTTGGTCAATTTTCATATCCTGTTTAGTAACCGTCTTAAAATTTCCACCCTGCTTCCACGTCACGAAACTAGATGCCTAATAATTTAGTTGCCAGCGGTCTTCCTTAACATGATCTGCACGCTTCTCAATCACTCATCAATTGTTTAAGACACTTATCAGCCTCTGCTTGAAACGAAATAGTAATTATTATCTGTATATCTGAAATATTTACAAACTGTATAAATCATACAGTTTCTTGTATCCCAGTGTGGCACTCAGCAAGATAGGAGAAGTCCCACAGGAAACACACTAATAATTGCGATGCATACACGCGCGAGTGTATACACACTAGCTATTATGTGTGCATGTGTATCACCGCGTTTGTGTACAACATTATTCGTTCTGTCAACTTAAAACTTACAGCAGTATAAATAATTTTTAAAACATGTAATGAAATTAAGTTAAATTAATTAAAAAAAACTAGGAAAAACTATAAATTACATGTTTTTAAATAGCGTCGTTATCCACTTTATTTGGTTCTGTGCATCATAATTGTGTGTGAAGTAATTTAGTTTTATTTAATTTAATTTTAAAACTACAATTCATTTCGCCTCGTCGAAGCAAATCTCTGCGAACAGCGCTGCCGTGTCTGTTGATGACCGACGAAATATACTTATTTACATCTACTGCGCATGTCAGCTGCACGGGCTTACGATTTGCCGTCAGAACTCTGTAAAAAATAACTTGTTAAAATATTCATATGAATTTTTTTTTGTTTTCATTTAGTTTTTCGTCGAGAGTCATGATTTAAAAATAACGATTTTGTCTCAAATGTGTACGTTCCAGTTGCATTAAATATTTATTGTGCTGAGAACTAATCGGAGTAGATTCATTTGAACATCTGATCACGTATTAATGTAAACGATGTTGTAATACTTGGCCAAGCCACGTAGTGTCGACAGACATTTGATGCTCGTGACTCGGAAGTTGGTCACAGCTCAGTGCGGTACAGATGCAAAGGCTGTTCACAGATTAATGAATAATACAGAGGCGAAACAACTGCTTATTCCGCGAGATCCGTCTGCACAAGCCAACAAAATGGCGTCACTGAGCAACAACATGTCGGAGCACCGTCCACCAATCAGCGCCTAGCAAACCTACTTGACAGACCTTATGTAGCACGCAGTGACCGGTCAGACACAAGACCCGTCTCCAGAGGATTGCAAGGTTAGACGCGGCGCAGTTCTCAAACCTCTGGAGAACCTGGGTTCGAGTCCCGGTCTGCCCACGCCGATCTAAGTTCTCCAATTCCTTCCTGATTCTCTTGGCAACTTACTCATATCTCTAACGGTCTCCCTGTCGACGAGAAGTTGAGTCATGCCTTCCTACCTACCCAGAGCCTCGTCACAGAATAGATGAACGCACAGAGGCGCAACGGCGTGGCGGTTACTGTGATGTGCGCGCGACGTGTCTGGGAACGGGCCTTGTTGTTTCGCTGGCTACTGCACGCTGCAAAAGGTTCCCTATTGGCCGGATTGTTGACTGGCAGGTGGGTTACCAGGTGCTGATTGGCGAATGGCGTTCCGACATGTCGCTAGGCAGTGAACTCCGGCTGGAACTGGCGGAGTAAGCAGTTGTTTTACCTCTGTATTTGTAAGTACTCTGTGGCCTCGCGTGGCCAGCCAGAGTGCGGGTAGAGCTACAACTAAGTTCCTTATTGTCTATTTGCGGTATCTTCCCTTTTTTTAAATCAAACCTTTGAAAAATTACCCCCTGAATAACGGGTTTGGTTATTTCCAAATATTCCATGTATGAGAAGTGATTTCATTTCTGTTAACATAAACGTACCTTATATTAGGTTAAATTGAATTTTCTTTCAATTATATCTTGAAAAAAAAATTATAATTAACAGTTAATATTAATAAAACCATGGAGAAAATAGCTGTGTTGGTAATGCCTATTAAGAAATAGTACTAATGCAGAATTTTATTACACGGAGTGCGCATGAATGCGGCGCGCTTTCCCTTTGGTGAAGTTTTCTAGACTCGTCAAAGCTCAGTTGGCATGAGGCGTAGGAATATTCTGGAAGCAGACTTTAAGTACGGCTTCATAGAAGTGTGAAGTAACCGCGAATGGCATATAGTTAGGCTCGCCACTTTGTTCTAGTATAGTTAGGTTTTACGTATAGTCAGGTCGCAGTATCTTCACACTGTTTGAATCAAGCATTAAAAAAATTACACCACGTATGACGTATCTCACTGCTTCTTAAATACGTTACAATTTACAAGCGTTCTATGCTTCTGTTAACTTGAAAATAAATGTATGATTGAATTGAATCTTTACTTATATTTTTATCTGTAAATTATATTTCACTTAAAGTAAATATGAATGAAAACAGAGAGAACATAGTTGTGTTAGTAATGCCTAATAAGAAATAGTTCTCATGCAAAATATTATTAAAGTAAGTGCATATCAATGCTGTGTGTTGTCTCTTTGGCGTAACAATCTATACTTAGTAAAGCCTTGTTGAAATGGGACAAATGAATGCGCTGAAAGTAGATCTTTAGCAGGGCTTCATAAAAGTTTGTAAGCAACCAATTATGAAATATCACGATTATATCTGTTAATAAGTTTAAACGATGAAGTAAGTAAATTCCAGCAAAACATTGTACAACGTCACAAAACATATGCATTCTACTTTCGTGGGAAATAAAAGTATCGCATGTGTGTTGTGCACAGGAGCTAGGAGACTCCATCAAGGCGTCTCTGGACGCAGCCCTGGAGGCTGGGTACAGGCAGATCGACACAGCATACGCCTACGGCAACGAGGCGGCCATCGGCGAGGCTCTCAGCAAGTGGCTCAGCTCAGGCAGGCTGGCAAGGGACCAGATCTTCGTCGTCACCAAGGTACTGCCTTAACCGCCACCACGACACTTACACGCAACCACGGAACACATGACGGAGATGTAAAGTTAACACTTTCACGCCCGAATTCATGCACGAGCTTAAGGCGCCCGTCTACCTGGAACTTTTTCCCACGCTTAGGCCGAGAAGCGCGGGAGCGATAAGGGCGACACTGCCACGCGCATCAAGTACGCCATCACCGCTAAGCGCAAGGCTCTGAACTGGCGTGCAGTGTTCTCGTCGTGCTGCGTGTACCTATGGGACTTTCAGCGCTGACCATATTATTTTATTAGTGGGAAGTCTTTAGGAAGGTTCAATGCAGGCCCCTATAGTAGTTTTGTATGTATCTGATGCGTGCATTTTGAGCTACAGCGCCTTGGAAAGGCCGCTTTTTAGCGGTTTTGGAGTACTCTGAATTGATGTTTCTAACGTACGTGATATTTTGAAAGTACTTAACAGCTCTCGTCTGAAGTGTGTGTTCTTTTCGTAGATCAGCACGTTGGACGCACGCTTAATAGTTTCGTTGAA
>NQII01002214.1:131594-148952 GCA_002778355.1 Clitarchus hookeri
GGGGGGGGGGGGGAGGTGGATGTGGAACAACACTAGAGTGCAAGAGATTCCCGAGAAAACCCACCGGGCACAATTCCCACGCGCGGAAATCCTGGGAGCGACCCCGCTGGGAGCGGAAGGTGGGTTCGCCTATAGGTGGCGGGTGTTGGACAGGGTGTTAGATGCGGTGTCGCTGTTGCAGCTGCCACGCGGAGGCAACAAGGCTGAGCTGGTCGAGCAGTACCTGAAGAAGTCGCTGGAGTCGCTCCAGCTGAGCTACGTGGACCTGTACCTGGTTCACGGGCCAATAGGCACGCTCGGCCCGGACACCGCCAAGCCCAGCGAGAAGACAGTAGACCCCAACACTGACCTCATCGGCGTCTGGAAGGTACCGCCCTCAACTGCCACTCTCTCAACACTACCTGTACAAGAACAGCACGTTGCAAACACTTACACAAATGTCACATTTCGTGCAGATGTTTATTTTGTAATTTGCATTAGAGGTACGTTTAAAAGGAGACAAAAATGAAATTAATATTTTAAGACAACTTTTTTTGCACAAAATAAATTTTTCGTCATCATCTTATTTTTTTTTTTGTAAATGTAGAATAATTCAGCTGTAATAACGTAGACATTTCTTACAAAAATTAATTAAAATGCATTAAAAATTCCATTAAATTAAAAATATGTTAGTTAAATAATTTCGATTTGTGATCAAAATTTGCTTACGTGTTTTGTAAAATGAAGTTATACGGGAAAAATTATTATAACGAAAAAAATATATCTAGACAATTTTAAATTATATAAACTTTATTTATGATAAGATATTTTCAAGCATTATCAAAATAAATGCATCAAATATTTGCAAAACAAAATAACAAAATTTAATCACGCTGCCTAAATCAATACATTTTTACAAAATAAGAGTTTGTGTGTATTTCAATTGCCAATATTTGTAAATAGAAATCAAACATGTATCACAAAATATTTAATATAATTATGAGGCCATGTTAAAATTTATATAATATTAATGTAATACATTAACTCAGATATTGTTAAAATGTAATTTTTTGTAGAAAATAACTTAAGTTTATTGAGTTAGGACTATAAATCAACGCATGGTATATAATATAAAATAAATAAAAACAAGACCTACAAACTAATTAAAGTAGTTGTTCATTCCACAACATCGGTTTTTGATATGTTTCATTAAATTTGCAGATTTTCAGTTCATACATTATAAATTTAATTTTAAAAAAATTTTATTTTATTCAGCAGACATTGCTATTTACAAATTTGATTTGAAAAGCAATATTTTCTTTTCCACAATTGGAATTAAAAAAATAACAAGTAAAAATTTTGAAATATTATATATTATGGGATTGTTAAGGTACATAATGACCAACAGTTCTCATTAGGCTTCTATAAGAGAAAACATTAATTTAATTTATAGACATAATAAAATGCCTTAAAAAATGTAAAAACGATATTTTAAATTAAATTATTAAAATGCTAAAGGTAAATTGTTTGTACCGTGGTAAACAGTCAATTACATTTTTTTAAAAGGTTTTGTGGCTCTTACTTAGCTTTAATTAATTTCAAGATTTGCTTATTAAAAATGATAACTTATAATATATGTTCATTAAATAATCGATATAAAGTTTTTTAATAACATTGAAATAATTTAAACAAAATGAAGCAAAATTGGTAAAAGTGTCAGAGCTAAAAACAAATCAGTGTGAATTATTTCAGCTGTTAGCGTATGCCTGAGTAGGTAGGCCATATTTTGAAATTATAAGTACTCTTTCTCCGGTTGAATTAGCTCAATTTGAAAATATTCAATTTGTAAAAATATAAAAAAAAAATAAAAAATTCTGTGGGTCTTACGGGAAATCAATTATGAACTTCATGATATTACTTATCTAGTGCATACTTGTGATTAACGATTAATATTAATCGTTAACAATGTGTATACATTTCAACTAATTAGTTAATTTTAAAACGAATTAACTGTTAACTTTGAGTCTTTAGAATATTTGGATAACTATTAAAACTAACGTTAGTGAACTTTACAATCGCCTGCTGGCCGAAGATGACAACGAAATATATACAAATGCCATTTATATCTTGACAGACTTCTTAAAATATATGCAACGTATTTGACGGCCGACGAGTTGCACACCACGACATACAGATCGATACACTGACGTTATGTACTGGATCGAAGATCATCGTTAGTCACACGCAAAGCGATTGCGAGGTAGGCGAGATGCCATCGTCGCGATCTATCGATACAGTCTCTCACTACGCAGTCACAGTTGCACAGTTGATGGTCCTCGTGTGACTGCACATTTAGATTGTTTTCGTAGTCACTGCACTGGGTTGGGCTGGTTGCGTGCTTATTTGTGCTGTAGGAGTTAATTTGAGAAGTTTTGTTTTCAAATGGTTTTGTAAAAGATTGTTAATTCATGATTTTGATTCGGCATCCAGCAACCAAGTTGTGGTAGATTGTTTTTTGGGACTGAAAATTGTTATTTTTTTTATGTTTTTGATAAACATAGATGAAAATCTTTTTTGAGACTTCATTTGAACTGTAAAATGTTTGTTGTTCTTTAATCAGATAATTTTGTTTTAACTTTAACACCTTAATTGGTTAATTTGCGTGGATTTTAACTGCTAACATTAATCAGTTAACGTTTTCATACACTTAATGTAACTCCAATAAGATTATTTTGTTAAATTTCCAAGTATGATCTAGTGGCTGAAATAATTGTTTCTTAATGTGTGAATCATGTTAGTAACACGCTCCAATAAATATTCTTTTAATGAATGCAAATAATTAATGCGAAATAATTTTGAATATTCGTCGTTGTAAAGCTTCGTTGATTGCGGAAGAAACCCCAGAATTCTAAACGCGAGCACGCAGACAGCAAGCGGAGATAAGCTGCTGATATCACGCGTAAGTACAGTGCGTGTGAAGGTGTACCTCGGTATGCATGTTCGCCTGAGGATGAAACGTGATATCACATTCGAAAACTTAGCTCTTGGTTTGGTCGGAAAAGGAAACCCAACCGTGCTGCCTAGTCCTTTAGTCACATCTGTTTGCAAGCTTGTATACCTGTTTGCTTGTCTGCGATATCCTAACTGTGCGTTAGTCAAATATATTTGTGTACGTCTGTGTATCCTTTTCTCGTTGTTCGTTTATTACTCGTTCTGTCGTTTGCTATGTCGATTATTTAATGTTTGCCAACTTAATTCCAGACTAATTCTCGAGGTAACGTGTTATAGTTGCGCCGGTTTAAGGCGGTGTGTAGCTGGCACGTGAACTGCGTTCCGAACATCCTTAAAATTGACTTTTTCAGACTCGTGAATTATAAACGTGACTACCCGGGTACGAGGGAAACCACGATACGATTGGAAATTGCTAACTTTATAAATAAATAATATCTTTCTCTTAAATTATTCACGTAGATTAAAATTTTAATTGAGAGTTAAGTTTTGCAACATTGCTCACCTGGCAGTAGAAATTATCCCTACTCCAAATTCTCCCATAAAAAGCCACGATTTGTTCCTAACTTGAGTAGAATAAACCTTAGCGCCGCAAGTATTGCGATTATTATAATTAAACTGTCTTTAACGTAGTAACTAGAGAAAATGTGGTACATTTTTTTTGTTTGCCACATTTACACGTATACATTGCCAACGTGTAGTAGATGTAACCTTGGTGGTGCTAACTGTATTCAGTTAACGTGCAGGTTTTCTTTCAAGAGTTATTTTTAATGGGCTCACCTCACAATGAAGAGGCTACTGACGTGGGCCGTGAGTTCTCGTGTTGGGAAGCGGTGCTTGTGTGGAACGGCGCGCCTCGGCGTCTTCAAGCTGAGGTAGAGTGTGTGTTGCGCTTGTGACAGGCGATGGAGGCGCAGGTGGACGCGGGCAGGGCTCGCTCCATAGGACTGTCCAACTTCAACGCCAGCCAGGTGAAGCGCATAGTGCGGGCTTCCAGGATCCCGCCCGTCAACCTGCAGGTCGAGCTCAACATCTACTTCCAGCAGAGAGAGCTGGTGGCCTTCTGCAAGGCGCTCGACGTCACCGTCTGCGCCTACTCGCCCCTCGGCTCGCCCAACTCTTCATTCAGGTAGAGCGCGCACCCTAGCGACCCCTCGGTGTCGCAACACTCGACTACTCACTTGCCAATACCACCGACATTCACATAGACATGTTTCGAAATGTACTAAATACCATACATAAACAAGTGCTTTCAAACGTCTGTGCACTTTTTATAACCAAATTTTCCATACAATTAGATTAAATTCAAATCAGCAACGGTATTTCAACCACGTAAAATGACATGTCTTTGGAAAATAGCTATATAAGCAAACACACCACTCACCACTGTTGACCAATTAACTTTGACAGCAGGGGCAGCGGTGGCGTAGTGGCCAGGGCGCCTGCCTCCCACCACGGCGATCCGGGTTCGATCCCCGGCGGGTTCACTCCCGGATTCTCGCATGTGGGAATCGTGCTGGATGATGCCGCTTGCCGGCGGGTTTTCTCAGGGTACTCCCGTTTCCCCCGCCCTTGCATTCCAGCGCCGCTCCATTCTAGGGTTTCATTTCTGTCATGCTCGGGGATGACGGTCACCTACGGGTCCCAGCTGGAAAGACCGTCACTCGGAGGGTGTTGCCTTGCCCTGGGTTCACTCCCCACACGCCATTATTGGTGTGACCTGGTGGGTCGATGCTGGGTGCATGAGCAGAAGGCGAAATGTCTGCCTACTTCATCTTTATTCTGTGTCACAAACACTCGAGGGGGCAACGAGGAGCGGGAGTGCAAAATTCCGCTAGCGAATATCGGTTACAAAACAGCGAATTCTGTGTAGAATAGTGCGAGAGGATACTGGGTGGTAAATGCCAGCAAAAATTATTTTTAAAAGAGTGCAATGGAATACTAGGTAAACATAATGAAGGCGGGGAGATTATGAAATAGCGAAGATGCACAATATCGTGAACTGATCGTAAGTTCGAATTAACGGAATTGCAGTTACCTAGGCAAGGTTAAGTTATCCAGACGACATGCCGAGAACAGACCTGACAGACAAAGGAGGAGTATAAGCATGGACGTGGAATTAAGAAGAATTGAGTGATCGAATTAATGGATTTTCTATTTTACTAAAATAAATTTCCTCATCATTTTTTATCAATATCTTTATTTGGTTAGAACAACTACATAATTATTTTGCCTCCTAGTAACTTTTCTTATCTTAAACATTCCTACATTTCAATAAATGCATGCAACTGTTTGCAGTAAAAAAAAATTGGAAAAACATTGTTCTAGTTTAAACCACACACAAAAATAATTGGTTGATATTTTTGGTTTTTATTCTATTGTAAACGATTAAAAAAATGTCAATCGATGCACGTTTGGTTAATTATTTTTGAGTGGTCATTCAAAGGCCGGGCTAGTTTTCTTATCGCCCCTTTACCTGTACCCTTTCTGTGTTATATAGGAGTACAAGAGTATTCCTTTCATTTTACCCTTAGTTTCTTCTTACTTTCTTGGCCCTTGGCTTGCTATAGGGACCACAGCACTTTCACATTTATCTTTGTGCCTGATTACAGGGAGTCTCTAATTTCCAAGTCTTGATTTGATTTGATTTTGCTTTACCCAATCACCCTTTTGAAGGGTCGTTATAAGCACACTCCCTTTGTTATATTCTAATATACAAATATCCAGGTGGTCTACAGTAAAACTATGGCGCGCCTAACCTGCCATTCGCCCAGTTACCCACACTCCTTGGAATATATTCTACTTTGTGTATATGTAATTGAATGGTAGCACTATAAGCATTTGCAAAGTTACTGAAATGCCAAGATTTCTGGAGTATCAAAAATGGTTGAGGGAGTACTCGTCTAACTACTTACAATTCAGAACTAATGGTTTCTTAGCATGTTCAACAATTTCTGATGTGTACGAAAGAAAATCAACCAATGTCAGAAAAATAATATTGTAAATTAATTTGTGGAATGTCTTTGAAAAAAGACATTTTAAGTTGCATGTAATATCTAAACTGTTTAAATTAAGTCTAATAATTGTGTACAATAAGAAAATATTCTGAACAATTATGAAACAATGCATAAATTAAAAAAAAATTAAGTTTCGTAATAAAACATTTCAAATATATACAAATATTTGATGTAAACGAGTTAAAACATCCAAAATCAACACAAATTAACCAAAAACCAATAAATACACTGCCAAGAAACGATGCAAGCACTGGCTCAGAAATCAGTATTCAATTGAGATTCCCTGAAAATATTCCTTGTTTTCTTCAGGAGCAAACTCACAAATGTTTGTCGTGTCACTGACATTAGCTTATACCAATGCATTGCAGTCTGGAAACACGATGTGTTGCAGTGTTCGTAAAAGTAGAAATTCGGGTGAAATCGACTGAGTAGTTCTTAGGGTTTACTTTTCCCCGGTTTTTTTTTCAGCTATAATTTTCATGTGGCGTTATCTTACAAAACTGTGGACTAAATGAATATGTGCATTTCTGAATTCGATGCTGACGCGTCGTTTTGATGTACCAGTTTTGACACTTCACCAAATTTTTTTATTTTGGTTAGCGATTTTGAAAATAAGTAAACAGCATGGTCGAAAACTTAAAATATCAGGCGTCATTACTGTGTACTATAACTGTATCGCATCACACTGTGATAACTTGGATTCTATTCCTGGACGTCTACAATTGTGTTTGAGAGTAGCAAGTTTGCCGTAAGTCGGTGCATGGAATCGCAAGTTTTTAAGGCAGTAGTGTTACGTATGCAGGCGAACGCCACAGACAAACACGTAGACAGGAAGAAGAAGCCTTCCTTTTTATCGGAAAGTAGGCTTAAACGTATTTTATAGAATTAGCGATTCATTTGTTTTTAGCCAAGTAAATGAACTTGTGCTATTTAAAATTTTCTTCAAATATTTGTTGAAAATAACTACAGCAATATTAAATTATATTTTGATAAATATCAAGATTTGCCGTGAAACAGAATTTATGATTATAACTCTTCACTGCATAATACTATGTGATACAATTAACTCTTACTATTTTCAGCAAATACACATAAGTAGTAGTCTTATCACACGCACGTACATATACATACATATTGCAATGTAATTTTACTTGTACTAATATGTACATACGCACAGATTATATTTACTTCTCACTCAAGTTCTTTCATATGGTTTTGCGACTAAGTAACACGTCCACTGTGCATTGCAGTTGGGTCTCGTAGATTTTCGCAGGCGGAGTGGGCGCTGCTTGCATCGTACAGTGTATGCTCAGAGCGCGTAGTCGCGTGCGTCACGTTTAATTGTAGATACATGAGGCAGTAAAACTCTTTTCGGCAAATTATGTCAGTGGTTGTTGGAATGACTGCATTGCCGTTCGTTTACACTCTCGTTCAAGATCCATCAACCCTTAACAGTCCGCTCTGATGCACCAGTACTATCGGAAAACACCAATGATGTGTATGTTATAAATGTCTTTATTTATATATAATTGCACCATTGATAATATAATTATTTTTGGCGATATGGACTAACACTGTATCGGTATAATTTTGTGTTACAATTGTTGATAGTATTGATACATAATCATATAAAGGTTTCCAGTACTATCATAAGTCAGATGATATCAATATTTTCAACGATACTGGAATTCAAAGGATACTGATACTTACGATAACGATATTAACTGTAATTTAATTATTAGTTTAATATCGACGATTTCGGTACTATCAGTTATTTCGGTATTATATATTATTTTGGCATTAATTATTGCGGTTTTAACTAACATTTAAGGTATTATTGATGGTTGTAGTGTTATCTATAATTATTGATATTATCGATAATTTCGATACTATCGATAATTTCGATACTATCGATCATATATATATTATCGATACTTTAGATATTATCGATATATCGAAAATACCGAGTAATTGTTTGAAAAATATCGATATAAACTGTGTGTGATATGGAAGAGCTCTCGCTATGTGCAGGAAGGACGGTAACAACTCTCCGCTGAACGACCCGGTGGTACTGAGCGTTGCCAAGAAGCACGGCAGGACTGCGGGACAGGTGTTGCTGAGGCACACCGTGCAGAGGGGCGTCGTCGCCATCCCCAAGAGCACGAACCCGGTCCGCATCAAGCAGAACATACAGGTACAGTGCTCGAGCGATCACGTTCTAGAGAGTGCATGCCGACCGCTAGATCATCCATCTCCCAGTTCTGCAACTGAACTGCTGCTTCACCGCTACGCACGTCGAAACCACGCACAGCAAATATTATCTCTACTTGTTACAAACCATTCTTTACAAACTACCAGCCGAAGATATTATTGTTACTCTGCACCGGAAATAATGTACATTCAAAACATATTCCGTTGTCATGGACAACATCAAATGTTTTTTGTAGCTCAATATTTATAATGCACTTGGAAATGACAGCACCTGCTTGTTAAAATTCAACATTTGTTTTCCACATTCCGCACCAAGGTTTCGTGAAATTAACTTTTATTTATTTGTAGTGTTACAAAAATATCTGCGGTAAACAAGTTTCGAAACAATTATTTGTACAAATATGTAAAAAAAAAAAAAATAATGCAGTGTCGGATGAGACCTGGAATTTAAGTAAATTAATTTGGCAAAGACCAGACAGTTCATTCCACGGTAAGACACAGATACGGAAGGTTAGATGTTTGAATGATTCTTTTACTAGGTGATAAGTGATTATCTGAACTACTGTTATCTTCATACGCGATTGAAACACTTGTAATAGTCACAGAAAATATTCAGCATAAATAATCTTTAGACATAAAATTATTAAAAAAGAACAGAAACGGGACATAATTATCTGTTGTTGATTAATATCTAACATACATATAATTACAAGAAATGATCTAGTAAAACATCACAAATTACATATTGGTTGCGTATTATTGTTATATATGACTTGAATTCTTCTAAGCAATGTTAATTTTTGCCGACAACAGCAATAAATTAATATAATTAATATATAATGTACAATAAAAAATATAAATTAAATTAAATTAAATTCCTATTTTATTATTTTGTTTCTCGGTATTTTATATAAGTGTATTGGTTTCTGCGACTATAAAAAAATGTTGCAATGGCGTTTGTCCATAATGACAGTTCAGTTACAGAAACTTGTTCTTTGGCAGCTGTTTCGGTAGAAATCATTTTGCACGTACCGCGCGGCACACGGTCCGATCACACTTCCGGTCCAAAGTCACACAAGACGATTAAGACAGCTATCGTCAAGTTATAGCCGAAATGCAGTAATATCTTAGCTAAGTGCATTATGTCATGAAATGAATCAGTAAAATTTCCACGTCTCTATAAAAATGAGGCTGGAGATATTCTCTAGCTCAAATTTTTCTTTGCCTAGATTACGATAATGTGTTTATTTAACTATGTTTATGTATACATAACATAAACAAACTTTTTTTTCTCTCGCTGGTGGGCCAATAAAAGGGACCACATCCGTATTCGATCCGTATTCGAATGATAAAGATGTACATTAGATTTTAAATAATACCAACGAGACTGCATTATCACGGTGTGAACCTAACCCATTACTGATGCAGTAGAGATGACAGTCAGAAGAAAACGACACCAGGAAGCATGAAAGTAGAGGGTTGTATTTCAACAGTGAAACGAGAGATCCTTATCTTATTCATTGGTTTCCGAAGCAAGCCGATGTAGGCTCTACGGTACTGCTAACGTTAGGAAACAGAGTAAACTACAAATACTTACTTTGTTTTGTTGGTGGAAGTGAGAAGACCTCGTCACCTGTATTTTTTCAGTTAAATTTTCTCTGTTTTATTTATAATATTATTGATGCGTCGCATAATCACAGTTATTTCATTTCCACAAATACGTTTGAGCGAATGTAAATTGTATCCATTAAGGCGAAACACTTCTTTACAACCAGTGTTAGGCGTATATTCGGGGAAATACACGCAACATGAACAGACAGGCGTGAAGGCGGCTTTTACAAATGCTTTTAAATATGCAAAACAAACATGTTTATATGCGATAACTAAAGAAAGAAGATTTCTCCTGTAAAGCACTGACAGGAGTTTAGCATAACAGATATTAGGTCGAACTTGCATTTGGCAGAACAGGTGTTTGGCCCAAAATGTATTTAGCAAGACCAGAACTTAGAAGAACAAAGGCCTATATTTTCCCGTAAAATGATTTGTTAAAATATTAGTTTGACAGAACAGTTTTATGGCTGAAAAGATTTTCAGCAGAACCGGTATTTGACCAAACAGGCGAGTATGATGAAAAGGCGCTTCGCATCAAATTGTGCAAAATAACTTTTTGGCATTTGACGGCCATCCGAATAAATCATCGCGGGCAGGAAGAAAAACTTAGCAGATGTACAAAATGTGCTCAGTTTACTTCTGCCTGTCTGTAGGTTATGTAAGAAAACTCACCCGAAATATTTCTTTCATTAGGTATTTATAGGTGATATCCACACTTCAATATCGAGTTGAGATATTTGCTACTACATACAACTCTCTCTCTCTCTCTCTCTCTCTCTCTCTCTCTCTCTCTCTCTCTCTATATATATATATATGAAATATGGGGAACGACGTAGAATTGAATAAAAATTACCTTTGTTATAGTATTTTATATAATTGAGATCTCAAGCATATGAACAAACAGTTGTTAATACCTCCTACATTCTAAAAAATACCAGGAGCGGACACCCTATCAAAGTACACGTATTTTCGTGCTATTGAGCATTCTGTTGTAATGAATAAAAGGCCCCCTTGTTGCAAACACGCAGATCGCACTCTTTTGTTCCGTGCAAAGCGCACACGAAAGTGTCGGTGGAAGCGATATGATGCCTGTCACAAAGGCAAAGATTTGAAAGGAAATGTACTAACATTAATCTTTTTTGTTGAAGATCTTGGTAGTTTTAAGCACTATCCAGAGAACTGTAGCTTAATATTTCGTAGTTTCCTGTATTTTTCGAAAATACCGTTTACAACGTTGATTTTAAAGTGTGAATAAATCTCATAGAAATTGAGGCATAATGCACGTCACATTGTATATTTCTAACGTCTGTTTTGTTAAAGGATCATTCAGAAATATTTACACTGAGTTTAGGTACATTACAAGTAGGCTATGTTGACTTATCCTGAATGGTTGAAATTACAGTATTTATGAACGATATAAAACTTCGATGATAGATGTTCTAAAATGAGAAAAGTAAACTTTAGCTCTAGTTGAGTTAATGCTGCCGTGTTTCAACGAACACTTTTGGCGAGATCCAGAACCCACGATGGCTCAATTAGACGCTAGCCTTCCATAGACGGAGTCCCTGGTTCGATCCCAATCCTGGCCCGGGGAAGGGAAATTAGTGAATTTTCTTCTAGAGATTCTCATGTGACGGCTGTGGCGGACACAGCTGTGGTGTGCAATGTGCCTTCTCGGGGTGCTCCCTTCTCTTTACCCGTCTCCACTCCCGCCTCACCTTATCCTCATGCCCTCGGAAGCCATGTGCATATTTGAGCTGCAGTGTTGGAAGCGGCCACACGCGTACCAACTGCTCCTTGTTTGCAGGTGTTTGACTTCAGCTTGGACGATGAGGACATGGACAAGTTGAATGCCCTGGACAAGGGAGCCAAGGGTCGCATGTTCCGCGAGAACCACATGAAAGGGTGAGTCTTCAAGGCTATCGGTCTACACTTATACCATATGACTTCACAAGTTCTTACAGTTTCGATGTTCACAAAAATCATGATAATTATCACAAAAAATGGCGTGTGGGGAGTGCACCCAGGGCAAGGCGACATCCTCCGAGTGACGGTCTATCCAGCTGGGACCCGTAGGTGACCGTCATCCCCGGGCATGACAGAAATGAAACCCTAGAATGGAGCGGCGCTGCAATGCAAGGGCGGGGGAAACGGGAGTACCCCGAGAAAACCCGCCGGCAAGCGGCATCGTCCAGCACGATTTCCACATGCGAAGATCCGGGGGTGAACCCGCCGGGGATCGAGCCCGGATCGCCGTGGTGGGAGGCGAGCGCCCTGGACACTGCGCCACCGCTGCTCCTTGAATTGTCACAATTACTTGAAACATACACTTTTAAAATTATTCGCAAATTTACTGTAAGAGTTTATACGTAGAGTGAGAAAGGGCGAATGGTGAAGTCAGTTCCCATAAAGTCATGCTAGCGTTCCTAAATTTGCTCAGGAAACAGTCAAATGCGTAGGAAACTTCCTAACTTTCTATAGCAGAGACGCTAAGCATTCCACATCTGCAGTCAAATGCGTAGGAAACTTCCTAACTTTCTATAGCAGAGACGCTAAGCATTCCACATCTGCAGTCAAATGCGTAGGAAACTTCCTAACTTTCTATAGCAGAGACGCTAAGCATTCCACATCTGCAGTCAAATGCGTAGGAAACTTCCTAACTTTCTATAGCAGAGACGCTAAGCATTCCACATCTGCAGTCAAATGCGTAGGAATCTTCCTAACTTTCTATAGCAGAGACGCTAAGCATTCCACATCTGCAGCCAAATGCGTGGTATTATTTCCGTACTATATAAAGGTTAAAAACTTTCAACTAAGTTTAGGACTTAGGCTAGAAATTTTTTTAGAGTGCACATTTGTGACACGAAGTTCAGGAAACTGTACATGAATATTCTACTTGTGATTACCACTTGTTATTACTTGTTATTACTTGTTATTTGACGCGTATGCAAGTCTATCAGCTACTGTCATAAATGAACGACACTTCAAGAAGGCAAAATATGAGGCGTATATTCTGTCGAGAAAGGAAAGTAGCTTGTTGCGGTCCTCAGTTGCACACATTCGCTGGTTTAACAACGTTGTACAATGTCATGTTGCACTCCAGGCCAAATTAATAAAATAAGCGGTTGTATTTTTGAGGTAGGTCTTGTATCGTTAAGTGCGTTTGCCGTAATCGTGCTTTGCAAAGAAGCGCGACATTATCCCGATGTTGGTAAATCAGTTTTTCAAGATGTTGACGAAAGATTTTACACTTGTTTTTGTAGTAATATCGAACAGAAGGCCGAGAAACCCGAACTATTTCACAAATTTGAAGTATACACGTAACGTTTGATAAAGTCTCACCGAGCAAGAGATGGCTACAACCAACAAGGTTTCAGCGTACCTCCAGAACAAAAATACAGCCAAGAAAATATGAATCTTGGAATGTATGTTAATTTGTATTTGTGCTCCTATGTGAATGACTAAACTTAAAACTTGGGAACTAATGACAATTTTTTTAATTTTAAAATTATTCTATTGTGAAATTTACTCAGTAAGAAGTAACAACATCGTTGTTTGTAAAGACTTTAAAACGTGATTAGAACTTCGAGATTATTTTCCAACATTAATGGGAGCATGCCAGGTACAACATCCGTTAAAATCGATAAATGTAGGTGCAGTGACTTGTTTTTCATAGGTTAGTTTCAGAAGCACACGTAAAGTATTGTCGGAAGTAAACAAGCCTATGGAAAGTTAAGGTTAGTTTGAAAATCGTGGCAAGTTATATTCGTTTGTTTTATGCGCGGTGTAGTTGCAATCAGCGTGATAAAGCTGATTCATGACCAGCTGTGTGTTACTGAACGTTCTGATATCTGCCGACCTCAGGTCCTTCAACCGTCACGTGTGAGCATTAAGGAAGGTCTCACTGTGCGCGGATAGCCGAAGTATATAATCTAGAACTGAATTTGATCTTATTAATATATTTACATGGGGAATTTATTGAATGCATATTTGAATTTAAAAAAAACTACTACTTAGGGCTATAGTTTGTTCATTGTAAAGATTGCGAATAAAAAATTGTTGATTGTAGATAATACAACTCCGTATGCCAAAATCGTTGTTTTAAAATTATAAAATGGTGGCATTCAAAATGTTATAATACGAAAATTTAAAAACGTTTAAATTTCAATCAAATTGAACACTTATGAAATTTTGTTAGTATGTATTTTAATTGTATATATACATGTAAAAATTAAATATTTGGGGAAAATATAATTTTTACAGTTTTAAGATGGTTATTTTCGTATATCTGTTGATTTTGGTTTATATCTCTATTTTTCGAATAATTTTTAACAATTTTTTACTGTAAATTACATACTTTATCAACTATTACTGTATATGACAACTACCAGTATTCAGGTATCTTGTCAATCTCATCGAGTAAAAATATATTAAGTTGTTCAAACTCCGTTCTTATGTTTATGTCCCGGGAATTCGTGCATTGCAAGACCTAAATGTCCACATAAACGCCATTGACTGGTATTTGCCCATCCAACAAGTCACAATGTGATACTGATAGTAATGCAATATGGCAGAGACAGGCGAACTCAATTCTAGCACGTAAGAAAAACAAACAATTTTAATATGTAACTTTTAATAATACATTACGTAATGGAACTCTACTTTTCCTTAATCGTTCCAGCTCTGCTTTAAGTACTCCAGTGTGTGTTTTCGTTCACATATATGCAGTTACGGGCAACATTTCTTCAAATAAAATGTTTACTTAGAAATGCTTGATTGCAGGTAACTGAGATGTAGCTACCATGGCTATCGGTGCCATTGTTAGCATTCGCAAATCACTTGCTCGACCTAAGAACCACTGTGTTTGTGACTTGCAGCTCGGAGAGCCACCCGGAGTACCCCTTCAAGGACCCCTACTGACTTGGAAGCTCGCCGAGAAGACAGCCAGACGGGCGGAAGTGTTTGCAAAGAGCAGCTGCAGCGCTCTTGTCGAGGCCAATGCTCAAGTGTACCTGACGAACCAATAAACTTATACTTTACTTGCTAGTAAGTCTGTCGATTCTCTGTATTGTGAGTTCACAATGTGTGAAAGTTCCTATGAGTTCAGCGATTATGATTCAGCATGCAGTCGTCTTTAAGTACTTTTACGAAAAATGTTCTAGAAGCAGTCAGCAAAGTACAAATATATCTGTTGTAAAACTACTCGATTGCAGAACTTCAAGAGCCGTGTTTGTAGTAGACTTCATGAAATGCTTGTGCTATTCTGATCCGTATCCTGAAGCTTCAGGAAAATGGCGGACACTCAACAACGTAAAACCGTATTTAACTGTTAGAGCAAAAACTATGGGTGATATAAAGTGTAGTTGCATTTAAAAATAAATGTATTGCAAGTTTGAATAACGTTAAACTTTTAACACAACTAAAATATTGATAACAATACGACTATTTCAATAAAACGTGACGGTATTACACATTAACCGTTTTCTAGCTACACTGAACTCTTAAATCGGCTCTCAAGACCTCGTTGTTAAGAGCCGTCCAAATCTCTCAACTCAACAACATAACTCTTAAATTGAAACAAATATATTTTCCTTCATCAAATAACGTCACATTCGTTTGTCGGCACTTGGAACTATACTAACTATAGAAATAAGTTTTAAGTTCGTATATTAAGTTAGTCTTGTGGTTAAGGGCGCGGGCTAGTAACGTTAGGGGTATGGGTTCCAGTACACATGCTGGAGAAACGTAACTAATTTTTTTCTTAAATTATATTTTTAAATATTTTTTTACTTACTCTCTATTATTAATTCCTCACATTTAATTTCTAGAAAAAATTTAAACTTTTAAATAAAATAAGTTGTAATAGAAGGATATCATTTGTAATATTACAAATGTATGTATTGCAGGTTTTACAAGAAAACTGTTTGTAGTTTTACAAAAAAAATTCTTCGCAAATGGGTTTCCAAGGATTTTTTCTTGCAAAATTACAAAAAAATTCTTTATGTGTTTACTACTTACATGGCAATATTCATTTTACAATATAGTTAAAGAATAAAAACATATAACTGGAAGGAAAAACGTTATTAGGGCCTCAAAAGTGCTTACTTTACCGTGAACTGCATATATATGTATATATATATATAACTTAATAAACTTTCAGTGCTATTTGAAATTTCCGGGATCATGGAGAGAAAATATTATATTTTACTTCCGCACAATATTATAACCAAATCTCAAACACAGTACGAAGGCAAGTTCAACTAAACTAACTTGAAACGGCATAAATGTAGAAAAAATTATAACAGAATCATAGTTCAGTGATCTAAGGGCATTTTTTTACTATTCTCTTACAAAAAGAATACGTTACATATTTTTTCTATAATCATACCAGCCGAATGGCAGAAAAGTGACTTTTCTTTGGTTATGAAAATAGTCAGTCAAATATTTTCATGCTTTACTGCCAACTTCTGCCATGTTCAGCCCCTGTGTCAGGGATGGACTAAGACCTACAGTATGGGAGACGCTTTGCCCCGTAAACCCAAGAGACACGATCGTGTCATAATTAATGTGAACACGACAGCCGGGCCCGGTAAGCCCTGGGTGGCCTGCGTTAAAAAGGGTACACATGCAGACTATTATCATAGTTTTGGGAATTTGTGTCCTCAGCCAGAATTGGAGTACTGTTTGAAATATACCTAACTAAAATAAAATAACGAAACTGAACAGTTGTCTAACATGTAGAACTGTAGATACTTGCGTCTGCGATTTTTAAGCAATGGAAATTTCCTGTGATACACCAAAAAAAATTAATATAACTCGCAGGGAATAAAAAATGAGGGTGAGCCTTACCGATATCATCAGTATGTCGGTGTCTGTCATTCCCTTAGAAATGGAGGGGGGATGGTGAACGAGAGCTGTAGAAATGTCCACAAATCAGATTACCCACTAGGAAGAAACCGAGTGCGTGTACAACCCTGATCATATATCTCCTTCCTATGCAACATTTCCACTGTAGTGAACACAGTGACTGAAAGGGATAATATATTAACTATGCTTCAAAGGAATATTGTGTTTTTTTTTGTATTTTAACGTTTTACCTTTATTCCTCAGTTCTTATAATTAGGTGCAGTTTGTACGCGCACGTTATTACTTCTAATTGCTGGCAAGGAAAATAAGAAAAACCCGAAAAAATATTTACTTTTATTTTTTTTTTGTTATTCGCCCGCTCTGCGAAGTTAAATAGCTAATAAGTTGCGAAAACAAGGAAAAGCCTTATGCCTCCACAAGAATAACTAAATTATTCTATAGGTTGTTATGCGCGAACTAAGTCTAGCTACCACGGCGAGCAAAGTCCCACAACAGCCAGCATTAAACAGAATATGCAAGACGAATCTCTGGTTTCCGACGGATTTTTGTTTTGTTTTTCTCTCGCCCGAGGACCTTAAGCCGGCCGGCCACCAGCAGTAAAAACAGACAAGAAGAAAGAGGAACCTCCCTGCACGAAGCAGCGTAAATAATTCGATAGGTTCGA
>NQII01002214.1:149025-181444 GCA_002778355.1 Clitarchus hookeri
GGGGGGGGGGGGGGGGGGGGGGGGGGGGGGGGTGTTTTCGGGCATTTCACAGCGCCGGTCCTTGACGGAGTGCGAAATTAAAATTTGATGTAATGGGCCGTGACGCGAGATGAAAAGCCGTTTCGCAGTGTGAGAGTAGGACTGCCCCGGGAAAGGTGGGGGGCGGAGGGGAAAAGGGCGAAAACCGCTTAGAATGTAAGAGGATTTGCGTCCGCAGGGTGGACGCTCATGCCGACGTCGCCTGCTGAATTATTACTCCTCCTCGCATCTTCACCCCTGCACACATTCCACACACCATCCACACTCAGTCCGCACACTTGCGGTCACTGATGTTCAGAAAGACACAAACACTCATTTTACTGATATAAAGAAATACTGTACTGTTATTGAGTGTAGGAAAATATACGGGCAACTTTTCTGTATGACAACAATACATGGTAACCGCGACAAGAACAGTGTTGAATATTTCTCAGAGAAACATTTAATATACGCCTTTGTATAAACTCAGGGTTGGGGCAGCAGCATGCCATGTTAGCTTAGACTACAGTGGAAGCGCTGTGAGCTTTGCGCTGGCATTGCCTCGGGTCCACTTGCCCTTCCTCAAGTCAGTTGTTCTTCTCAGAGCCAACAGCCACCTACTCAGTGTGCCGCCATTAAAAATAGTAGGCGTCGGGAAATGTCGTAGGTTTAAGAACCTCCTTAGTCCTCAGTACATTCGAGTCAAAGCTGTTAATCCATCAGTCGCTAGTCCAGTGAGTAACCAGTTGTATCTCAGACCAGGTGGAAGGTTCGTCATTATTCATTAAACTACAAGAGTAAAATAAATGCTCATTCATCTTTGTAAAATAGTTTGTCTTGACATTGTAACGGAGTTGCAGTACCTTCGCCACGTCGGCCTGGGCTCGCATCGTGCCACATGCGTGTGCGCAAAACGAGTTGCCACGGTGTCCGGCCCCTTGCGGTCGGTGTTTGACGTTGCACTTCGCATGAATTACGCAACGCACGGCGGCCGGGTGACCTGCTTATGTACTGCTGGGAGTGCTGGCACCCCCTTACCCCCTTCCGCGTTTGATTCCTACCCGTGACCGGGTGGTCGCTTGCTCAGTGTCGTCATGTTACGTCAGGGGAAGTGTTGGAACTGATTGGAAGACGACGTAGTTCAGTGTGTAGGAGGTTCCTCCACGTTGGAGGCGTGGATGGCGGTGGCAGATCCCGACTGTGGCAGACACTGTGGGGAGGTCGCAAGATGGCGTCTCTCCGATATGGATAGCTTAAAGGAAATATTAATAGGAAAATAATAACCATAACCCATTAATGCAGGGTCCCAACTTGGTATTTTTATTGGTATCAAAAGTTAAGTACTTCTTCTGCATTAACTTTCGTAACTTTGTTGAGCCAATCCCCATGTATATAGGTATAATTTTTTGGCCTACTTTCCGAAAAAAAAAAAAAAAGAAAGGCTTACGAGATCACTTTCCTGTATGTGTGTATGTGTGTCTGTATGCGTGCACGTGTGTGTTCCCCTCTTCCAATTTTTGAACGCGTCAACCGAATCTTGCCAAAACTCGGCACACATATAGTACTTAGTAAAGACAACCAAATTATACAGTTTTAGACCAAACCGGGCACTTTCTTTCATAATTACGGTTTTTTAAATAATTTAGAGTGACATCTCATATCTCGGGAACAGTTCAACCGATTTAAACCAATTTTTTTACGCTGGCATAACGCCGCGAAAGCATTAAATTTTGCAATGGATATTGTTATGGGTAAGTCATTTTGGAATATACCCTAAATGAAAAAAATAAATTTTTTACATTATATCTCGAAAAATCTTAAACCAAATCGCACCAAATTTGGCATGTAATTAAAACTATGATATGTTAGGTAAACATAATAAATTAATCATAATTAATTACTTGTGTTCAAAATGGCGGCCATAAAGATATTTTGAGTTTAATTTGGTGTGTTTACTCTACCATGCAAAAGCTAGACATTCGCAAGCTTTTACATAACGTGAACGTTATGTGAAATGATAGTGATAGGTCTCCTTTGAACACGTTAGTCAATATGTAGCTGGCTTACGTTAACGTGTTGCTCTTTACATGCTAAATTAAATGTGAACTCAAAGCAATCCCGACCTTACAGGTGGACGGAAACGTACCGCTATGTCATTGGTGCTGCGTAAACTTAACGCAGCGAATAAAAGACTTTGCAGTTCTGCTTCGGAAAATGATAAAATTCCTGAATCAGCAGATGTTACCGAAGAGTAAGCGGATGTAGCCTATCATGATTCAATTCTACCAATAGATTCCGTTCTAATCTCGTTCTTCAAATTGACATTTAAAACTCACAACAGCTGGACTTGGATGTTGTTGCATCTATAGATTAACAAAAATTTTAAAACTCATTTGCTTGATGTTTTAAAATGTATGGCTCACACATAGATTCAGTAAAATGTTTTTAAGTCGATCGCTTCAAATTCCTGCATGTAATTAAGTTATTATACATGATTTAATAAATTAGTATTTTATGTCATATAATAAGGCAACCGTATTAATGCGTGTCTTAAATTATCTTCTCGTGGATAAGCAGTGCGGTACCCCAGGTTGGCTCAGTGACTGGAAACTAGCTTCGTGCCTCTAATATCCCTGGTTCGATGCCAGGCCCCCAGCAGTACGTTTTTTGACTAAGTGTGCTAGACACTGCCGTAACACGTTTGCTTCTTGGCGGAGTTTATATCTCACCTTAACACATCATATTTTTTTCGTTGAAAAAAAANTAGGTTTTTTAAAAAAAAAAAAAAAAAAAAAAAAAAAAAACAATAGCATTTCTTAAATAATTAAAAATTCTCATGTTTATAATTTTTTTAATGACTTTTTATGAAATAATTTGACCTTATCTGTAACAAGCGGAATGAAAACTCCTCATTAAGGTCTTGTCTTAGCTCATGTGATTTCTGGCGGCAAGCATGCTTCTCGCAACCAATGAGTAACCCGCTGCATTCGCGGCGTTACCATAATTAATATCCACATACACGAGGGGAGCAGATGCTTTCGCAAACCAGAATTCTTAGAAACGAGACATTGAAAACACCGGTTACCCTGACGATATCGGTGCATGAATGCTGGATGGCGAACAGATACGCTGTAGGTTGGGTTCGCGCCTCTGTGCCAGTGGTCAGAGAGACTCGCTCTGAGCCATCGTCGTGCGACCCCTCGCGTTCCTGAAGCTGACAATAGCGTCGCCCCATCCTGTTACAACGGTCCAGGTGGCCGGCGGCTGGCTGCCTGCCGTGCGTTGTCCAAGCATCTCTTATCTCTCAGTACTGTGTGAGTCATGCGCACTGTGTCGGAGGCGTCGCCAGGGACTGTGAGTCTACACGCACTCTGTCTACACTGCGCACTTCTTCACATTACCGCGTCGCAGTAGCTACCTTTCGCGGCAATGCTATGCGCGCGACATCGCAGAAAACTGAAACCAGTTGCTCACATCGTCCTATATATATCGAATTCCGCTTCTCGTAGAAACTTACTTGTTTTTATGATAATCAGTGTATTTGAAAAAAGCCTTGAAGTGAACCCCAAAAAATTTTCAGAACGAATTATTTTTTAGTAAAAACAATGGGATATTCAAATGATCTAAACGGCTGCCAAGTAATAATTCGTGTTGAATATTAAATGTGTATAAGGAATATAAAATTAATTAGAAACGAACATGTCACAACAAGAGTGCACGAAATAGACTAAATAATAGGTTTTTAACTGTATATGTTTGAAGAACGTCATATAATGTTTAAAATGAAGCATCATATTTAAGTAAATTCTAAACTTATTCCCAGTACAATCGGCATGTAATCAGTACTATGCAAACCCACCTAACATTTTTCTAAAGTCAGTATTATGCTTTTATTTATGTTTAAATTGTCTCTGGAAAAATTTAACTGCTTTAACTCAGGCTTGGTATGCTAAGTGCCTATTGAGTGCACTAAATTCACTAAATATCACTGTCGGTCATCCACTATTTTGGAATGTACTACTACTGAAATATTGCTATAGGTTTGAATCATATTTCCTGTACTTAGAGCTATTAGAGTAAAAAAATATTTCTTCTCAGACGTACTTGTATGTAAACCTACCTTCATTTCTTCTTTACATGTGTGGATGGTTGTTACATGTTCACGAAATTCAAAGGTTTGCAAATCCTGATCAACTATTCTTGTAACAAGGCTTAAGGCCTACTTGCTCCTATATCCTTGATTGCAGTCGGAAATGATGACTGTGATATGAATTTGGTGGTCGTAACTTCGGAGGGTGGGAAACGTCAAGCAACTATGCTTATAAGAGGCCTTAAGGTTTACTTATCCCTACCATCCTGTTTGTTATCAGAGGTAATGCCTATGATATTAATTTGGCGTCTATACCTTCTGTGGGTAGGAAATGGTAGCCAACTATGCTTATAAGAAGGCCTAAGGTGTTCTTGCTCCTGAGGTCCTTTTTGTCAACGGAAGCGATGTCTATGTTATGAATTTGGTGACTGTATTTTAAAATGTTCGGTAATTACAGTAAACTATGTATATAAGTGCGCTTAAGGCATACTTGACCCTGCGGCCCTTTTCATTGTCGGGGGTGATGCCTGTGTTATGAATTTGTTGACCATATAATAAACGGTTCGGAAATTACAGTCAATAATTCGTTTGAAGTTACCGCAAGCCCCTGTAACCCAAGTGGGTCATCATTCCCACTGCAGATCAACATTACTATGGGCTATTCACGGCAAAGTGAGCACTTCTGAGGCCCTAGTTACTTTATCCTTTGAATCTTTTTTATCATTTTACCACCTTTCTAAATAAATATTACCGAAAACCCACCCACATGGAATGCAAGAGCGTGACGTGGGGACATCCGGTAGGAAGGAATGAGAGAGCGTGAGAAAATAAAGGAGATCAGGAGGATCTTGTGATAACTCCCCCGCACGGAATGTAATAGCGTAAAGTGGGGACATCCGAGATGGCCACCGTTAACAAGGAATAACATAGCAGGACGTTGCCTCGTGACGTCATCCGGATTGATCGCCGTGGCTCTCCGGCTCCCCGCCAGGTGAAGCAGAACTGGCGTATTTAAACTACTGTTTGGGTGTCATATTTCAGCCTGTGGATTGTGGGTAACACCTTCATTTTATGAACATTTACGTAGGAAAACGTAGTAGCAAATGTTTTCCCAAACACGAAAACCAAACCGTACTTACTATTTTTACCCAACTTCGATACAAAACTAGGATATATTACGTTTCCACGTACAAAGAAATTCATTTTACAAGAAGATGTATGTTCATTTATAATCATATTTAATAAACAAGAGGAGAAATCATTCAAGACCTGTTTTTCGTAGCATATGTAGTTTTAATACTGATGTTGCTAAATATGACAGAGTGTGTGTTAAGCAAGTTACTCGAGCTCAAGAAAGTTATGCTCTCGCGTCTTTAATGTACAGACTTGCTATCCAAGGTACGACTGCCAATCCTGGCTGCGCGAGGCTCTCGAAACGGACCTTTTGTCTGATTGGCTGCATCGTGATGTAAACGTCGATGGCTTAGCCGTCGGGTGAAAAGCAGGTTACCAGGCCTTGATTGGCTAACGTCGTTCTTACGTATTGCAGGCCGGCGACGCTATTTCTCTGGCAAGTGCGACTGGAGCTCGCGAAATAAGCGACTGCTTCACCCCCGTATAAAGTCTGTGCTAGGACACAGGATAGAACACGCATCATTTAGGCACTAGCCAATGAATGTATAATACAGTTTGCGGTGTATATCACAACTGTTGAATTCCACCTCTCTGTCACATGAACTCTCACAATGTCCGGGTCTTTAGTTATAGGCCACACTCGAGCTGCGAGACACACACTTCTAAAAGAGCCAGGTTTTCCGTGACTTAGTTTTCAGTCAAACTATGTTTTAACGTTCTAGGGGCAGCGGTGGCGTAGTGTCCAGGGCGCCCGCCTCCCACCACGGCGATCCGGGTTCGATCCCCGGCGGGTCCATTCCCAGACCTTCGCATGTGGGAATCGTGCTGGACGATGCCGCTTGCCAGCGGGCTTTCTCGGGGTACTCCCGCCTCCCCCGCCCTTGCATTCCAGCGCCGCTCCATTCCAGGGTCTCATCTCTGTCATGCCCGGGGATGACAGTCACCTACGGGTCCCAGCTGGATAGACCGTCGCTCGGAGGTTGTTGCCTTGCCCTGGGTGCACGCCCCACACGCCATTTTTTTTAATGTTCTGTGTACACACCATGGACTTATATTAGTCTTCACGCTAAGCACTGAGACATTTCCACTCGCTGGTACTTACTCGCTTGCTATTATAGACCTTCAAAGTTAGGGTATTCTCTTATAATCACGCTGTATACGCTAAACCAATAACATTAAGTGAAACCACACTGGTTACGTTATTTGAGTTCTGCAAATTAAACCCAGTTTTCTTTACTCTTATAAAAAAATACAGCATCAACGAGCAGCATATAAAGATTTAACATACTAGCATAGTATAACGTGCTGGAATAAGATAAATGAATTTAAAACTCAAACCTATATTAAAACACATAAACTATCCAATTAGTGCATGTTGCTGGCCAGTGATGACATTTGCTGGCATGTGCAGCTGAATTTGTAGTATAACAGGATGTTCCACTCCTGTGTGGAGCGGCGATGGTCTTCTGTTGCAAGGCATGGCACTGCTACTTATTATGTCTCTTATAAGCTGTTCGTGGTAAACCGAGCACTTCTCAAAGCACTGACTAAGATCTACTTGTTTGTGTGCATGCTGTATATTCTTCCACCATATGTAAAATTAATATTGCCAAGAGCTTGATTAGTTTAGTCATGTCTCAGTTATGTAATACTGTGAAATTATCAGAAAATTTAACATTATAGGAATTTGATATTTCTTGTACCTAATGTATTTAAATAGTAAAATAAGTAATTTAAGTATTCTCAAATGTTTACGTAGCCTTTTTAATAACCTTCAAGGCATGGAACTACTTTCCCTCCATCGTGACCAGCTTACTGTGAGCTTGCCAGTCAGTGTGCCAGTTGCAGATAGGCGCAGTGGCATTTGTCTCAAGTAACCACGAACAGCCTACTAGTGGTTTTCCAGTTGCTACACCCGCCACTGCAACGTACATCTGCAGCTGAAGACACACCACGTGTGTGATAGGTGTCTCGCATCTTTCTCGTGGGCGGTCGCAATACATTCTGTTTGCTGGCTTCTGCAGCGTGCACTGAGAGTACAGTCGTAGAAAGACATGAGATACACTCCAACAGCTAACCAGACGCCATTGCGACTGAAATGTTCAAGTTCACTTTACCGACGCGGGTGACTGTATTTCGCGAAACACGAACGTATTGTCTCTGTATTCTTATTTGTTCCACGACTCCGCTCCGCACGCATTTCTTTTTGAGAAGACGCACGGGACAATGAAATCGAAGTAATTATTTCCCTGTGCCTTCCATTAGGGGCGGGGGTAAGATGATCCCTTTATGACATCTGCCCTTTGAAGTTCGGCGACTAAGGTGACGGCGTCGAGTAGCTCCTTCCCAGTCGTCGCCACACCTTTCTGCCGATGGTTCTCTCAGGTGCGTCGCTTCTCTGGCTGATTGTTTCCTCGCATTCCACAATATTACTTCCCTTCGGATTCTCATCATGTACGTCTCCTTCCGCGTCTACCCCCCCCCCTCCCTCCAGGACCACCTCCTCATCTTTGTCACGAACACCGTCTGCAACCGTTGGCTCGGAACGAACACTCTTGCCTCCACTACCTTTGATGAAATAAAGACCCGAGGAGCTCTGACGTCGTTAACCATCGCCGTGTTATCAGTGGAGAAAGGCTCCTCCCCACGCCTCAACCCCTTCACACTCTTGTTATGCCACCGTGTCACCGGATCGCGACGGAAACTCCGCGTCGCATTTGACGCGAATGATTTTCTTCTCCGAAAAAAAATAAAAGGAAATGGATGTAACGACGTTGCGTCCGTATCGAGGGCTTCGCAACTGTCGGGAATTCAAAGCCAGTATTTTTTTTTATCACAGCGAACGTGGAAGCAATATACTAACGGTTATGCTCCCAGATATTGATTTCCGAGAGAATAATACCACAAAGTTTGTTGACGTATATAATGAAGACGAGCTGAATATTAGCCTGGCATGCGAATGCCAGGCTATCAAGTTATAAAATGTATGCTTTGCCTGTGGCAAAATGTTGTCTCTATGTGATTTAAGACAGTCAACCGTAATGAAAAAAAAGCCCAAAAATAAATGTTTTTTGTACTATAAAAAGAAATGGCAATTCACTGCGAAAATATTTTGTGGCAAGCTTGTAACCATAACGCCGCAACGTAAGCTGGCTTGTATGACTGGGTAAGGATAAGTTGTTTAGTGGAAAATCGCGGTTTTACGATATCAGTGCAGCATTGTCCACTAACGGGGAAACAATTCCTCATGCAGACGACAACCAGTGACACTACACTACAGATGTGTACATAACAAAAGGAAATTTAACCAGCGCTTAGATTGTTTTGGTGGCACATTAACACATGTTAAGTGCTGTAAAAATTCTTTAACTGAAATCAAACAGTCCTTTTAAATACGTTTCTGAATTACGTTCGGTGCAACATTCAAAATTAAAGCGGTGATAATTGTGCTTTATGAAGCTGAAAGTGATTTTTAAATTTGATTTGGTACTTCCATCGATCTTCCGTCGACATGTATCATAACTGTTAAATACCCACAAAACGTAGAAGGAATTGAAGACAATGCCACTGTAAACAGTTAAGAATATAAACTATTTAATGGCGAACAATGATTTTTTAAAATTTCTCAGGAGTTGGAATACCAGCGTAAGAGTAGGATCCAAGTGCGTCTCAGGGCTGGGCTCTATAAGCCAAGGCGTGCAAGAAATCTAATTGCAAGTAATATAAGCCAATATATTGGAGGACCGAAAATTTTCGCGAAACGAATTGACGAGAATCTAGGCTTTTCACCTGGAAAACTGTACGCCTATACATATATATATATATCAGACACAATAACACACATAAAAACAACTGGGTCACTAACTAACCTGCAAGGAAACAAGGATAGAATCCATGCTACCCGGACAAGGATATAAATCGTTCCTCACTGGGGAAATAGAGGTAAAAATATATATTTATTAATTCTGTGTTTTGCTGCAATTTTAGGACATTCCGTAGGATGAGTTAATTAGGTTAAAATGGTAGCCTTTGAGTCAAAATGAATGTGCTATGAATCCACAGGATTAACATAACAATATACAACTCCTCTTGAGCCTGGCAAAGCAGATTGGCGAACACGAGCAATTTCCACAAACTCACGATAGCACTTTAAGCTGAATTGCTGCACACAATTCTCTGTCATAAATTAAGTATATAATGCACCATTCAGAAGTGCTCTCACAACCTGGAACTGTCAACTATGATCTCTTACTTGAACAAGTGCAGCTGACAGTAAAACACTGGTTTGTTGACTCTGTGTCTCACTAGATAAGTGCAATGCTTGCACTTTATTGACGGAGGCATCGTGAGATGAGGCATGCTGTGAACCCTGATCAGACTGTTGCTTTTGGGAAAAATGAAGCAGTGAATGATTTTTCAAGAGAATTTTGACGTACATCGTTGGGCACTATGGTGTGGGGTTTCAAGCAATTCAAACACAAAGACTGGACTTTAACAAACTTAATTCTATTACCAACTAGTTTTGACAGAAACTGCTCACATTTATGCAGAGCATGATTTTCCTTGCATAATGTACGACTTACAATATTTTCAACTGCAATAAGTGTTGTGCCTCGACTACACGTTGACTGTCCACCAGGTTTCACACAGGGGGATAGGGACTTGTAGTTACGTTTTACAAATCACTTAGTCACTGACGGACCCTGAGAGCTAACTAACTGTACATTCTCACTTGCAACAGCATGTCCGGAGATCTTTTTCTATCGAAATTTCAAAGGCCTGGCATAACGACACATCGAGTTTTTCAAGTAAAATATTAAATAAAAGGAAAATCCATACCAAAACAGGAAAGGTATCAGCCCTTAGTGCATTAAAATTTTCCTGCACCGTACTGGATAAAGCATGACAATAATTCTGGGGAGCGACCATCCACAGTTCGAAAATGCATAATATTCTGAACATGAATGGTGGCAGTAACGCTGAGGTTTTTGTATTTTTTCCTCCACTGAAGAACGTATCACATCATAATTCTCATTTGTACGTTTTAGGTTACTTACTAGTTCTCTCGGCTCATCCTCCAGACAGCTAATGACGCAGTGGAGCTTCTGTACGTTACTGAGCGAAGAGTCTTGATGCACAATAGATTTAAAAATCTTTGCAACGGAAGCCCACTCAGTCCTATTGTCCGAGAAAGTTGGCAGCGGCAACGGCGGTAAAATTGCACGAACGCATGTCTGAAGTGAAACCAATTGAGTTGCTCTGACCGTGCATATATTATGTGCTACCCGATGATGCCTAGAAAACTTTCAAAAATTGTCAAAAGCCTCCTTAAAATCCTGAACTGTTCATGTTTCGACTGTTGGCAGATCTACGCACAAAGTAAATTAGTTCGCTAAGAACTCATCCTTTTTCTCTGTAACTCTCTCGTATGCTATCGCAAACTCTTCTAGCTTTTCGGAGTCACTGTTGACTTCGTTTAGAATAGCACTAACTTAATTTATTTTCTCTATCGCCACCCTACCCAGGGCAGCTGTATTGCTGATCATCCCAAGGCAAAGATAATGTAATATGTACTTAGGACATCCCACACATTCCAACTGACGCAGCAGGGCGAGGCCCTAGGCGCGAATCAGTGATTACCCAGATGTGCTTTTTAAAATTAAGAACATTGGACGAGCCACAACATTCCTGGGTTACTCCTTTTTATAAAGAGTGCGCAATTAAAAAAAGGCGTTTATCTTCGTTTGAGGTAATTTTAATCAAATTTCCTTCCTTTAAAAGACAACTCATTTAACAAACTTCAATTAAGGTGATGTAATAACCGACCTGAATAATAAAATAATAAATATGAATGTCATTTAAAATACGTATATTTTTCTTCTCCATTAAAACGGATTGTAACATTAGAAATTCGTTTTAAATAAGTTTCAATAATAGTTGATTAGTAGGACCCAGGGTATACTCGAATTAAAAGTTTAAAAAAATTCTTCTTGTTATATAACACAACAGCCAATATTTTAAAAAGATTAGGTTAAAAAATCTGACTCGGTGCTAGTAGTATCAGTCAACATGAACACTTCAAATTCCTCGCAGTCTTCAGAAAATGGTTCGTCACCCTCGTATACAAGGTGGTTGGACTGGCTGACTGCTGCTGAGGCAGAAGAAGAATGGTTGGAGACAGGTTCACAACTGGATGATGTAATGGTGGGAAATTAATAACTCACTACGAAGAGGACTGGTACACTTCGCATGTAAGTGGTGAGCATATGGTTGTCCAAAATAACCTGCCCTTGTTGCGAATGTATGTGACTATAGACATCACAATACTCCTTACAACATAGTACTTCATCGCTGCTTGGCTGCCGCAACTTGTATGCAATGCTGCTAGCGCCACGGAAATGCAGTCACAGTTTCAACTTGTGCTGCACTCATCAAGAATTGCAGTGTGGTCGGCAGTTGGCTGTCTGGACGAATATGATCAACTGGGCAGATATTGAAGTCGCAATCATTGGTTACAAAGAGGAAAGGTCTTCCACATTGCATGTAACCGAGTGCTCCAGTCCATCGTAGCTTTATATTAGGTCTGGCATACCAGGTATCCGTAAGTGGACTCTGTAGTAGCCGACGGTAATATCGGAGTAATTGGCTACATATTCAGGTCAGAACTGTGCGGACATGATGTGATGAAAGTAAGGTCACAACTAATACTACGAATCTTCTCCTCCACTTTTATATAAGCTTCCCCCTGTTCACCGTCCTCCTCCATTCCGCCTCCATTCTGTATGGACCAGTGCTTGGTCGTGATGCCTGCTGACTCGTTCTCTTTTCCATCTTAAGTTAACTCTAGTTACCTGACACTGTGCATGTGCAGACATGTGAAAATGCTAACACAGATCTACCCACACATGCTGATTTAGACCATCTGACACCATGTAGATTGTGAAAACGATGTGCAAGCATGTACACATGCGCGTGTGCACTACTTGACACTGTGCAGGTTCAGGCATGTGAAAATGCTAACACTTCTCCGGCCATGCAAACACAGCTATTTTTTTTTAACTTTGTCAAGGTCAGTTGCCCCCCCCCCCTTGTCCATGCATGATCGTAAACTCAACTCCAGTAACCTAAGTGGTACACATATTTTATTCAGAAAGTAATAATTTCCATAATTTATCTCCTTATTGTATTCATCTATTTTCTATATTTTGAAAAACAAAGTGTTAACTAAGTTATTTTACCACTATATATTAAATTACCTTTTTTTGAATTGATGGTGTACGGGACAAAAATAAAATTATAAATGCAATTGTTTTAAAATCACATTTATATTTTATTCATAAAACTCTTTTATTATGTTTTCACATACATGTTAAGCGATAGTAGTTTTTATTGACAAGGAAAAAAAGTTTTTCAAATGTCCTTTTTTTCTGCATTTATGTTGCGACATATTTTTACATTATTCAACCTAGATAAGCAAGATAATTTGTAAGACACAAATATTTTTTATGAAAAATTTTTTCCTGTTTTTGTTACACACACCGACACACACCACGTCCCTAAAAATGAGAATTGGCAATTATAAATTTATTCCCACTATGTTGCTCTGTTCGAAACACGATGTCTTTGATGTTATTTGTTATCATCAACTGTCCTTCCCGTCCTTATCTGTTGAGCTTGTATTTACCTCGCACGGCAGACTGCGACAAGTTGTGGTTCCCCTCGACGAACTGAACCGTGTCAGGTTCTTTCGGCCGGTAGGAGTCTGTGCGTCTCGCCATCGCATTCTCCACTGAAGCGAAACACTATCCCCCCCCCCCTTCCGGTAGTATTTCGTGCTCCCTATGCTGGATACCATGTTTAATGATGATTGTTTCACTCTTGTTCAGCTCGAACAGTTCGTCGGTGCTTCATGGTAGGGTTACGTCCAGCCTCAAGTTGTACACTACGCAGGTATTGCCATCGCACTGGTTTCTGTCCATAAAATACACTTTTGACTTGCCTTCTGCGTTCATGATACTCGGGTTGTACGCAGGCACCAGGGTGTAGTAGAGACGAGAATGATTCACAAGATCACAGGCTTCTATGTTTTTCACAGCATCGTCATACTATGGGTCGCCTAGCCAATACTCCACTCACCAGAATCTGGGGATGGCGTTGGGATAACATGTCACCATACCTGACTCGAAGGTGCTGGTGTATAACACCTCGTGCATCGAAGATCATGGTGATGGTGTGATGGTGGTAGCTTTGGCGGGCGTCAACCAACTGCTGTTGGTAGCTATAGTGGTCTGCGTTGAGCACTCATGTTGCTGGAAGCCAGTTGTCACATGTCGTCGAGGTGAATGTGGTGCTGGGTCGGAGACCTGATGTGATCAGCTGCATGAGGTCGGTGGTCGCTTGGTATGTATGCAGAGCCGTTCATGTGTGGGGTACAGAGGTCCATGATGGTCATTATGGAATGAGGTGGTGGGGTGGTTGTGACGGGAGGAGGATGGATGACCAGCACAAGAATAAGAATGTCTTTAATGAAAAAATAGTGTGATAATAAAAACCGAATAAAAAAATGAAATTTAAAAAATTTGTTTTTTTACGGGCACATCTTTTCATAATTTTTAAGAAGTAAACAAATATTTAATTTATAGAGACTAAAAATATTATTATTACAAATTATTATTCTGGAATAATCATGACAACTTACATTACTTTAAATATAATTTTTCCCCATACAGCTGATATTTCATGATCCTTGTCCCAGCACATGTCTCCGATAGCCAAGTGGTATAAGGCGTCTCATGCTGAAAAAAGATTCGACAGTTCGATCCTGCTCTCCTTCAGACAATATTTGGAGCTCTGCGAAAATTAAATATAAAAAAAAACAGCACCCCTAGCAGCCAACTCTGACGAACATGGCGGCCCTAGCAAGAGCTACACAAGCACCTCTAGCCGGCGAAAGTTCAACGAAAGACGAGTGGAAACATTATGGGCGGGTGGGCGGTGCACACACTAGCAGCATTAAACAACATTACAGAGATCGGCGGTGCACTCTATCGGACGACGAGAGAACTACAGCATGCGGAGCTCATGCGACAGATGCGAAGGTGAGTAATTGGGAAACAAGGTTGCAGCTGGAAACAAGATGGCGGCCGGAAACAAGATAGTGGCTGGTAACAAGATGGCCGACTAAGGTCAAGGACACAATATGGTGGAATACAAGATGGTGACTATGGCATTACCCAAGATAATGTAATCTAATATGGCGGACAGAACCACAGCCCCCAGCCCTTGTCCTGGAATCACCATTTTCCTACTGCTTGCAGATAATCAGTGATTGCGATGAAAAAAGTTGTTCCTTTAATTGCATTTGTTTTTAGCAACTATAATTTTTTTTCTGCTGAACATACCACTTACAAGTGAATAACCGTAACGTGTGGATATCATTTGACTGAACAGCGACTATTACGTTGAATTCGCAGAATTCGGAGAAATTCGTCTTGATTAAGCTTAGCAGTCGATGTGTGTGGAACAAGAAACTTGGGCAGTGATTAAGTTAGGAGTCGCGAAACTTGCAAGTTGTGTGTTGGTCAGGAGCGAACGGTGGAAGGGATTCTCGGAAAGTGGAGGGGTTGTTAATAGCAAGGGCAGGTAATTATCCTCAAGATTTTCGAAAGCTAATTGTTATCCTTCTCGTGAGGGGAAAATCCAAGCGTATTGAAACCCCGTTTTACCGAAAGTAACTTCGCCATGCGCTCGAATCACGCTCAGAGTTGCGACGTAGTTCGACCCACGGAGTTGAGCTGGGGTTCTCCTCGAGGTTTCTCCCTCCCCCTCCTCGTCGTGGGACTGGAGCTGGAGTCGACGCGAGTCTCGGAGACCATTTCTTAACGGAGTGAGTGCCACCGGCTCTGCTGTACGCTGCGTGCTGCGGGGTGAGGAAGGACGGCGTTGGAATAAGTCGCCGCCGGAGAGAATGTCTGCGCGTTTCTGCGAGCTCCATTAGTCAGATTACTCCACCGAGTCTCTCCAATCTGGCGGGCACAAGTCATGCTTCCAGCGCCAGCTCTCAACACACCAACTCGCTCGGGAAAACTGACGTACCTCACAGTCAACTACCATTCCGAGGATGCACGTGATAATTTTTCGCAACACTTTCAGGGATATTCCCAGGTGAAGCTCGAGGAATGGTAGTATGAAAATGACTCTACTCTGGAAAAGAAAAATTTGGCGGGTATAGTTAAATTACATTGCTGCCGTAATATTACAAGACAACTACGTTAAATCACAACTGCTTTTGCGAACAAGAAAACCAGAAAACAAGAATCATTTCTGTGTACCTACTGAAATGAACACGGTGGTTTGTAAATACTGTTACATGAAAAAGAACGTATTATCAGGATATAGTCTACACTACATCAGTTGACAGCTTGTTAGTTATGATTGTTGGGCAGTTCACTGTAGTTTCTGGTGCAATGTGGACCAATAGGACATTGGCAAGTGGAAATACAGATACCATGATAATTGTTTGTTTTTGCAGTGGTAGATAGAGTAAACGCACCACCATCTTAACTTGAATGTCTGTAAATGTATACAGAACTCGTGTGGAAAATATCTAGCACGTGCTCATTCACAAGAGTAGTACTTGTGTGACAGATTACAGAATTTGTCTTGTTAATACGAATGGTCAGTTATCTGCTCATAACGACATAAAATTCCTAATTTCTGGAATGACGGCAGAAAATGCTTTGGCCAGTAAAGAATATAAATAACTAAATTTTTTCATAATATAAATTTTTAGAAAAATGTTAGTAAATGAAGCAAACTTCAAAGTATAGTACCGAAACTAAACGCTGTATTTTATTAAGGTTTCTATCAATTATGCAGCTATGGAAAATGGGTTTCTTGTTTTTTAACAACAATCAAATAATTTATTTTACTACCTCTTAGGCCTACAACGTTTTGTTTGATAATTAATGCTCTGATTTCTGGAAGTTGGGAATATCGTATCATTAGTAAAAATCGTTCAAAATGGTCAGCAGCTCACAATTGGGAGCTAAATTCGAAGTGGAAACGAACAGAGGCATTCAAATTGTGTAACGAATATTTCTCGCGAAGGGAACGAGGGCTCGTGAAACAAAGAGAACAATGCTGTGTGGCCAAGGGCGCATTGCACTGAAACTGATTACAGCCTAGATGACGATAACAGTGACAGTAAACTCGCTCTGCAAACTACAAGTACACTATTTGATGTTTGTAGTCTCCACCTGTACCAAATCGAATACGTGAGACAAGCCAGGGCCATTACAAATCAACTGCAGTCAGTGCCCCTGCGACCTAGGCCACACGCCGTGTATTGACTGTAGTATTCCTGACAGGTTGGAAGTGTGTGTTGTTCTCTTCTAACGGGAACATCGCCAAGACTTGCCGTGTTTTCACACGCACTGCAGCGCAGATCCCGGGCTAAATAATTATTTCCTGTAGGCGGTTAATTTGATTGTACTCTTGTTACGCGCAAACCCAAGTCTTCCCGGATGTTGAATTATCACATAGGATTACCCCTTCCCCTCACGAGTGTGGTACCTAGGACCTTTTTTTTTCGCGAAAAGATTTGCACATATGCGAGACTTCTCCTTCTTATCACGTGCAAGCTTGCAAATTCCCATCTGTTTTTGGCCGCGTGGGTTGAGCAGACATTTTATATTCGACTGGGCCAATGAGAATATAGTTACCCTGACACTGAAGGTCCGTGATAGGCTGGCAGACACTTAAGATGCACGCGAGTAAAATCATCCAACCGCGGTATTGGTTCGGAACTAACGTGTTTTAGGTACAGCTAGTCGTCAAATATTTTCGCGAAAGACAGCTGGCTCTAGTTATGGCATTTTGATTGTGTATATATACATATATATATTAAAATTAAAGAAATTTATTAATAGAAAATTATTATAGCATTTTTATATATTTGTAAAAATGTTTTGTGTTAAATATATTACAGTTGTTTGATTATTTCATTTGCAGGTTTACCGTAGTAAAATGCTGGCATTTTCGATAGATATTCATATATATTATGACATTAATTCAGTATAAAATTATAGGGCCATAAACATTACGAAAAATAGGCCTCCTCCCTAACTGCCATATGGGTCTTAATGTATCTTCCAAAAATGATTGAATGTTTCAATTTTTTATTGACAGAAATAAAAGTCGATATTTTCTTGCCAATTCAAAATTTCGTTATTGAATCATAAATGTTGTTGAAATGAGCCAAAGTCACCATCTCAATGTCTCCTTATAGTCGGACGTGACCTTGAAGCGTTTGAAATTGTTTAGGGGGGGGGGGGCGCTTCTCAAGGCACCCTTGTAGTATTGAAATGAACAACCGACATTAATGTGTATTCTTAAGCTCGCTAATGAAAAACTCCAATACTTTTATCTGTGCTTGTTGCTGCTGCTGAGTGCAAAATTAAATGGACTTCTCTGCGCGATAATTATTCAGAAGCTTTGTGAAAACGTAAAACTTGGAGTAACAAGAGACAACAAATTACAATCCTTGATAGATCAAAGGAGACGTGTCTTTTCTTATTCCATTTATAAGTGAAATGGAGCAAAATTCCAACTGATGTGAACAAGAGTGAGAAGTGCCCATAGTGGATACGGACGCTGTGATAGATACCTCAGCATCAGCAATGGACGTAGTGACTGAGACCCCGCAAAGTAGCCTAAACGTGACGTCGAAACCTCTCAAACTAATAGGCCGCAAACAACAAACACCGAACATAACGAAGGCACTGAACAATTATTTTGAACACGAACAAGCTTCAAAGAGGCCTATTCAGCCTGATCGCCAAAACAAATTGTTTCCCTATGTTTATCGGTGGAGCCATTTTCGTCGACGTGTGTTCTTGGAATTGATTGTGAACGAGTGGTTTTTTTTACGTATTCTTGTTTTTTGAGTGTACACACATATTTTGTAATTCATTCTTACTTTTAGACTTAATGACTGTGGCAATCTAATCCCAGTCATTCCAGCTACTCGTGTTGCAGAGGAGTTCGTAGCCACGTACAGCTGCGATTAAATTTCCTTCGTGTTCCATAGTAACTAAAGCCACTACTTATATAAATACTTTGTAAAGAAACTGTACCCGAGGTATATTATTTTAAATGCAACATTGATACTTTTTCCATCCAGGCCGATTGGACCTTCGGAATTGTTTGCTGTCAGAGCAAAGCCGCCGGCCAGCTGCGATAAGAGCAGTTGGCAAAATTCCGAGCAGTTGAAGTGCGTTGGCTGCCATAAGAAAACCAGCTGTTTTATTTTTGCCGGAAGGTCCGTCTCAAGCCGAGCAAGTGTGCGCCCTCCTTAACAATACACAGTAGCTTAAGACAAAAAATTCAACGTACCAGAAAACTTATAATATGAAGGGCACCCAAAGTTGTATTAACACTTACTTCGGGCTAAAGCCAGCAAATGTAAGCAAACGAAATAAAGTAAAATTTTCTTTCTAACTGTTACTAAGCACTGTACTTAAAAACCACGTTCACACATTACCACTTTCCAGGCAGGGTCGGCATGCATGAGATGGTAGCAGCCAGTAGTCAGCTTTGAGGGACGCGCTGCACTGTTCTAGAGCGTGGGCTGAGCTGAGGCTGGAGCGGCGGCGGAATGCAATGGTTGAAGAGAAGGTAACAAACACCCCGACAGAAACCTACCGGCCTCGCATCCCACATGTGAGGATATGCAGGAGATGGAACCCGGAGTGACGTGACGGGAGACGGACGTTATAACGTCACGTACACAANGGGGGGAGGGTTCATTTTCCTCTTTCTTATTTCTCCACTAATGAACGGACCACCTACTCTTCTTCATTGGCAGTCAGTGTCGAAGAGAGAGAGAGAGAGAGAGAGAGAGAGAGAGTGTTTGCAGCTGCCCTCAGCAGGCAGGCCGCTGTGCCACGTGTGTCAGCTCGAGTAAGAAACCAGTGGGTGGGGGGAGGACGGGGTCGAAGACTTTCTCCCTCCTCCTCAGTTTTCCTTCTCATTTGCCACAGCCTCCGTCGCAAATTGTCCGCACGAGGGAATGTCTTCCCCTCCCCCCCACTCTGTCAACCCCTTCTCCGCCTCCTTCAAGCCGAAGCCTGCTCAATCACATGGCAATCTGTCAACCGTCTTTACTTGGAGTCTCTCTTCCCCTCTCTCCAGCTCTCCGTTGCTCCTTGCTGCATTGCTGTAGTCCGTTCGAGGTCACTCACAACTTTCCTGAAGCCCTGCTGAAGTTGTACTTCCAGGATATTCCTCCGCCTCGTGCAAACTAATCTTAACCTAGTCTACAAAGTTACACCATAGGCACAACTCATTGCATTCGTCCGCACTCAGTCCAGCTTTTTTTGCAAGCAAAAAAAAAAATTTCTTACTAGGCATTACCAACACACCTTTATTTCCTCAGTTTTTATTTATTTTAATTATAAATTAAATATTAAAGTTTTTGAAAAATATGAGTAAAATTTAAATTCAAACAATAATAAGGTTCTATTATTATAACACAAGCATAAAACGCATGCAATACATGATGTGTTTAAGAAACAACCAAACACATCATACGACAATACGAGGATCGTGTCCTCGTGTCACAAGTCAAGTCTGTCAAGGCAGTTGCAAATTTATGAATTCTAATGTTACGCTCTGGGTGATCGATCTCAATCTTGAAATGCCTGCTGTATAGATACTGTTGAAAATACGTACATTAATATTTTACTGCGCCCATTTTGCGCTCAGGTGTCGGACCAGTTGCGTTCATTTTGTGATCGAGTTTTATAACTGATAACATACCGTTTACCAGATTAGTTTTGTAATAATGAAACCCTTACAGCGAATTTAGACGCATCGCAAACTAAGATGGTTCTTCTATCATCAGTGATATAAGAGTGATGAAATCGGGGCTGACGTTATCGCTTTTTTTGAGTTGCAAAATGGCAGATTGTTGAGAGACTCCCCAGTAATATTTTGTATTGTTATTTGCTAGTTCCGTTAAGGTCTGAACTATTTGTGAGTAATTTTTAATGAACTTTCGTAAATGTTATGTTATTCCAAGGAATGACCATAATTGTTTTAAAAATGTACTGGTGGAACCATATTGGTAATAACTGTAGTTTTTTCAGAGTCTGCGTACATAACATGTTGGGTTAGTTTATGGCCTAAAATGGTTAGTTTCTGAAACACGAAGCGACATTTCTTGGAATTAAGTTTTACTTGAAATTCCTTTAGCCGTTGTAAAAGATTTAAGGTTTTGGATGTACCTGTAAAAATCTGGCACAAAATAGTCATCAGCTCAGAAAATTACAGATTATCAACGCAAATCACCCAATAGTGCGACAACAAACTCTTGGAAGCATTTCGGACTGCTTTTAGGCCCATTGGTAAGCGACAATAATGGAAGAAACCCGATTGGTCCGTAGTAAACGCTAACTTATGACTATCTTGTTTCCTTATCGGTATTGCATAGAATACGGAAAACATATCAAAGCTAGCGATATATTTCGTGTTTTGTAGTTGTTGCAAAATATATTCTGTACATGGCACTACTAGGCACGTAGCGGCATAAGGGCTAGTTTCCTCAGTAATTTTCGCTTGGCGCAGGTCTTAAATCGTGATTTAATTGCCTCGCCTTATGCTGGTGCAATACGAAATTGTTTACAGTAGTTAGAAATGGTCGTTTCAGGGACAGGACTTAAGGCTGGGGAGTCGGGGAGCCAAATCCAAAATTTTGGAAAATTTTGGAAATTATTTAATTTTTCCCATTTTTCCCTTTTTTTCCTTGAAATTTCCCTTCCCCCCAAAAACGCCAAAATTTTTGGAATTTTCCACAAAATTTCCCATTAAGAACTTTTCTTGAAATAAAGGCAATGGATTTTTTTGTGAATCGTTTTAAATTTTCTTGTTGCTTCAGATGCTTATGAAGTGTTGTAGTGAAAAGAAACATATTTTTATTTCTTGGTGCTACATCGCATTAAAAACCAAAACATTATTCTAAAGAAATCTTGAACTGGGTTTCAACAGTTACCATAATTTTATTATCATTAACTTAATTTTTTGATATTGCGGATTCACAGTGATGATTTAAGGCCTATGTTTATTAATTCATGAATATTTTCATTTTCTGGATTTTGAATAAATGTTGTGGAAATGTACTTATTAGCACACCTAACAAATCAACCATCATTACTGTTAGATTTATAAATAAAAATACATGCGTAACTCACCATGTGATTTATTGATCAATTATGAATCAACATTTGCAAGATCAATTTATATAGAACTATTGAAATATTTATAATGTATAAAACCCAAATAGTTACAAATGCGCACGCACTCTTAGGCGACCTAGCTAACACATGCAAGTGTTAAATCTCCTTCAAATTATAAACATTGTTCGTACCACCATTGTTTGCATTTCATTCGTTCTACCCTTTCTTCTTAGACTGTCTCAGTAACTTCTCATCACATTCTGGTGGCAATACTTTTAGGCTATGGGTATTCCGGAACAGCAAGCAAATGTCACTCTGGGAACCTGCATAGCTGGGAGGGTTGTGCTTCCATTTGTAAACCATGTTTTAGGGAGGCCAAAGAGTTCTCGACCAAGAGGCGGTAATTTGTGAGGATCAAAGAGAAGTAGTGACAAGAGTGCGATATTGTGTTCTCGGAAAAATAGTACATCCTATAGAGAAGAGTGGGATGAGTGATTTTCAGTATTGGAAGAACTGTGTATCCTACGGCAGTTTAACAGAGATTTTTAAATATTTCAGCAAAACAAGATTTGAGTTGATACATCCAGTGTCAAACAGCATGCACACAGAGCCATTAGGAGCATCCTGGAATTGTTCCTGCTTTATTCTTTTCCCGGGGAAAACAATGACAGGCCGACGTAGAAACCAACAGGTTTAATATAATAAAAACTAACGTCTCAATCTACCCTCTCTTTCCTGAAGACCTTTTGCTAAGTGAAAATTTGTCTTCGAGAGAGATTACTTTGGGGATTTGTTCAGAAACACACCCATACCGAATATACAATGGGCATGAAGATTATTTTCTACAAACAATTGTTTCAAATCATCTATAAACATCGTGCATCTGTACTCTATTGAATACTATAGCCCTGCCGAGACTGCATTCATTAGTGTCAAAATATAAACTGGCTCTAAAGAGAGTGTGATGTGCTCCAGAGAGTGTGCTCGAAATCTTGTGGACTATCTTAATGCGCACTTTTGGGATGTGAACACGATATTTCTGAAATAATCAACAATAGCAGCACATGTGGGATAAGCATAACCTGCTATGTCGCCACTATACCATGACTGTTAGTGTACCTCTGTTCACCTGCGTGCCAGACCTTAAGTTTCCCCCTTAAAATAATACATGAAAATAACCAAAATGGTCGATTACCTTTCAAATCTAGAGATATCCTCCAGTAACAGCAAGTTCCACACACCACTCACTTGTCTCACAGTAACGAACCGAAGCCATACGCAGTTTTTCAGTGCTGCCGACTGTCATAGAACAGCACTGCGTAATTTTAGAAAATGCGCACACTTAGATGCATTAACACTAATTTTATTTTTCAAAACAAATCATTTTAAAACATTTTTTTATATTTTCTGACATGTTTAGTTCTAACTATTGCTTAAGAGAACATTTTCGGATTACATCAGCGAAGAAGGTTTCGTGCAAGTTCGTCATTGCTCGTTCTTGACACACGAAGCTGCGGCGAATACAGTGAGGTCCCTTTATATTAAGTACGCTTAAGTAACCGTCAAAACGGATAGCCTTCCTGTACATTAATTATGTCTATATTTCCGTTAATTGACACCAAAGCGAGCTGGCTCAGTTGTAACACTAACTCGCATTCTGCTCAACACGCTTCCAAGCACGATCCTGAGTTTCTGAATGAAGTTTTCCAAAATTATCCAAAATGACTCAAGAAATGAGATGGCTAAATGCGATAAGCAATAACCGTTTTCTTTCCCTTTCCTGAATGACCCAGAGACTTGTTCCATCTGAAACGACCTCGCTGTAGAGAAGGTATTACGTCATAAATATTAAAGTTAACATGTGGACATTGGTAACTATGCAGTGGAAGGCCGTGGTCACGTGAATATTCTAAACATGTTTCTTGTATATTGTACCGTGTAGGGCTTATGAACTTCTCCCGGTGTTATGCCTGAAGGCTTATCACGAGACGGCTTACAAATCAACTTATGACATAACCTAAACTAGCACCCATTCATTACTTGGGATTCGAACCCAGAGCCTCCCGCATCACAGACCAGCGGCGCACCACCTTACTGGGCCACGGGAGGCTGGCTATTGTGTAATCTTTCGGCAGCCATATCTGACCACGTTTGCGAACACAATCATCTTTAGTGGTTACACCTCTAGAACTGAACGCAATAAAAAAGATATCCTAACCTCAATAGCACACTCCCGTTATTATTTAGGGCCACTTCCAACACCTTTTAACTCTGAGAACTTTTTTTTAAATTTTGATTGCAACAGTGTAAATAATATTGCTTCTTGACCTGATATTTTTGGCTTCAACGAATGTAGATAATCCCGCCATTTTCAGCCATCTTGATTACGCTCTTTACTTCTTATCAGCCAATGAGAGTTCAACACAGAAGAAAAGCACTTACAGAATAACTTGCTTTTGAACAAGAAGTGATTGCAAACGGAACAAGTTTGGAGTCCGGGTAACGGCGTACTGAGCTGCACGCAGTATTGAAGAGAAGACGTTATTTCTGGCCGTGGCCTTAGTAACCGACTTAAGCGTTGTGTTACGTAAACTAGTATATACACTCTACCAACTTACGTCGAGTAGAACCAACATTCTTCATGAACTTCTTTCACCTAGCGAGCGAAAATTTGCAAAACCGTTCAACAGCTCAATTAACAGATCCCTTACATTTTAACACGCTCATACTCATTATAAATTTTATACCAGCACAGTGCATCAGTTTTCACAATAGCACAAGTAATTTAAAAAGTAAACTAATTTCGTACCTAAATTCTTACCGGTATTTAAGGAAATGCGGATTGTCGTGTATTAATTGCATACAAATTTTAGGGTATATTTTCAGCAACAGGCAATGACTATGACCACAGTGGAAACCGAGTTCAAGGCTTTTGATAGCAAACGTTAATTTTAAACGAAAGTTATCTATATTTGTGTTTTGTGTAAATGCACAGTGTTGATAAGTTCATAGAAGTGAAATGGCGTGGCTATTCTTTTCGTGCTTTCTGAGTGGCTGTGCGAGGCTCTAGGAACGAGCCGTGTGTCTCATTGGCTACTCCGTGCTGCGAGAGGACTCTCTATTGGCTGGACTGGCAGCTGGCACGGTTGCCATGCGCAGATTGGCTAACGGCGTTACGACGTGATGCTAGTTAGTGACGACACTTTGATGGCGTGTGCGGTCACAGCTCGCAGAACAAGTGGCTGTTTCACCTCTCTATACTTACTTACTCTTTAGCAAAACTACATTTTTAAACAAAGAATGGAAAAAGAAAATTTAAAAAAGTGCCTATGACGGTAATGTGCGATGCAATCTACTGATGCAACATGGTTTACAGACTATCTTGCTAGAAGCATAGCTACTTAACGAAATAAGATAATATTGAAAACTATCACACACACACATTTTAGCCTTCATCGAATTCGTACATTCCTTACACATCTTTCTTAAAGCTCTTCTATCTAGCGTAAGGAGTCAAGGTGTAAGAGAATCGAAAGTACACATCTGGTTTTACGTTTTTTATTTAGTTACAAATAAACACAGCATTTCATGTTTGTTATTAAAAATATAAGCTATGATGTCTCCTTGAAACATTTCCTTCCTATTTTCAACCACTGGAACACTTAAAATACCTGTTACTTTGAATCATCTCAGCGTCGCAGTGACGCAGTGCTGCGTAACATTGCGAGCTCCGGCCAAAACAACAACTAATATCAGCACGCCAGACAAATTATTCAACACGCAACTCATTCACTATGCTCACGAGACATCACTCTTCTGTCTCAAAGTCGTACTCAAAACAGCATAACAGATTACTTTTAACAACAAATGCATCAAGCTATGAAAATTAATAAATTTTCTTATACCAAACTCTTTAAACATACTACTTATCAGAAACTTTACAATGTTAAGGCATACTTCCATTTCGAATAAAAATGCATTACCAAATACATTAGCTGGATTAATGTCTTGTTGATGAAAAAAGCAATCTCGCTAGTTTTAGTAATCTTGTACCAGCATAAATAAATTTTACCTAAAAGAAAAAAATACCTAACGTACTAAAAAATAAACCACTGCAAATACAAAACATTATTCCAAATGCAAATACGAGTGGCACGAGATGTGACATAAATAAAGTCAATGATTGTGAAGTATTTATTTACAGAACGTGATTGGATTATTCCTAGACGAATGTACACAAAATAGATTCAATACTGATCTATGAATACAAGAAAGATAGGACATATGTATTAGAATACGCCAACAAATTTATTGATTGCTCTTTAATGCCAACACATACTTACTTTTATGGATTTGTAGCATTAGTTTATTCCGTAAAGTTATTTATCTTTTTCAGTTAGCAAAATAATTAAAGGGAACATCCCACAATTCCAACAAACTCTTTTTAGCATATCATTTTAAACTTGTAAAAATATATTCATAAAGAATTCTGTGTACATTCGCCAACCATAAATTCAATATTTCATATATTGCGCATCCGGGTAAATTATAATGATGTCGTTATTATCTACTCTAATTATAATACGTATTTACAAGTTCAACGTTATGGCTAACATATTAACAATCACATACAAAAGATTTCTATTGTTTCAAATTACACTTCTCAAAATAATATAAAAATTCTTTGATGTCCAACAATTTTTACATCTATAAACCACTCACATCCTTATAATACGTGTTCTTGATTTGTTTAGAGTCCTCTTAAAAAAGCAGCTTTTGCGAACCACACCATAATCACACGCGATCGTATATTCACCGCTGTAGTTTCATATTCAGGTTATTCAGTACAAACATCCGTATTGTGTTTTATTATATGTAGCTTAGAAATCACGTATATCAATAACTCGTTATCAACTTGGCAGTGAGCTGAGTGCATGTTAGATGCAGGGGTCCATGGCATAATAACTTCTAATAAAGTTATTTTAAAACACAACTCATAAGGTCAAGTGAAAACGACTGTCTCATTTAGGAAGATATGTGGCTAAAACTTGGGGTAATGTTGCGGTCGTTGACGTTGGGATATATCCATTTCATAATACTTAAGACGATCCCAGTTTTAATCCGTTCTAGAAAATTAGCGAGAATGTTATTGGAATCAAGGGAAAACTTGATGACACACAAATGTGTCTCATAAACTTTTAAAACCATTATAATGTGTACATTTTGTTAGTTAAATACTAACTTTAATGATTTTATTCATATTCTTTGCCATATAATGCAAAATCTTAACTCTTAATGGTATTTTGACGTACATTTTAAGACGTGTGATAAACTTTTCACAATATAGTGATTTCTGGTCGTCTGATGGAAATAGAGTGAAATTCGTTTTGTCCCTTGCTGTATTTTTGAACAATCATGTGTGTATTAAAATTCACATTTAACTTGATCAAGATGTCGAGTTCTCACACGATCACTTTTTCCTCCTGACCAATCCTCAAAATAATCTTTAAAAACCCAGTCTTTCACATGCATTAAATTTTTACAACATAAAACATCATCATCGCAATAATTTTCTTTGTTTATTTATTTACAGAGTAATTACCTCTATAACATTTTTGCAATATAATCTGTACGTATGGAGGTTAATTTTAAATATTGTTTTTCTCTCAGGTTTCAGTCTGTAATAGGCCGCTCGAAAATATTGATATTTAGATGTGTGTAAGATACATAAGATACGGTAATATTTGTACTGAATGTCTGCGAACCAAACAAAGAAACAGTGAAAACGGCTCCTCTGGAAATGAGTGCCAGCTATCTTATTATTGCAGTGGATGGATTCTGCTCATTAAAGAATTTTCCAGTGTATTCCAGGGAATGCCAAGAGGCCAAAAGCATTGTTTCTCAGTTTAATAAAATAAATTGCCCAAGGATAGCAATTAACTAATATACTTTAGATGTGTAGTGTCTTACTGATGGCTGTCACGTACCAGATATAAAGTGTTGCTTTGCCTCAGCCGTTTTATTATTTTTAATTTTTTTTTCAGGAAAAATGTTATTGTTAGGACTACGTGAATTTAACAATTTTGTTTCCCGTTTTGAAATTCCATTCTTAACAGAGCATAAAGTTTTAATAGCAAATTTCGCAGGCAAGTCAGTATTCATTGATTGATGCTTTTCGCCATTATTTATGTATGTATATATTGTGGTAACGGTGTAATTAATATGAACTAATGTTTATGGTAGTATTGGCTCTTTTGCATGAATACCTTCTTCTGATTCTGAGAAAAGTCAAGACTAAACAGTAAATGAAGGTAACAGTGTACGCAGGCGTTTGATCATCTACTCGTAGTTTAAGCTGATACGACCTTACATTTTTATCTGTATGAGGTTTTTTATTTCCCGATTGGGAATTATGCTCGTGTTAGATTGTCATGAAGCAAAGTCTTGCCTTTGTAATCCACATAACTGCAGAAAGTGACGAATTTTAAATTAGGAAAATGCTCTAAAAAAGTTAATCTTGACTACGCTGTTATTGTATGCTACTGCTGCATGAAACGTATTGTGAAATGAGTAAAGCAATAAGAACCATTGATTTAAAATTACGGTCATATATAAAGGAAACTAAAAAAAAATTAAAGTACCAGCCGAACGGAACTCGATACACAAATGCCTACATAATAAGTACACTGTAAACAGTATGAGCTATGATTGAATGACATATGAAGTGCTGTAGGAGTAATATAGCTTGAACAAACCTTCGAACTCTCAGTCAATGTTGCTAGGTTGTGCACTTGTAAAATTTTGTATCATGGAATAGTGGCGCTTATACAAGTTCCATCTGCATTATTGTCCATCGTTCACGAGGTGACGACAGTTTCAGGGAACTCAGTATAACATAAATTTTCACGGGAATAACTAACCGAATATGTGGAATTATATAAAACATACCTTGATTGAATGTGGTATCGTGAAACGGCCTGTTAGAAAATGTCTAATGCGCTTCTCATATCTACCAGAGCTAAGGGAGGAGGTATAAATATTTGTGTTTTGGGAGAACATTGCATGCCTCGGCTGATTTTAGGGGATACAACTGTAAGGAACGTCAGCGATTTACATCACATTTAAAACTCGTCATTTACCCGACAAAATGCTTTTAAGAACATTAGGATATTAAAACTATCAATATTTGAAAAATTTTTATGACAGAAATGTAAGGAAAATTCATATTGATGATTGTGAATAAAATGCAATCTACAAAAAATACTCTAATATACTTTCAGAACCAACTACCAAAGAATTTCTGAAGTAATTCCTATCGAAATGAAGATGGTGTGCTGCACAGTTCAAGAACAAAGATATTTTTGAGTGATACGGAAACGTAATATTTGTACTCCGAATCTTAACTTCCGGAACCCATAATTCAACTAATGTAGTGTTACTAGAAAATTTCTGTGATCATGATAAACGGGATGCTGTGAAAATCCTTTGCGCCAAAGGTACTGTAATTAAGTACCTAAAGAAAATATACTCAAACGTAGAAACCGAGCCGGTGTAAAATACATTTTCATGGCAAGAAAAGTATGTAATATGAGTGGCAATAAAGCATTTTGCTGTAAAAATAAAAGAGAAAATACTGAAAAAATTTCTACATTATCACATTGAAGCTTTGACTTGTTCAATCAACGATGCACTATTAAAAGGTGTCCGTCATGTTACGGAAAAGTGATGGTAAAAGTTCTCCAGAACTCTTCGTAAAATTTCGTGCACGTTGTTTTTCTATGATGAACTTTCCGTAAATTTTACAGAACCTTCACGGAACTCACAGAAAATCGCAGTAAATTCGATAGTTAGTTCTGTACTTAAAAACGAGATTACAAAAGAAACTTAAATTTTTCTCATGCTAGTAAGTTACTGTATAAAAAAATCACATTTAAATAATTTGGACAATTTTATTCCCGAAAAAAATTTTCAACGCGAATTGAAAGTGGTGTAGCCTGTGTCGCTTAACACACACCTACAAATTTCTTGTGACAACTTTGCGTATGAATACGTTATTATTAGAAGTATGACACAGACACCTTTTGCAGTTTCTTGTGACATTTTAACATTACTATCGCCTTTTTTCAGGTATAAATATTTTATATAAATTTTTAATAGCTGTGACAAATTTTGAAAAACAAAATTATTGCAGCCTGCTTTTGAGGGCTGCAGAACATTGGCGAACATGTTTGAATGACGAATAAAATGTTGAATTCAACATGTTTCCAGCGAATGAGTTTAATGCCTCCATATCTATTAAGTAGAACAGGTGACAAAACCGTAAGTTATAAATTGTTGTTACCACAAAAATTTAAAACATGAAATGGAAAGAATATTTAGAGGTGGTTTCATTATTGCCAAATATTGTATTAATTAATAATAGTTTGTTATCGCACACCATCAAACGCCGCGTCAGGTAAAATTTACTCCACACCAAAAGATAATTTTTAAAGGATAGAAAAGAACATTTAATGCCTTAATATTTCAGTATTATTTGACGTGGTGTCAGATGTCTCTCGTAGTTTTCTCAACAATTGCTGATCAAAAGCGATGTCTTAAAAAAGAGTCGAGGAAATACAACAGAACTGGCCAGTAATTGGGTTTCATTATTGCGGCAACTGAACTTCGGTTTCCATCAGAATATTCTGTTAGCTATTACACACACTCCTATACTTATATGTGTATTCTAGCGGAAAACTCAAATGTCACTGTAGATATTCTGTTTAGTAAGCATCTGTCTTGTGGTGGGAGACAGCGCTCTGGTGTACGAACCAGCTTGCTATCACACACAGTATCACTGCCAAAGTTAGCAATCTATTGACTGTACCATCAACTAGCTATATCTCGTTTTGAAAGTAAATCTGAGTTATGGACTACACAAATTTGTTTCTTGAATCATACTTTTTTGCTGTATGAATAATTCCATATTTTTTAACCACTGGACATGTATGCGTTTCCTCAGGGCATAATAAGCAAGATCGATTTTCACTCATGATGCAATTTAATTTATAAATTTAGATATTAAATGTTTAAAAAGAGCATAACTGCATTTTAAAATTTGAATAGTATTAAAAGCGGCAATGCTCTTTAGGAGGAACTGGATTTATTTTTCAAATAAACTCGACTGCAATGGCTTAGCTACACATCATTTACAATTGTTAATATACCACTATATACGTGCGAACGTATCATGCAGTTAAACAAGGAGAAATTTAATTTGCAGTTTTAACAAAAATGAGGCCGTATGTTATTGGTGAAACACAATTTGATTCTCATACGAGCATAAAGGTATGTAGACAAACAAACTCCCTTACTGTGGTCGTTTCGTCCGAAAGCATTTCTTATCAGCAAATTATTTTGTGCCATAGTTCCACTATACGATACCGTGTCGTGTTCATTGTGGTGAAATTGTGAGTATTGGAAATAAAAACTGAGTGAAGGTGTAACATATGTTGTTATTTTTATTTTTCGTATTTTTAACTGCGAAAGGTTAAGCGCACAGCAGAATATATAATGTTGTACTGCTAGTGAGGGAGAGATAAAAAGTGTTAAAATTTTTATGTAATTTTTAAAACCACATTAAAGAGATCACAACAATGGAAGCTGGTTGTTCCGAAAGAACCGTTTACACTGTTATAAAGGAACAAAAAAAAAATAATGTTTGTTAACAAGGACCGAAAAAGTAAAATTGAAAAGGAAAGGTGGGAACAGGTTCAAGAAAAACTTCCTATGGTGTTGTACAGAGTGGATAACAAGATATAGTTCACGCCCTTTGTTTCTAATACTTCCTCAATGTAAACGTGCTTTTAACCAAAATTAGAAGTGATCAGTCACTACACAATTCGTCTCATTCCGCCTTGCATATACAATTACACAATAAAAGTACTGAAGCACAAATAAAAAGGGGAAAAAAGCAAATTTTTTGAATGAATTAATACAATTTTGTGGCGTTATAAAAGTGAAATGTCAAGGAACTATGCATATACAAAGACGAGTCGTAGGAATTAATGAGACGCAAAGCTGAAAAAGTCTGAAACGACTCAACTGCATTTCGAATGTAGAAAAATGGTTTTAATCCCTGACCACCTTAATAAATGAAACCGTGTTATATTGCAAACGTATTGAACTTTTTAATGTAAATGTCCATGGATACGCTCTAATTAAATTAACAAAACACATAACCAGAATGAAGAAAGGCGGAAGCAATCAGTCAATAGTGGGTGCAATTTACTACGAACTGTAGTCCGAGAGAGAGACGGTCTTTATTGACTTAAGGTCTAAACTTGAATCAGTGAGAATGGAGCTAAATCAGTGAAAAAAGTGAGAATTGAGCACCTAATAATCAGTGCCATACAACTAATTAATATACTGGTTTAATTTAGCTTATTTATTTGTGATTTCCCACCAATCACTTTTTCTCAGTTAATTGATTAGATTCGCCGGTCAGCAGTAGCTTATCAACTGACATTCAGTGAACGTTATTTCACTGATTCGAATTAAGAGTGGAGAAGATCATCTGAAGGCCACCAGACCGACCCGAGGATGACGATAACAGGTTTAATCACACGTGTCCCGTCAACAAGAAGTTTACCTGAAGTTGACCCGTTGTCACTAAGGCCGACCTAGATCGTGGCAGCTAGTCACTTAGCGCCTGCCCCTGTAACCTGAAGTTCGACTGAAGGAGGATCATGGTGTGCAGTCAACTCCTGCGTGGGTGAGCTAGAAGGACACCTGGAGGCGGCGGCCGAGCGAAGGCTCGTGGCGCTGTCCTGTCGACGTGGAGGTGACGTTGGCTGTTGACGCTTGCTCACCAGGGCACGACGAGCTCGGGGGGCGGCAGGGCGCGCGTCTTGCAGTCGGCGTGGCATCAGTAAGGCACGTCGATGTCATCGTCGGCGGCGCT
>NQII01002214.1:182133-220215 GCA_002778355.1 Clitarchus hookeri
CACAAACTCGTAGCTAGCCTCGAACAAGGGCGCCGCGTGCTTGAAGTAGCTGGCGGCCGCGTGAGCTGCGTCCACCGCCAGCAGCAGGTTGAGGCGCTCTCCGCGTGACACCACCGTCATGGGGCGGGGCGACGTCTTGCAGAGACAGGCGCCCGCGCCGGCGGCGGGGGACGTGGAGTTGGCGGCGGCAGCCGGGGGCGGCTCCCACACCACCAGCTTGTCCACGCGGTCCTCCCAGCAGTCACCGCACGCCACTGCGCTGTAGGGCGGGTCCTGCTGGCACACACACAGCCTCAACGTTCCTGCACTACTCGGGTCCTCTCTCTACCTCCCTCATGCCTAGACAACTGGACAACTCGCGAGCTCAATGTTCTCTACATGAGACTCCACACTCCTATGTAGAACCATGCAGATTTAAACATTTAAGGTATTGCAATCTACAGGGTTTGGAAACTCAGGACCCTAACTCGAGACATAGTTTCTCTGGACCAATTCTAACACAAAAGTCATGTTTACTCATATCTGGAAACGTATTTTTGTGTCAAATAATTGTGTTCAAAATGGCGGCGTACAACACCTGCAGAACAAGGCATTGCGATCATGCATGTAGAATAAAGTCCAAGGGAAGTAGGTGCCCGCGCTGCGAAAGAAAAACTTAAGTAAAGAGTCGTGTGCCTACGAACTATGCAACCTGTCCGACATGCATGATCCTTGATCTCGAGGATTGTACGCCGCGACTTTGAACACAAGTATTTCACATAAAAACAAATTTCCGGGTATAAGTGTCCAGGGCTTTTGTGTTACTATTGGGCTAAATAAACTACGACTAGAGTTTGGGCACTGAGTTTTCGTATATACTGTATATACCGGACAACGCACATCAATTAAATTTAATAATCTACAAATCAGCAGAAAACGGCGACGACAAGATAGGTCCCTCACGTGCTAGGATACATCATTCGTTCTTTACACTGCATGCCGTAGTCGCATTAACACTTGCTGCCAGTAACATCACACACAAACACAACTTTTTTGGTCGCGATTTATGACAGTGCGTTATAAAGAAACCAGCACAATTCAAAACAACAAATTGTTAGTTGCTAAAAATACACTGAAGGGCCAACCAAAACTGGTACCCCGCAAGCACGCAGAAGTGCCGCAAGACGACGTGGCATGGACTCGACTAATGTCTGAAGGTATGCAGGAGGCAATTCACAACGTGAATCCTGCAGGGCAATCCACAAATACATAGGTGTGCGACGCGGTGGAGATCTCTTCTGAACAGCACGTTGCAAGGCATCCCAGATATGCTCAATTATGTTCATGTCTGGTGATTTAGGTTGCCAATGGAAGTGTCTAAAGTAAGAAGAGTGTTCCTGGAGCCACTCGGTAGCAACTCTCGACGTGTGGGGTGTCGCATTGTCCTGCCAGAATTGTCCACGTCTGTCGCAATGCACAATGGACATGAATGGGTGCAGGTGATCGGACAGGATGCTTACGTATCTGTCACCTGTCAGAGTCGTATCTAGACGTATCAGGGGTCCCATTTATCGCCAACTGCACATGCCCCATACCATGGCAGAGTCTCTACCTGCTTGAGCAGTCCCCTGTAGACATGTAGGGTCCATGGATTCATGAGGATGTCTCCTGTCTCCATACCCGTACACGTCCATCCGCCCGATACAATTGGAAACGAGACTCGTCAGACCAGGCAACGTGTTTCCAGTCATTAACAGTCCAATGGTGGTGTTGGCGGGCCCAGGCGAGGCGTAAAGCTTTGTGTCGTGCAGTCAACAACAGTACACGAGTGGGCCTTCGGCTCCGAAAGCCCATGTCAATGATGATCCGTTGAATAGTTCACACGCTGGCACTTGTTGATGCCCCAGCATTGAAATCTGCGCCAATTTGAGAAAGGATTGCACGTCTGTCACGTTTAATGATTCTCGTCAGTCGTCGTTTGTCGCGTTCGTTCACGATCTTTTTCCGGCCGCAGCGATGTCGAAGATTTGATGTTTTACCGGATTCCCGATATTCACGGTACACTCGTGAAATGGTTGTACGTGAAAATCCATATTTTATCGCTACCTTATTTACATCTTGATAACCTGCCATTGTAGCAGCAGTAACCGATCTAGCTGCCAACCACATCGCGTTACTCTGATTGGTTCCACACCTCTGTTATTTACATACGCACGCCTATACCAGTTTTTTTTGGCTCTCAAGTGTATAATTAGAGTAGGAACCAGAACAAATATGCAACAGAAGTGAGATAATCGCAAATACACACGTGCCTTATGCGGGACTCTTACCCAGTAAACTTCGCACCATAAGCTAACATACAATCAATTGCATTACGGAGGTAGGACTTCGTAATTTCATTACGGAGCATCCGCTTCTGATTTATTCTGTCTAAGGTTTTGAAGGATACGGTTTGCCAACCTGAAATATTTAAAGAAGGCTATCGTTTCGAAAATAAATGTCTGAACAACTTAAAACCATTGCAAGTTTGCTATGCCTACCATAGCGCTACTTTTGCGAAGAATTTGGTAGGAATCGGTTGATTGTTCCCTAGATAAGGCATGACATTTTTTTTTATTTGGTGGTATACAACAAAAATTAAAAAAAAAATGTATGAGATGTGTCTAATAAATACTGTCAGCATAAAATATTTGGTTGAATTTGGTAAAATTGTTTAATAGACACGACAAACTTATAAAATATTAATACGTTCACAATTATTGAAATCAATATCTGACCCCACTTAAAACATGTACGTTTACATGGACTTCTGTAGCACTGGTGTGAAAATTTGGTGGAAATGAGCTGAATGGTTTAGGAAATATTGCAAAGTGTTTAATTTCTTACGTGACATAATTTTCCAAAAAACACCGCAAAAGAGGACCTCGGTATGCATAATCAACGCTTCTAATGAATACTGTAAGTAGTCAAAATTTAGTAAATTTTTTTTAATTGTTTCATAGATATAACATATAAACAAAGATTATTTATAAAAATGCCAATTTAAATTAGGCCTATCGCTCCTAAAAACAAGTCAGTTTGCATACTCTACTATAGCAATAATTGTGTGCAAGGTTTAGTGGGGATATGTTTATTGGTTCTCGAGATATGGCGAAAAACCTCCAGTTTTTCAAGTTACGAACTTTATAAATTGAGTACAAAAAGTTTATGTATCATCACATTCGGTGATTTTCATTGGTACTGCCACTATACAAAGCCATGTTAAAGTCGGTTACATAGTTTCGTAGATATGGCTCACTAAGGTTAAATGTTTTTATAGCTGCCATTCTGAACATGTGTGTCTGGCACTCTTAAAACATATAAACTAATATGGTCCACCAGAGTGTAACTTATTCTCCAAGTAAGATAGGAATAGGTTGACTGTTTCCATATATATATATATATATATATATATATATATAATACAAATATTATGATTTCACATGAACTATTATACAAAATGGTGGAGAAATGAGGCTATTCATAGACATATTTGATGGTTATAATAGATACTCTCAGCATACAGGGTGAAGTTGAAATTAGTTTTGTAGATATATTTGAAAATAATTGTTTCAATCATTCAAAATATATACATTTTCATAGCCTGCCCTAGTGTTAATTATTATAAGTTTTTGATGGAATATGTTGTTTTTTCCGGTGAAATAGCAGAAAAACTTGTATTTGTCATATTTTGCTTCTAACAAAATTGCTGCCAAAATAAAATTGGTGTAGATAGATTTCGTTTACATCACCTGTAACAGAAAAATTTGTTTGCTAAATTGGTAGAAATCGGCCAAGTGTTTCTCGAGTTATGACAAATTTTAATTTGTCATGCGATGCAATCTTACAAAAGAGCGGGAAAAACAGGCTCCGTGTACATACATTTGCAACTGATATATAAATACTGCCAGCATACAAAGTTAATTTGAAATGTATTAAATTGTTCCGACGATATAGAATACTAAACTAAAAGGTTATATGGTCACCATTTATAAAATAAATCTGCAACCACTTAAAACATTCTAGTTTGCAGCATTTGCTGTAGTACTACTTGTTTGCCAAATTTAGAAGGAATCGGCCAATTGTCTCCCGATATATAATAAAAAATTAATTGATGTGGCGCTGTTAAAAAATCTTAACCAAATGTGGTTACGTGTTGGCATATATGATACTTGTATTTAAATATTTCAGCATAAAAAAATGGGTTGTAATTTGTTGAACGGTATGGTAGTTATACTATTTAAAAATTAAATATATATGTATTGCCACCATTTTTAAATTAAGTGTCTAGTATATTTAAATTGCATACGTTTACATTCCCTACATAATATTTATTACTTTCTTGCTAAATTTAAAGAGAATTAGGCCTATTTGAGTAGTTTTTGTGATATAAAATAAAATATTTATTTTTTATTGAGGCTATTTTCCAAAATGGTGGACCAGTTGTTATACCCATCCTTCAAATTCAATGCTTACAAGGTGCACTGTTAAAATACAAAATTTGGTTGAAATCTGTTGAATGGTTTCCCGTGTTATGGCAAATCACCCTTAATTTTTAAATGTCTGGCATTTTGAAAGTAAGCACCTAGCAGAGGTCCTTACTAAGTTCTGTGTACCGAATTCGGCAAAGTTTTTAGCTGGGGGCACGCACACGCACACATAGACAGGTGAGTGATATAATCCTCTCCTTCCTTCTGGAAGTAGTCTTAAAAGGAATATCATATATGGTTATTTTGTATTTAATACTCACAAGAACATGACTGTTTGTGACTAGGGCAACGCTAGTGTCACTATATCTGATGGCATTACATTAAAATAAGAGCTTATTGACAGTAAATGTCTTAAATTAAGGAAATATTTGAAGTTGTAATAATAAATAAAAATGAAACGATAGGTTGTCCAACAAAGAAGATGAATTGCGTAGTCTTTTCTTACTTCATCAGACACACACTTGCATGTGGACACAGTGTATTGACACGCCTGGGCTGAGAGCTGGCACGTTGGTGTGGCATAAACTAGTGCGACAGTGACGGTGGTGAGTGGTAATGCAGCGATCACCAAGTAGTGTTCCTGCTGCCGTGAGTACAGGCGACTCACTGTACTCACTGTACCTGTGTAACTGCTGTAACTGTGTACCGACCTCTAGTAGCTTAGTTCCTTAGCTGCTGGTCTAAAGCGTTGACGAACGCAGAGGATTAGTCGCTGCGCCCGTGGTTCGAGTCCCAGGCTGACTAAGCAAACTAAATAAGTTAACCCACGTTAGCTTGTGCTATGTTAAGTAACTGCGAGTTAGCAGCAGTGCCATGCCTGGTTCTTATTTATATGTACTGTGTATTTTTACATAGGCGCATGCACTAACATTACTAGAGCCTTTTACTTTTACAATGGCAGACATATGGCCAGTTTCGTGTAGTTTGATATATCGTCGAAACCATGTAATGAATACCAAATTTACGTTGTGTATTGGCAGTACGTAATTCCATTTGTTTTAAGGTACCTACCTACATCCATGAATGTGACGGTTCGGAAAGTTTGCAGTGTGGTATAGTTTTATGCTCTTTGCGCTCGGTGGGCGAGGAGGCGGAGAACAATACTGGTTTACCGTTTGTCCCCCAAATCTAAGTCAAGTCCCTTACTCGAGTGCACTGGGCCGTGTTTGTGCTAAGGGTATGCCACCATGCTTAATTTCACGAGAAAGAATGACTCCCGCAGTACGCGTTAGGTATGCATAATTAAAATCACTAGGCTTTCCGATTAGATTCTGTTGGGCCAGCATGGCGGATTTCAAAAACGCAAGTTCCCGGTGTTACCCTGAGATTCAAAAGAGCCGATTTAGCTTTTTGTTTGTGGGAGTTTAACGTACAGTAGAAAGAAGTGCTTCTGGTATAACCTTTTAATAGGCATCGGCCACCACGAGGGGAGGTTTGGTGAGGCCAGCGCCGGCTCCACCGGGAACTTGTTTTAAGGAATATTAGCCGAAAACAGTAACGAAGCTACGAGTTTAGTCACGGCCCCTTCATCAGGGAGTGTTATCGGTCTTATGAGATCACGAAGTGTTTGCAAACGATTACTCTGACGCAAACAGGTGACACAAAAAGTTTAATAAAGTTGCAACATATGCAAGTCTGTGGACAGTTATCGCGAGAGGGTGAAAAGTAAACATTTTCAGAGGTCACAAATTAAATACGGTTATTAATACGTTTACACGCATGACAGTATTTTATAACTCAAAGCCAAAGTTAACTTCGGTAAGTCGGTCCGAGTTTATGTTTAAGTAGAGGTATATGCGACAATTCAAACTATTTCACGGATAAATTTAAAAAATGTTTAGTTATGTACGAATCGGTTACAGTAAGTAAGCAGTTCTATATTTAAAGTATTTATCGGGGAATGTTCTATGAAAAAAATGTTCGTCGTGCTGTGACCTACAAAAAAATGCTAGTCTGCTGCTCGTATTGGCAGCATTAATGGCGATGCTGTGGGGGCTTTGTGCCCGTAGCAAGGCGAGGAATGCGATAACGTACATTCAAAGAAAAAAAAAATCTGTAAAAATATATTGAATGATACGGAGTTATTTTCTCTCATTTTTTAACGGTAGGTGGTTCGCAAATTTTCAAAACTGAATATGGAAGAGTTTGCGCAGGGGATGTATCCAGACTGGGTGAGCTAGGCGTTGTACATAAGGGCCAAAACAACAAGCAGTGTTATGGCCCGAGTTCCCAGCTCTCGCCATCACTGGAGTTACGATGTATATTTCAACACGATATTATCTTTATCTGTGTTATTGTGAAATTATGTTTAATAATGTATCAACTCTACTGTCTACCTGCTACAGTGTTAGTCCCAGACCTTACATCATTGCTCCTCATAGCTATACAGGTTGATTCTAAAATCGTGGGTCAAACATTTAGGGGTGGTAGAGCTCACTAAAACAAACCATTATTGTGTAGGGATACATGGGCGGGAGTGACGCGTTGAGGCAGAAACACAAAAATAACACATGAAATGTAAATATTGTTTATTTACAACGTCGCCGCTAAATGCCTTTTTGCAGCAATGTTTATGATAATTGCTCAAAATTGCTACCACCGACAGTGATGCAAGCTTGGTAGCGTCGATGGAGTGATTGGCGAACAGATTCAAATACGCCGGGTATTTCACGCACGCCACCATTGTCAGCCAATCACGCCATATGTAGAGGTCGCCAAGCATGCGTGACTGTTGGTGGATGCATTTACAGCAACTGTTTTAACATTTTCTGTACGGAATCACTCGTTAAGTATGCTGCTAATGAATATTTTATGTTTCCGTGAATGTGTTATGTTTTTGTGTTTGTGCCTCAACGCGTCACTCTCGTCCATATATTCTTATACAATAATTGTTGGTTTTAGTGAGCTCTACCACCCATCAATGTTTGTCGCATGATTTTAGAATCATCCTGTATAATATTTGTGAAGTTCTTCTCTACGACGGCACATAGCGAGATGGCGCTGTGGGGAACCTTGGAATTCGCGTTCTGGGCGACCTAGGTTCGAATCCCGGTCCGGCAATCATTAAGCATGTTTACCCGGAACCCCTGAGGGGGATGCTGGGTTGGTTTCCTACTAGAGGCCATGGTCGATTCCTCCTCCGGCCCCTGCTTCACTGAGCACCCTGTTTGTAGGCAAATGCAGACATTAGTAAAATTACAAATATTTGTGGAAATACGTATTTATCGTCTATTCAATTTTTTGTTTCAATCATACATTTTATAAATATGTTTATATTATATGTGGTTTACTGCATACCGCATAACAGGGTTTTCTAAGGCTCAAAGTCACCTACTACGCCAGATTTTTATTTCTTGCTGATGAAAGGTTTTGTAAAGTAAAACTTAAAAACTGCTAAACCTTAGCTATTTACCATAATTTGCCCAACATACAAGAAATGCTAACTATTAACATTCAACTAAGTCCCAGGTAGCAACGTATAAAGTTTGAATTAGCAATAAATTCCTGCTTTTTATACAACTACCAGAAAACACGTATCAAAAATAAGTACAAAAATTAAACAACTCGTAAAATATAAATTTTCCGTAGTCAGAAATTATCAATTATTAATTTGGAAGTAAAAGTATGTCATGAAAACGAAGAATTCCTATATAGGAAACGAAGTATTGGCTTAAGAAGACAGTTTCGCTCAAACACATTTCAGCACCCGTACATACGCCAGATTTAATAAAGAATATTGCGATATTTAGGCCCAGAACGCTAACATTTTATACAAAAAGTGGAAGAAAAATACACTGTTAGATATTTCTGTAGATTTACGAAACATTTACGGATATGTAGAGTTAATTTACTGAAATGACGAATAACGGAAATGAACTCCGTAAATATAAAATAAGGAAGCTCTTCATATTCTTATGGCTTCGATGTTGAGACACGAACAATGCAGATGATACTTGAAGCTTATAAAATCCCATCTTCACAAGACTTTTTCGTGTAAATAGCAGCAGATGAGTGTGGATCACTCATGGAGTGGTAATTCTTTAATTCTCATTTGAATTCCGCTACAGGTCAAAACCTTCTGTATACACATTGAAACATGCACATAACGAATATAAAGCAATATTTTCGTAACCTCGTTTTATAAACCGCAAATATAGCCAGCGCTCTAACACAACTTGGAAAAACTAAGACAGGCGTGTTCGTCACTTTCATGTAAAATCACTATTTACAAAATGCTTCGTGTAAATGTGTAGTAGGCGAGTCTTTCGAAATATTGGTTGATCATTTTCCGATTTTTGCTCAAATCCCACTACAGGACAAAATATGTAAGTGCTTTTAATAACTCTGTTATACACAGTGAAATATATAATGAAAATAAAACTCTTTTTTCTTACTCCTGTTTGTAAACCAGAAAAAAATTGGTTGTCTGTAAAGTCGGTTTACTGACGATAGTTGAACGTGACAACGTCTTAACTGGTACCCAGTTTGTAGACAAAGTATTTGGCTTGCTTTGCACGTGAGGTCGACATTTAACTTTGGCTGTGGTTCCTGTTGTTTCTTCTGAAACTTCAAGCCTTACATCGTAACGTTACCGAGCGTTACACTTTTTCATAAGTGACTCCCAGCCGCAACCTAATTTAAGACGTTGTCACGTCAAAAAAATAATCGCGCTTACTCTATAATGACTAGAAACTAATAGTCACATGCATCATTTCATATAAATTCCGTATTTACAACATAACTTCTCGTAAAAGCGTGGTGAGTGGATAATGTGCTGGGTTGCCATTACTTTTGACGTGACAACGTCTTAAATTAGGTTGCGGCTGGGAGTCACTTATGAAAAAGTGTAACGCTCGGTAACGTTACGATGAGTCACCGAACGAGAGAGAGGCCCGCCGAATGCCTTGCGTCTCTCTCCCACTCAACTATGATCGGTCTGCCGCGCGCGCAGCACTACGTTGTCACGTAAAATCTTCGCCCGTAAAACCGACTTTACAGGCAACCATTTTTTTTTCCAGAGTTCAATTCCCGCCACAGGACAAATTTTTTATTTTTTATAGTAGTTTTTATACACAGTTCATCACCTGAATAATGGAAGTAAAACTTTTTTGTTACCTCTTTTTATAAAGAGCATATTAAAGAAACAAAATTGCAAGTTTATGGACACATTTCGTAAATTCACGGAGAAATATGTGAAATTTACGGACAGAACGTTATTGAACAAAAAACAAAGGGACCGTGATTTAACTCCGATGTCTGGATAATTTCTAATCGGTATTTTCTGTAAGTTTACGGAAAATTTTTCTAACAGTGTATACCACCAAAAATTTCACAGTTTTTATTACTTACACATCGAAAGCATTTCATTGTTCACGAACGTTAAACTATGATATCTTGGTTAAGTGATATCGTGTTTCACATAAAAGTAACAAGTTTATTGCCTCCAATAATAATGAAAAAAAAAAATATATATATATATATATATTGTTGAATGCGATGATATGAATCGAGTTATAGACATAGTAAGAATAATATAAACCTACTTATTTTTCTATTAAAACATTGTGGAACTCGTCTCTAAATGCAACGCATCAGTTTCTACGTGCGGCGCTCAAGTGCGTTTCCCTCCACAGTATTGATATTCCTCTTGTTATATTTGATCACAAAACTGACTTGGATAACTGTATCTCGACACATGTGATATTTGTGTAAGAAGCGAACCCTTTACCACAGAAACATCTTAATTTTGCATCTATTAGTTTCCTTTCTTCATCGAACATTTGGCACTGGTATAGAATGTGATAGATGTCTTGAGTAGCACGACCGTACTGGCAAGTGTCCTCATATACTTATTCGTTAAGAATATTTCAGAACTTAAAATGTACGTCCATGCAGCGAAGCGTTGTTTGGTTACGAATATATTATTTACAGTCAGACGGAGCACCTCACATTACCATTGTGATGTCACGGCCTTTCTTCTTATTGCCACTCAGCAGAAAACATCTATTTGGCTAATAAGTAGTGGTTCCCAGAACTTAAAACAAAATTAATTTTTACGTGGATAATCTCAAAGTTGAGGCTCATGGAACAAAAACCAGCAACAGCTGTTCACGAGTCCACGAATTGAGTCATATGAAAGAACCATATCTCAAACTTAAATACATAATAGTATGCACGGTTTGTAAAGCCATTGACCCGCGTTATTAGACGAGTCTGTAAAGTGATGCCTGTCAATTTGAACGTTTGCGACCACGACGAGAGGACTGGAATTAAGTCGTCTTAATTTCAACCATTTCATGTGTGTTTATGTTAGTAAATATAGCATTTATTCTCATTCCAAGTGCGAGTACAATTCTGGGACATACTGCATGATGAGTCGCTTTCATTTGCACAAAAATATAAAATATATATTCTTCGCAAGACTTATTCTTTACGTAGTGTGCTATGATTTTTACATCCCTATTTAACAACTGTGAAAAAGAAAGGTTAACTCAATGTGAGTTAAGATTTCAAGGAAAGATAAGTGTCCATATTAGAGTAGCACTAGGTAGGATTTCGTCGAGAAGTTATCAAACTCAGAAAGAACGCAGCCAATAACTAAAGGACGTCTGCAGGCGTGCATGGAGGATGTTGCGCGGGAAGTTTTGCATTTAAAGCAGGTTTTTCTCAGGATAAACAACAGCGGTTTCCAATGGAGCAATGAACCCTATCCCACAATACGCAATATTACGCACTAACGAAATTGTCAGAAATAAACGATTTAATTTGCATATCAAAGAAAAATTCATGTTTCTGGAAAAAAGTAAAATATTTTACTACAATGAACTTACTTGACTGTTGGAAACAATCAATCAGAAAGTCTATTTAGAAATAAAATAAAAACGATGTATATTTAATGAATACTTCAGAACTCATATTCTGCGGTAACACCTTTATCAACCAATGCTGTCATTGTATTTACTTTGGTTTTACTAAAAAAGAGTTATTAATAACAATTAAAAATGTTATTTAAAATTGATTTGACACAGATTTATTTTAACCACGTCAAATATTGAGAAACAAATGTACACATATAGTACCTACTCATTATTAAAATATTTGTTTTGACATTAGAGCCAAGATTATTACGTTTGTCCTTCTTGAAAATGATTTTTTTTACAAAATGTTTTTTCTTACGGATTCAGAATGGAAATAACTCCCATTTTATTTAAACATATATTTTTAACGATTGGTCATTAAAAATATTTAAATAAGTGTATAGAATCTAGTAGAGTATTTTACAGTGGCACAAAATATACAGTATGGAGTCTTCTTTCATATGCAATGTAAATCGTATTACCTGGCTATTTTGGTAGTGACTCCTACTTTCGTTTATTCTACATGTTGTGTATTCTAGTGTTCTCTATAGTTCTCTATATTTCTCTATAGTTCTGCCGCTCTAAAGCAGGGCTGCTGCCGGATAATCAGGTGTTTCTGGTAGGTTAAGGGAACATCTACAATTTGCTGTTTCCGTGGTTGCAGCCATATCCCAACCTTAACTTCAATGACGTCATATTGGTGCATTATAATAAACGGTCTATATTTGCGATATCCGACGATGAGTTTTAATACACTGCCACCAGTTTATTGTAATAACAGAAAGCTGATTATTATTATTTAGTTAAAATTATTTTCATATTAAAAGCTGACATTTAATTGAATCGTGAGTGATGCACACTATACATCATAAATTATTGTAGACTATTCTAAGTTATATAAACGTATTTCAAATACACAAAATGAATAACCTCAAAATACCGTAATTTATACTTACGTTAATGCAAAATGTAAAGAGTAATTTATTCACAAGCAGGCCTTTGAGCATCGGTGTTTCAGTAAACTATTAATGTTTATCCCTATTTTATATACGAAATTTCAGTTGATATCTTTTGCCTGTCGTATATTGCATTTTGGTTTTTAAGTACGAAGATGTGTAAGAAAATGGGAAATATTTAATATGATATCAGCACAGAGTCTGGGACGAAAGTTCAAATGTAGAGAATGGTTGTAGTAAGACCTAGACTGTCTTTAGACGACGGGAGATACTCACAGCAATGCAACGTCAGAGTGCCACGTGCCCCGGTCCCGGGACACAGCATGTGGTAGCGCAGCTGTATAAGAGCCTATGCTAGACGAAGACAGGGCAGGTGTGGCTTACCTTGAAGTTGATGGCGTGTATGGTGAGGACGACGCGGGCGAACAGCCGCTTGTCGGTGAGGAAGCTGTAGAGACAGCGCACGTCCTCGGTGGGGTCCTGCCGCTTGTAGACTAGCGTGTTGAGCGGCGAGCGCAGGACACCCTTAGCGCTGCGCCAGCTGGTGAACACCTCGTCGCAGACTGCACCCGCCACCGGCTCGCCGTACCTCGAGTTGTTGAAGAAGTCGTAGTGCGCCCAGTAGTACAGGGAGGACCTGCAACAGTTGTTGAAGAAGTCTTAGTGCGCCCAGTAGTACAGAGACGACCTGCAACAGTTGTTGAAGAAGTCGTAGTGCGCCCAGTAGTACAGGGAGGACCTGCAACAGTTGTTGAAGAAGTCTTAGTGCGCCCAGTAGTACAGAGACGACCTGCAACAGTTGTTGAAGAAGTCGTAGTGCGCCCAGTAGTACAGGGAGGACCTGCAACAGTTGTTGAAGAAGTCGTAGTGCGCCCAGTAGTACAGGGAGGACCTGCAACAGTTGTTGAAGAAGTCGTAGTGCGCCCAGTAGTACAGGGAGGACCTGCAACAGTTGTTGAAGAAGTCGTAGTGCGCCCAGTAGTACAGGGAGGACCTGCAACAGTTGTTGAAGAAGTCGTAGTGCGCCCAGTAGTACAGGGAGGACCTGCAACAGTTGTTGAAGAAGTCGTAGTGCGCCCAGTAGTACAGGGAGGACCTGCAACAGTTGTTGAAGAAGTCGTAGTGCGCCCAGTAGTACAGGGAGGACCTGCAACAGTTGTTGAAGAAGTCGTAGTGCGCCCAGTAGTACAGGGAGGACCTGCAACAGTTCTTGAAGAAGTCGTTGTGCGCCCAGTAGTACAGGGAGGACCTGTAACAGTTGTTGAAGAAGTCGTTGTGTGCCCAGTAGTAGAGAGACGACCTGCAACAGTTGTTGAAGAAGTCGTTGTGTGCCCAGTAGTACAGGAAGGACCTGCAACAGTTGTTGAAGAAGTCGTAGTTCGCCCAGTAGTACAGAGACGACCTGAAACAGTTGTTGAAGAAGTCGTAGTGCGCCCTGTAGTACAGAGACGACCTGCAAAAGTTGTTGAAGATGTCGTAGTGCGCTCAGTAGTACACATATAACCTGAAACAGTTGTTGAAGAAGTCGTAGTGCACCTAATAGTTCAGAGATGACCTGCAACAGTTGTTGAAGAAGTCGTAGTTTACCCAATAGTACAGTGATGAACTGCAACAACAGCGGTTTACACTTATTAACCCCAACAATTTCTTCATTAAAGGAACGGTACAAAATGGATGTACATTTTGTTGTTACAGTATACGTTGATTAATCAACGCAATCACTGTTAATGGCTGGTGATGAACACCGCGTATTGTTTTGTTTTTGCAGTTCAAAATAAATTCATCTTACAGGTTAATATGGGTACTTTATTATTATTTGATTACATCTGCATGTCGGATCATGAATACCTTAATTAAATTTATATTCAATACAAATTTAAGTGACATTTTAAATCATTTATACTTTGAAAGTTATTGAAGTCTTATTATGTATTCCGTATTCATCAGCTCTGTGGATTTTTCTGTATTTTTACGATATTTGCATACTTTGGTGACTTTAGCGATGTAGTACTACGTCACAAACAGTTTTCGAGATGTTCACTGCCACGAAATATTATGTTGGTAGTACTCAAAGTGTAAATTACCTGTATGTTCCGTATGAGTTGTTCTGTATGCTACGTAGAAAGGAACATCTGGTCGAGACACTGTCAGTAATCAGCTGATAGCTGGCTAATCAGAGAACGTTGTAGCTTTCGGTAAGCTGTCTGGCGAGGTGTGGATCAGTAGGACTGCAGTTAGTAGGAATACAGTGACCATCAGAACACAGTTCATGCAGTAGTTGATGCAGACCTGGCCACCAGTTTTTAGTGCATATAACTACTTGCTCAATAGACCTTAGTATCCTACATACAAACTGGCCGTTCTCCTCTGATACTGAACACTTTAGATTCGTGGACATAACCGATATAATCATACATTCACGAAAGTGGATCTGAGTTAAAGTGTTTTGGAGTAGAGAGAGTCGTGGATTCTTATAGCAAACGTTAGCTGCCCCTTTCTATAGTCTGTAAGTCTGTAGTCTGTAAGTGTCTCTAAATGTTCTCCGACTTCAGTGTGTTACGTTTAAATCCATAAAAACTGAATTAATTACATAATTTTCATTAATTTAATCACGCAAGAGTGAAAATTGGGAAATCGACATATTTACGTTTTTCTCAGACTAGTACAATTAAATCCTAAAACATTGCGAATTAACATTGGCACCTGCTTAACGGCAAAGTATTCCATAAACTCGAGCCACATTTGGTCTTCGATTGATTTGCTGTCTAGGCGAGGGCTTTATATATTTACCAAGTGTTACATGATTAAGAAACACTATCATTAATTTTGAAATTTCTGACCCGATATTCTGTTGCTGAGAACTGTGGTTCAATATAACACAAGTAACAAAGAAATAAACATGAAGTTTATCCTGCTATGAAAGGAATTCGAGTAATTTCTGAGACTTTGTAAGTAGGCCTAAATATTTTCTTGCATTTAAATAATATGCTTGAGTCGTATATATTGGAAAAATTATTGCAGAACTTTAGCTGTGTTGGTTTAGACATTTATAATTACTGCCGTACGATCGTCATAAACAACTGCGGACACGTTGAACATATTGTACAACGTTCATTGTTGGTCAGTTTTCAGCAAATTAAATATAAATTTTATTGTATTCTAGCCAAGCGTCTTCTCATATGTAACAGGGTACTAAAAAAAAGGTTTGTACTAAGTAAATACAAAAATTAGCGATTCTATTCAGAAATTGAACTGCAGTATATTATGTCAAAATAATGAAACTTTAACTATGCTAGTTCTCTATTGATGGCCAAATAAGTCATGGAACCGTTGCTTTGACTTCACTAGGCAGGGGTTAACCCTGCTGCGAGAGTGATGACGTGTTTTGGGGAAGGGGGAGGGGATGACTTTGCAGTAAATATTTAAATCTACAACATTTTGATGCTTATATGTATTACTGCATTACATTATGTAAATTATAAATAAATTCACAACGACTGTCTTTTCAAATACGCAATTCAGTATCATTAATTTCTTACACCATTATTTCACTTTTCAATATTGAATTACACAAATACAATATGTGTGTGTCTATACACACATATATAAATTATAGGCAAATACACTAAATTATGGTTTTGTAATTATACTGTCGGTACACCTGCCGCGCCATTATCACCAGTTGGATCAAATCTATAGGATTAAAATACGCTTCCTTGACTTCGAAAAATTCTCAGTGACATAGTAAGTGTTGACTGGTATATCATAATGTACACGAGGAAAGGCCAGACCTCAAAGTCTTTTCTCTCATAGTATTTAGTAGCCATGTTTTGGTGTGACATAGTGTCAAGAACATCCCCTCTGAACTGGCATTGAAGACAGTAAATGTGCAAATTACATGAAGGAGGCCATGGATGAAGATCTAGTCTTGAGATCAAGTAAGATATTATCCATCAGTGGTATAAATACAGAAATCCTGCAAAATTTATCCGGTATTTGGGAATGCATTGGGCAATGGTTGCAGTGATCCCATCGCCCAACAGTTGTAGGTTTATGAAGTTCAACATTAAGCTTCGCTGCAATGTTCTCTAACTGAACATAAACTACCCTAAAGAAATTATCTGCGTCAGTGCCTTCACTCACCATAAATTACCTTACATTCTTATTTCTTTTAGCAGCATGTTAGAGGTCAAAAGATTATTTTTTTAAGTTTACTAAAAGGAGGAGTTAAAACCGGATCATCACTAAGGCAGAACACAGCAAACGCAACTTCAATGTCACACAAAGAAGCTGTATGTGGCCACTTTCCTAGCTACATACTTGTGCCTCCAGCCAGGAATCTTCTCGAAGGCCTCTATGATTTTGGGAAAGTCAACCGTAAATATAACTAAACTGTTTGTAGTTGTAATATTTCTCCAAAGCATTGCGTTGCCCAAATCTGCATCTCCTTTACCTCGCCTTGGTCTTCTGGCAGCAACGCAGAATAGAAGTCATTACCTATGGCTACACACACTTACGAGGCAGAAGCTGCAATGCCTTCATTTTCCGTACAACTACGTAACCCAGAGGTCTTACAGTGAGACTGAGATATTCAGTGACTTTCATGGTTCCCTCCACAGTTAAATTATTTTCGAAGTTAATCTTATACATTTGTATTATTGCATGTATCTTCAAGAAATACAGCTGCAGACACATCACCGAATGCAACTTTGAATGACACAAAATAACTCTTATACTAACTGTGTAGGTATCAAAATGTACAAACCAAACACAAATCTAACTTGGGATTTGTTTGAGATGTCAATGTTTTTGTCAAATATAATGGCATAGGAACCAGACATTTTCTTCCAGTGTGGAAAATGGTGTTTATAATGTACAGTCTACTGCAAAAGTAGGTTATTAAAATGCCACTCACAATACTGCACCAATCCTGGCCTCGCATCCAATAAACTACACAAAACCAACACTGCTACTCTACATCTGTTCGCCGCAGCTTTGGTTTACGTTTAATGGTGTTGAGAAATCCCCTAAAACCATATCTTGACTTCCAGTAGAAGAGCGAAGTGTCTTTCCAGGATCTTATTGGATAGTTTAAGTGTGCTCTACAATAATAAATTGCAAACAAATTCTGGGGCATACAAGTTCTTGGGGGTGAAATTTACCCCCTTTACAACCCCTTGTAACAACCCCTGACACTAGGGCCCAGTCTCGTAGCGTGAATAAAAGTCAGCGAATTGGTTTCGCGTCCTGAGATTACTCCAAAAGGGCTGTGGCTAGGGGACTACCAAAGCTGCCCAACAATCTGCCAACTCTCTAGGCTGTATTTTCCCTCACAGGCCCTGTATTTGACCTGGTGTCGGTGTCAATTCTTTACTGGTGTCTGCCAAAATGAAGACTTGTTTAAAGCCCTACTAGCTTTGGAAGTATAAACTTGTGAGATTGGAGGAATGCCCGTATATCCCTTTTAAAAAAATATCAACCAACGAACAGATTGTAATACCATCTTGCAGATATATGACACGATGAACAAGATTGACAATAAAATATTTTTTAAGGACATTGTTTGTACTATTAAAAGTCTGGAAGAGCAGATTTCTCAGTACATGGGCGATACATAAATCCACGTTTATTACCAACATGGCAACAGTAACGTGCGCTAATTATATAATATATTATTTTCTTACAAGTCCTGCGAAACTAGTAGTCAGTAATAAACATTTCGAGATAGAACGAGTGAATCAAGTACACTTGACGCACGGGATGAAGTGCATATCTCGTAGGTAGCAGCTTATGAACAACTTACAGAGCCCGGATTGTACAGGGGATATTCATGTAACTACTTAAATGTTTTCTCTCCAGCAGGGGAGAGTGGAACGTCACTCACATCCACTATTACAGTGATGGAAGAAGGCTCGAGACATCTGTCGAGCAGTTTGACGTCGATCCTGCCAGACCAGCGGCGGTGTATGCGAGCAAGTGTTNCACGCGGCCTATTACACAGTCCCGATGCCACCCCACGCGGCCTATTACACAGTCCCGATGCCACCCCACGCGGCCTTCTCAGTTTGTTTCCAACTACCCTCACGTGCCGCTTCTCGCGACCCACCGTTTATTTTACGTTTTTTTTTTCTTTCCTCTCTGCTCATATTTTTTTCCTCTCCCCCGGTGACCGTCTTCTCCAGCCGTCGTCTTCAGGCTGCCTCCCCCTCGCCCCTGGAGGGAGAAAGGTGGCTGGAAGGGCGGGGGAGGTCGAGATGGTGGAGTTGTCATGTGGTCCAGAGCCGGGGCGACGTCTCGCCGTGATATATGAGACGCGAGGTCCAGCGGGAGGGATGCTGTGTTGTGGATACGGCGTCTATTTGTACCGCCGCTCCGGCCAGTCACGCACGTGGCCCGGCCTGCCTTGGTCATTAGTTCCACGTGACAATGCACGGGGGGGGGGGTATGTGGCCAAGTAGCAGGATTTACGACCGCGACTCTGCTAAACACACGCGTCTTTCCGAGGCTCCGTCACTCATGACGAGGGTTGCCCCTGAAGCATGTAATCTGTGAATACGCTCCAGTGGCGCTGAACAAGTGCAGCATCGAGGATAAGGCTGCAAGTGCGTGATCTCACGCCAAAAAATATAGACCGCAGTAGTAGTAATGAGACGGGACAGACGCAGTGGGAATATGCAACTTGCACATTTTTTTTTTCTGGTACTTGGTTTTCATTCATTTATGTGTTAGAAATGCATCTACAAAGTATTATGGTTTAAAAATTAGTTTTGAAAAAGTAATGATTGAATGAATGTTTTACGTTTGAAACGCCCGCCAAAACGGCTCTGTCGCACCTGTGGCACAGTTAATGGCAACAACTATTAATGGCGTGATTTCACGCTGAACGCAGAGTGAAATCATGCACGTGTGGCCTTAGCCTAAGGCGCAAACGCACATAATATTTTAATCAATATGAATAGAAAGAAATGATTTGATTAATAATAAGTAAGTAATTACGTTGGTTGAATATCTTGTGAAATAACCTCCCACTAAGACGGTCCGGGTTCAATTAAGATACAACCGGAAACGTCGCACGTGGAAAACGTAGCGGACGTTTCCGTTGGCCTGTGGGAATTCTTAAGGGGCTCTTGTTACCCATACTTCCGTATTCCGTTGCCACTTCAGTATCAGGTCTCATTTTACGTCGTTTAAACCTCACCCCGCTTGCAAATGTTTGTGTGTTTCTCCTGTTGTAAGGCGCCTGTTGTTACGCAACCTTCGTAACAGGTATACAAAGGTGTTTATCTACCTCAAATAGAATCAGGCTGAGGTTACGTTTAAATGTAGGTTAGTACAGACGAAGTTAAAATACGCCGCCCCACCCGTTCGTTATCCGCCCGTCCGACTTTTTGTCCTTCACCTAGCCTGGTGATAACAATCAGACGTCTTACGTCCGTCGTAAGGTAATTGCTGCCAAATAACATGAACAAAACTATTTAAGCTTCGGAAATATACTTTTCGTAAAATTGTTATTGTTTGGAGAAACATAAATGAGGACTCATACTGGGATGGCACCATTACAGAGGACTTTGAAGTGTGTGATGTCAAGCACGTGAAAATAAATTGATGGTATTTTTCTGTCATATTGTCCATTTGACGCAAGTACAGTAAACTCTACTAAATATCGCGGTCACGATGTTTTCTCCAACCAAAGCTGTCTGTCTCTGACAACAGTTGTAAAATAACGCTACTACAGTATTCCATTGCATACATTTTCTCAACTTTTCTTCTCTCTTTTTTCATTGCTTACATAGGAGATCTAACGTTAGCTAACTTCAGTCCATTACTAAGTGTAGTGTATTGTAGCTAGGTTCCTATTGAGACATTTTTTATTTTGGTAATGGACAAGCAACGCTTCTAGAGCTCTGTTTATTTTGTTACGAGGAGAGTTCTTAAACTTAACGGTTCTAATGAAACGGCATTGTTTTGCAGTTTTTCTTGCGAGAAAATATCTATTTTTATTGCATATTGCTTTGATGGAGCAGTAAAAAATATTGTTCGTTCGGAAATAACATTACAATTATTATAACGTAGACAGTTTTAACTTCTCCAAAAGGACCAAACACGATAAGTGTGAGTGTGTTCGTACGAATGCAAGTCAACATACACTCTGTAAATATTTTCATCTAAGTTAATCTTATATTTTAAATATATTACAATGAATATTTACAAGAAACACCAACTTACTTTGTTAATTCCTTATCGCAACTGCCAAATAACTGTTGTCGTTCTATGACAATCCTTGAACGGCTGTGTCACTAAAACCATGTTTGTCTACCAATGATACAAAATAGTGAGTGAGTGAAGATATTTGGGTGGCTCTTAACATCGAGGTCTTTAGAGCTGATGAGGATACGGTGAGTTGAGTATAGAACAGAGCCGGGATAAAAAAAAGGGGGGAGGGGAAGATTTCCAATAGTGACATTGTTAAGCAAGATTCCCACTGGCGAAAATCCGGAGTGGACCGGCCGGGGATTGAACCCGGTTCGTCTTGGTTGAGGCGAGCAGGCTAACCGCTAAGCTACCGTTACCCCGAAATACATAATATTTCATTGTCAGTGTCATTCAGCAAATTTAATGTATTATGATATCAAAATAATTAAAATTTCAGAAAGTAAATATTTTTACTACGCATGTTGACTGCTACGGGAAATGTCGGACCAAGCCACAAGCACAGTTATTTTACGAATCGGTTAACACGTACCGATAACATTACATTTCACTGAAGAAAACTTACTAAAACTCCCCTTTACAAAGATGCTTAGTGAAATGTGCAAATATAAACATGCTTAACAGCCAGTAAATATTCCGACAACATAAGCAAGTTACTAGCGCAAACATGACGGAAAAGTGCCCATGGCGTTCAATGGGCTGGCAATGTTTAACTTATTGTCCGCATGTAGTCATCAACGCTATATTTGTTTTAAAGTCAATTCTATGTTTTAGTCTAAAAAATTGTACAATCCCTTACAAACCTAATTTGAATCATAAATGCATAGTTTGAATTGTAAATGTTTTAGTTATCATTAAAGTTTTAAATGATACTTTTTAATTGTGAGTATAATTTTTTTCCCATATTCAGCATTGAGGTCACCAACATAACAGCTTACTTACTGCAAAATATCGGCAGCTGATACAGTACTTTGCAAGAGAGAGTATTTGCTGTGTACATGCCGTGCAGGTTGGTCGCACTGCCCGTCAAAATATACTGTAGGTAATTGTATCAAATGCCGAATATTTAGGTCATTTTAAATGAAATACAACACATACACATAAACATATGGACACATAAACAAAAACCGACACATATACACATACTTATGTGTGTGACTTAAGTACTATTTAAGGATTTTTTTCGAAAATTGTTTTATAAAATTTCTATAATTAAAAGTCTCTAACGATTGAATGATTACCACATAAAGTACACATATAGTTCTTTGATAGCACCGTAGATTGTAAAACACTTGTATCTTTTGGAAAAAAAAAAATTACAAAACGGGTATCCAAAACTTTGCCATTAAAATGGAAAGTACGTATCGAATTCATCAGGTCTTTGAGCGATGAAATAATATGATATTAATTATTTTCCCACCAATGCAGGAATCCTGTTTGCCATTAGACTTTCACGTGCAGTGCTCAATTACAGAGAAATATAGAAACGTAAATTTTAACCACGCAATGGTTATATCTGTGTGTGTAGAATGCTTTAATTTTGGACTTTAAAAATGAAATGACAGTATGCAAATAATTCCAAATGCTAAATAAAACATCCACGAACTAAACGAAATATTTCACGTTTTATTAAAATCTATTTAGACAATACATGTTCGGTGACACAATGGGTAACTAAATTGTGACCCACCTCTTTCCATCCCTTTTTTTTGAACGTTGGAGAGTTGTTATATATATATATAAAAATGTGAAAGTGTGTTTGGATGTTTGTTTGTCCCTCTTTCACGTCGCAACAGATCGTCGTAATTTTTTTTCACAGAGTTAGTTAGAGGAGTGGGAAGTGACGCAGGCTACTTTTTATCCCAAAAAATTATCACATTCCCTCATTTTTTTTTTTTAGTAAATTTAACGCTCGGAGTACAACGCTACTTCAATGCTAGATATATCGATACTTATCGATATATATATAAGTACCGATATGGAAAATAACTTATCGATTGATATGTAACTGAAAAAATATCGGTTCTTGCTATATATAGCCTAACAATTATAGAAAGGTGAAAGTGTGTGTGTGTTTGTCCTTCCACGTCACAACGGAGCAAGGGATCGACGTCAATTTTTGCACAGAGATAGTTGGTGGCCCGGGAAGTGACATAGTCTACTTTTTACCCAGAGAAAATCTCATTCCCTTCGGGAAATTCTTATTGTAAAATGAAAAAGTACACAAACGCAATAACAATGCAAGGCCGCAACTTAGCAACATATCGACGTAATTTCTTGCACAGAAATAGTTGGATGGCTGAATGTTGATATTAGCTACTATTTATGGCGAGAAAATATCTCAAAACATATATTTTCACGAGTCGGTTTACCGTACGCGGACGTGGAGAGCAATGGTGGCGGCGGGTGGAGGCGTCTTGGGCTAGAGGAGGGGGAGGGACCTTATTAAAAAAAACAAACAATAATTCCGTAGTCCATACGAGCGGAGCCGCGGGCACAGCTAGTGTGTATGTATATATGTATGTATATATATATGTATATATATGTGTGTGTACACACACGCGCGTGCACACACACACATTGTTTATTTTGTTACATTTTACCATATTTTTTGTTAATATGAAAAGAAAATGTATATCTTATTACGCTCTTTCTGAAATTACTTTCGTGTAATGGAACATGTCGAGCTTGTTTGTGGAAGGAAATAAATTGCGTAGATGTTACAGCTAAGCATGCTCATAAGATGTCATTATCTTAACATAATGCAGTAAAAACATCGTCAAAAAAGTAACATAAATTTACTGCAATTATTTTGTTTAATTTCTGACACATAAGAGGTTCCACTCCATATACAGCCTTTTAAGTAAGATATTATAGAGTAATGTAAAGAGCAGGGTGGGGAATGAACTCTGCATGTCACTTGCCAGAGGCGGGTTCACTGCTGAGAATTTTTAAAGCAAACTCTCGGAATATAAAATAAGCAGCAGAATCCAAAGTACTTAATATATTTCGATGGGGCTTGGTTACTTGACAAAATGTTTGAAAGAGGGTAACTATCGTATACATCAATAGCTGACCTCTCTGTATTTTTCGTTTTAAAAATTGCTAACTTTTCAAGAATTATTGCACAAAATCAGTTAATTTGCCTGAATAAGTGTCTTAAATCAACAGTACAATAATGTATACAACTGTATAATATTGGAAATTATAATTAAAAAGAAAAAGTTTATGAAAAAAAAAAAAACAATTTAACAGACGTTTTCAGCTAGATGAAATTATGTTGAAATTGGGAATTATTTTGCTTTTTATAGAGTTGCAGATAATAAAATTTATTAAACTCCAGAAAAATTATTTTAAAATATGCACTGATTTTGAGGTTTCTACACATTATTATTCAAAAACCAGCCAACAATTTTTCATTCGAAAACTAAAAATTGTATCAACTCTTGCCGTATGCAGTGGTTTTTTAATTCAAACATGTAACTGAAAAAGAAACACCAACGAAATATACGAAGTAGTTTAAATACTGTTTTTTATTTTATATTAGGGAGATTAGCTTTCTGCGAGATGTTTCCATATACATTCATGTAAAGTCGACAGCGAATAAGGATATGTGTCTATAATTGTCAAAATATTATTCACCGCATTACAATTTTATTGCTACGCAACTGAAATAATAATAATAATTATTATTATTTGAAGACTATATAATGGGAAATGACATCACCGACAATTAAGGTGTGACAATCGTCGGGCTTATTAAAACCAATGTGTGAGTTTACATGACTGCGGAAATGAACGGGAAAAAAATTAAGCAAAGCTTTTAAAAGCACAAAATTAATTTAATTAACTAATTGTTAGGGTTTTTCAATTCGAACTGACTGCCACCTCAGATAACTGTAGTATAAGTACATAGAGGTGAAATGGCGTGGTGGTTCTTCTCATGTCGGTGCCCCATTCCCTGATTGTTTGCGTGAGGTTCTATTAACGTGTCTGGTGTCTTAATTGGCTACTGAGTGATACACAATATTTCCGGTTGGTTGAGCTGTCGGCGTACAAGTAGGTTGCCTGGCACTGTTAGACAGTGTTCCGAAATGTTTTCTGTCAGTGACGCTGTTTTGCTAGCATGTGTCACTGGAGTTCACAGAAGAAGCTGCTGTTTCATCTCTTCATATTCTTAAGTACTGTGCGCTGTCACAGATTATGACTTAGAACACAAAATACACAACACTATGCCGGAGAAATGCCAGCTTGGCTCAACGACCACCTCTCCTGCAATGAACTTGTAAGCGGCGCTTTTGTGACTGGCCAGTTGGTCAAAGCTACAAAGACTAATATTAAAACGGGACTTCATATCGCACCGCATGCAACAACACTGGATACAAGAAAACATATTCTTCCAATGAGTGTTCTCAACAGAAAATGTCCGAAAAAAAACCTAAAAACGGATTTTTGCGTTTGAAAAATATATATTTATATCATAAGTGTACGATGTTGTGCAGCTTTAATTTATTAGTGTAAGCGATTTTTAGCATTGCAATACAGTTCAAAGTGAACCTAGTCATGTTATCCAATACAAAAGATATGAAAAAAGTTTGGACTGAAATTATATATTTGAATATGTGGTACATCCACACTGTTCCCAGTTTAGAATAGTACTGAAACATAAATGTATAAAAGGAGCATGTTTACAAATATCATCATCGAATGTATTATATAAACCAAGCAGAAGAAAACTGTTCACAGATTGTCCAGCAAGATGTTACTCTACCCATATGCAATCATGCTGAAGATAAAGCTATCTCCCACGAATCACGACATGGAAGCCTATTATCCAATACTGCGAGGTGCATCATCGCAAGACCATAACATTGCAGGAAATCATGTGACCTACTGAGCCTGCTGGAAGTAGATATTGGACTTAGGTTCGAGAACGTGTACATGTTCTCCAAATCGCTCCAACAACCAAAATACCAGCGACTGGCATGAATACTACAGGCCGTAGATGGTGTGCAATATTTCCATTTCAGCGATAACGAGACTGCCCTGCCACCGAGCGAACTATTGCCAAACTCTGTGTTTATTTTCGATGATATGGCGTGTGAGAAACAGACTTGCATCCACGAGCTTGTCTCATACAAAGAAACGATGGAACTTCCGATGCTGGTAGAAGAATAATTCGAAATCAGTCGGCGAGCATTTAATACTACGAATTAAGCACTGTAATACATTCATAGTATCCCAGGGGTTGTAGAGGCATTAAAAGTGAAACTTTGTCGTGAAGAAGTATATATTGCCAAGGGTTCTGGTTGGACGCTTGCTAGCATATAATATCTTGAGCTGCATATAAGCAGATTAAATTCAATACATGAAACGTTAGCATGCTGCTGTGAAGACACTACGTGAATGGTGTGGAAAATTTGAAGATTCTGCTTTTTTTGTTTGTAATCTGAAGTATGTCAATATACATATATAAATAACATGTCAATCATTAAATGTTTAATTTTTCGATGCTGTTGTATCCCACCTACTTTCTTCCCTGATATAGAGAATATGATGATATTAGTTTTCAAATCTGCCACTACACGTTGTTAATGCAAGTGTGGATGATAAAAAATAAATGAAGTAATGTGGACATATTATAATGTTAGTACTTAAATATTTTATGTAATGAATGTGGATAGTCATTGATAATGCAGTAAAGGTATACGTTGAAATGAAGTGCATAATATTGAGAGTGGATTAATATTTTAATATATTCTAAGAAAGTTGGATGCGACAGACTTAGAATGAGGAGGGCGAAGCAGGCCTGACCCGAAATAGCAGTGTGGGACGAGATGTTGGACAGCAGGAAGGGGAAAGGGCAAAGGAGGCGGTCAACAATTTTGCTGATGGATAGGTGTTGCAGAAGTGGTGTGGTGGGTTGAGCAATGTTATATGTTCCTTGATTTAAATTTTTTTTCTATTTTTTAATTTTATAAGAAGTGCTAGAAGGTATGGGGTGGATATTTAATGAGGGAATTGTGCTGGCGGGGGCGAGGAACAGAAGGGCGTCTTATGTTATGTTACTCGTATTTTAAAATTTTTTTTGAAATTATTGTTGTGATTTTTCTTCATTTTTCATGATTGGGAAGTGAGAAGGGGGTTGAGGTGAGCTTGACTATGGTGGCCTACAAGTATTAAACATGCCCCCTCGCCCAATCTTTTTTAAATTGTACGTAAATTGGCTTTTTGGGGCTTCTAGTTAGCCACAATGAGAAGCAAGCACATTTTCCACACATTAAAAAAAAACTGCTAATTTTGGGGTAGATAGGAAAATTTTGTGGGAAAAAGACCGATTTCAAAGAAAAAATGGTCGATTATGGGGGGAAAACAGAAAAATTTCAAGATGACGGCAGATCCGCAGGTCCGCAGCTCTCAGACATTGTCCTCGTATCGGCATAATCTATCTACTCGAATAATAAGTTCCTTGCAGAAATCAAAATTATGTATGCGACTTGGCTATAAGTGTAATGGTTGTGTGGCTCGGCCCATTTAAGACCGGCTGGCTGAACAGCCACGGGAACACCCCCTAGCCCTCTCCAGAAGTAGGGTGAATAAGGGTTGTCATAACTCACCCCGAGTAGCTGCCCGTCTTGCTCTCGAAGCGCACGAACAGAGCGCTGCCAGTGGACACGAAGTCGTGCTTCTCCATGGCGCGCGAGAAAGTGTCGCAGAACGTCTTGATGATGCGCGAGTCGTCGGGCCACGCCGCGTCGTACAGCGTCAGCGACTCGCCGCAGTCGCCCTCCAGCACCTCGATCGGCGACTCGATGCGGTTTATTCTGAAACTACACACACACACAATCCTCACTGTAGATCATCCTCCCCTACTACACACCGCCCGTGCTTGCTTACAACTTTCCTGAAGCCCTGCTCGAGTCACACCTTTGGGAATTGTGGCGCGCAATGCCCTCTGTTCTGTGGATTTTCTCGGGGATCTCCCGTTTCCTACCGCTCGTGCATTCCGTCGCTGCTCCATACTGGCCTCGCTTCTCCCTCATCGGCTCTCAAGTCCCCGCTGTTAAAAGAACCACCCAAACATCTTTCTTCATTCTGCTACACCTTGCTCAAGTTCTACTTTCAGGCTATTCCTTCGCCTATTGCGAACAATACCCGAGGGTGCTGGCTATCTAGTATTAAGCCATATTTATTGTTAATGCAGCCAATTTAAAACCACAGTTTCAATCTAAAAGTATTCTACGTGACATAAGGAATACTGACATGTTATGAAATCTAGCTAGTTTTCATGCCAACAATTCAAAAAACTTAAAATTTTTATTCTACCCAAGTAAACATCAATAACTGAATCTCTTCCGAAATTTCTTAACGTGGCAATATTTTCTAAGTAAATTGCGTTAAATGTTTTTTAAATCGGAAAGAGTAGTCTCTAAAACTCATGCTTTCAGAAGGAATTTCTGTGAAATAGAATCCACATTGACTCCGTGGCTACAGGCTTCTTATGCAGAATGCTTAACCGAGTCTAGAAAAATTTCACCAACTGTGCAATGCACCACATTTGTCCGCACACAGTTTATTATTATTTTGCATGAGAATTGTTGTCGTCACACATATTTTCTCGTAGTTTTTAACTCATTTATAAATACAATTTTATAATTAATAAAAACAATATAAGAAAAAAATTTATTTATTCTAAAATAAAAAACTGTTATGTAAACAAAAATATTAAACGCTTCATTTATGTCATAATTATGAAATAACCAAACATATAATATATATGGTGATTTTTTTAGGGGCTTGATTAAAAACGTATGAGGATACAGTGAATAGACAACATCTTCCCAACATTTACAAAAACTACAAAATAAAGGAAGAATCACGATTTGCTCAGTTGGCAAACTACCTCCTTAGCGTCTGCTTGCGGTAAGTGAGGTTCAAGGGTTCGACTTCCGGGGAAGACATAGGTGTATAATAGTGTACGTCTGCATGAGTAATTGTATATAAGAAAGCGTTCGTGTCATGTCAATAAATCTATAATTATAAAAACTTGTTAGTCACCGGTTGGCCACTTCTGAGGTCGCAGTTTCGATCCCGGGCCTCGGGGGCGGGACATTTTCGGAGTAGGTTTCTCAGATTGGGAGTCTGGTGGACTCTACCACGGTGTGAGTGTTTTCTCAGGGCTCTCCCATGTCCTCCCCAGACTTCATTCCATTGCTTCTCCACCCCCATCTCGTGTCACCTCATACAGTCTCCTGGCTTGCTGGAGTGACGTGTCTGTCCCTCGGGCAGGGTAACCAACCACCTCTCATACATACGTGATGCTAGTTCAGGATGCTAGTTCAGGCGAGAAAAATTATGGGAGTTTTTCTACATAATTAAACATTTTTTGTTAGTTTTAAAAACAAATCCTTGGAAAACTGCTGCCAAATATTTTTATGTTAGCACTATAAATGGAAAACTGGTCGATAAGAAATAAGTCTTTAAATTACTTTAAGAACAAGATGGAGAAGCTCGTATTCACTGCCCTGCAACTACAGTAAACATTATTTGGTGTAATAATTATGCTACGGGGAAACGTTTTTGATATATCAGTCTAAACACACATAAATGCCACCTTGGCGCATTTCAAGATGTTCAACGGACGATGTCGTTGGAAATGAAAGTACGAGGTCCGCTATTGTTTTAATGGCAGGGAGTGATTGGCCGGTCTCATATTCCTCTTGGAATCTGAGGTCGATTACAGGCGAATTTGTTCCAGGAGACGCCCGGACAGCTGGTGTTGGCAAGTGATCGCGGGATGTGTGACAGGCGCCCTTCGTGGAGCCCATTGTATCTTATTCGTGGTTCTGTCACCGTTTAACTTGGACGGAATCATTTGCAAAACCTAAGTTGAAACACGGAAACACCTTTGACGGTTGGATTTGCTCAAGAAGCAATCACGCACGTCATGTAATTTTCTGGCATACCTTAACCAAATACCTGGTGTTATATATAAATCACCCGGCGAGTGTTATAAAATGGTTAAGAAACTGCAGAAATGTCAAGTTATTGCCACTGAGTTCATATCTTTAAATACAGAGTTTTTCATCTCCATTTGATCAATAATCAAACTATCGAAATTAATATCATTCCATCAACTCTGCACACAATATCGTAAACTGTAAATTAAATATTTATAAAAATGTTACTAGCGATTTGGTGACTTATATCTCGAGGGCTTATTCAAATTAATAGTACTTGAAATTGGTTCCCTCATTTAATGTACGGACTTAATTTAAAAAATTGGCGTTGCATATAATGGGATGTTGGCAGTATTTCACACACACACGCCTGTTTTAATGTGAGTCAGTAAACATTAGGGAGCAATAGTGTGAGTGTGTCATATGAATCTCACCTTTAAGGCCGCGGTCCTTGAAGGAGAAGATGATAAGGTACATTGGAAATTGCTGCTCATTTAGTGTGTAATACAAAGGCGTATCTAACAAAGTGGGACATGGGAGTAGTGAGGCTTTAGTCCCCTCATAAATTAATACTACTTCATTTCCAGACAGTCATTAGCATGTTTCCTACTGCTTGCAAAAGTTCCTAGCGTGTAAATTATTTGTATTTATCCGCCGCCTGTGCACTGCAGTAGACAGTGAAATAATAGTCTCTTGACGATGGTATCATGCATAAGCTGTGATGTTTTGATACTGGTTACTGACAATACATCCTAGCACCACAAAAGTCTGTTAGTTCTGAGAGTAAACTGAGCTTTCTGCAGTCACCGAGACAAAATTTATCGTGCATATTAATAATTTGTAAAAACTTAACAAAGAGTTTTGTTGTTGGTTGCGAAAGGCCACAAATGGCATGCATTTACGTGAACGTAAATATCTGAATGTACGTTAAAACTGTAAATCAATATCCATTCCAACCTTCTCCTCTCAAATCATTCTTCCGCAGCCTATAAATGGAGAATTACGGCCAAACCATTAATGTCTATTTACGTATTCAAGATAACTCTCCAGCATATAATCCGTGCTCCCCTGATAAAATGCGTGAGTGCATTATATACACGAAGCTAATTGTAGCATTCACGATTTATAAAGCCAATGTGGCGATTCTAAAAAATTTTTTTTAAATAAAACATATTATATATATATTTAAGTATACATTAGCAATTTCGATTAAACATTACAAATATGTGTTAAGCTGCACAATTATATATTTTTGTGTGGTTAATTAAAACATTTAAAAGGAATGTCCCTTAAAGAGAAATTGGTCCAAAATTCAAATGTTATGTTACAAACGTCTACGATTGTCATTTGATGGGAGTAATAATTTTCTAGTTGACATCGACCTGAAGGGACAGTCCAGCTGAAGGGACAGTCCAGCTGAAGCGAAATATATGCCACGTCCTCTTAGTCTTCTTTGCCTTATGCCGGAAAGAAAATTGAGGGCTGGCGTATAGACTCAACTGTACATAATATTCAATATGTAATCATCACATGATCGACCTCTTTCTGGGAACCCGAACGTGGAAGTTCATGCACATTTGGTTGGGTTTATCGCAGAATTCTTGAATTTCCAAATTTTCTGATCAGTTATTTCAATCTGCTAGAGTTCATTATACCTGTCATGTTTATGATTTCTGTCACATAAAAAACTTATATCTTATATCTGCAGTATTGTCAAATTTGTTCCATTTTCGCAGATTTCTTCTAACATTATACAAACAATATAAAATTAGTGTAATAGTTTACGGATGTTTATCAAAACAATGGAAACACCTATGATCTTGACCGCAGCATTTTTGTGGCATGGTAAATCAATTGTGCGGCGAGGCTGTCGTTTGTTACTGCAGCGGAGGACTTTAGCCTACAGTACGCTAGGTGGTGAAGTACGTACATATTCCTGTGTGCAATCTGCCAGACGTAGATAAGGAAACATGGGAGACCTTTCTGACTTTCAAAGGTAGCAGATTGTTGGAGCTTGGTTTGATGATGCAAGTGTATCGAAGACTGGCAGAGTGTTAGGTGTATCGATATAAATATTGTCCAAGGTGATGACGGCATACACAACTCATGGAAAGACACCAGCGAAGAGTAATAGTGGACTAATACCAATCCTCAGTGATAGGGGTCGCCAAACATTGAAGATGATTGTCACAAAGAACCGCAAAGATAATACGACACAAGTGATGTCGGAACTCAATCACCATCTAGAACAACCCCTATTCAGTAATTGTAGTGTCAAAGCGACCTCCACAAATCATGTTTGTCATGGCCTTTAAATTATTTTTATAACCATTTCTATGAATTGTGAATGATAAAGAATGCAATAAAATAACTGTCTAAAATAACTAAAAGTACGCGATATTATTACATATTCGTGTCAGTATTTGATTACTTACTTATATGCATCCTTTTTTTGGGGAAAATGTTTCTTTCACAACGTTTTAGACGATTGAACAATTAATTACCACTAAAATTTTTATGAATTAAAAACCAAAATTTTACTTTATTAACAATATGAAAAAGATACTGCAGATTTAAGTGAGGAATTACAGCAAAAATTTGAAGTTTTGTGAATAAACAAAAACCGCGATGTCATAGTCAGAGTCAGCTAATATACTATAATGCATTTGATTATTAATTAAATATTTGCAAAAATTAACATTCATTTTTTGCTTGTAAATCAGATAATAAACTTAGAATAAATTCAAAGACTTCCAAATCAATGTGATTTTTTGTATTTGTTTAATTTATATATTTGTACACATTTCCCAAAACTCTTATTTTTAACAATACAATTTTTTTTAACAGAAATGTATTTAACCAAGGAGTCTGCTTTACTTTGTATTGTGATTTATGAATAAAATCGTTTTAATTAAGTGTATAAATGTTTCCAGGATTTCATTTTATGGATAAACTCACAGATAAAAATTAAGATTACAGTGAAATAAAAAAATATATATACTCGATAAATATTTTTTATGATAGTTATTGGGATTATGAAAGAAAACCCTTACTTAAATAAAAGAAGCTCTTGAATTAAAAAATCGTTTTTAAATACTGAATTATATTTTTTCTTTCTGCTAATTTAAGAGTGAGATTGAAAGAACTTTTGGTTTTATTGTATGCAAAGAAACAAGTTTATAAATATCGCGCCTCTCTCATATAGTTTTATATTGGAAGAGTTGGTGCATATAGGCTCTGGGATATATAATTCGTACCGGTTAACCTCGTTGAAAGCACAGCTTAGTTTTTTGCCCTTATAAAGCCCCAAATAATGATAACCGCAAATATTTCGATGAACCGAATGAGTGAAACGTTAAAAGCATTAACAGTAATATTTATTCTTATTAATATGAGCACGAAACAAAAATAAATCCATGTCGGAATATACAAATTTAAAGCTTCTAATTATTGTAAGCTGCTGAGGTAGATAAAATGTACTGTAATAACTCTTAAACAATATCTGCTTTTGTATAAGGAATGATTCTAGATACAATGGCCAAGCACATACTTAGGATGTACAGCAAAAGAACTGCGGAATTTCATTGATATTGTGCGTGTCTCTTGTGGTGTTGTATTTCGATTACTCTCGGCTCCGACCAAAACGACCCGGGTTTAGGTTCCCGGCGGTGTCACCCGCGTTTCAACACGAGGGGAACGCGGACGACTCTGCCGGTCGCTGGCGGCCCTCGTGTCTCACCCTCGCTGGCGCTCGCTAACGTGTTGTCGATGTGCGTGCCGTAGCCCCTGCAATGAGGCAACCACGGTAACACGCTAACTACGCCGGTTGCAGATCTTACAGGCGGTGTAGCAGTATTGCACGCGCGGTGGACGTTCGGAATGGAACAAGCTGTTTTTATTTGAGAACTTTTGAAATTAGCTTTAGAAAAAAGCCACTGCTCCTACCTGCATGCTTTTAAAAGGGTATGCTGAATGGTATGCGCCCAATAAAGTTGGAAACGACGAAATGGAAGTATTTTTCATGACTTAACGTTAAAAGGTCATCATTTGCGAATACCGAAATTATTTCATACACTTAATGTGATTTAATATATGTTAATATAGAAAGAAAAATATGGTAAAATATGTACCTTTCTCAATAATTTCACAGTTTTGCGTGACCGACACACGAATACAGAAATCAGACCCTTGGCAATGTTAATGTTACCTATGGTGGAAGAAAACACAATGTGCTTACAAGTAGACCTTTAAAAGTGTTTCGCAAAGCTATCAGTTTACCGTGTACTGCTTATACTGCGGAAGGATATCACTGTAGAGAGATACAACGACCTCTGTTTCGCAGCGCTCACAAACCAGCTCTGTATTGTCATGCTTTGTGGAGTGGGTTTGTTTCCTGTTCTAACGGCGCACGACACATGCATGTAAGAGCGAGGCATTCGTTAACTTCAATACGTATGTAAAGTACATCCAATAACTACACAGCTGTTGTGCATCGCTGTTAAGTATTACAAAAATACCATTTTTGAGCTGTTAAATGAACCATGAAGTTTGCTATGGCTGTTTCGCGGCCTGTTTAGCAGTTCCCTAATATATTTATAAAATATTTATAAAAATATTCTGTAATCGTAAGTGCATACAAAATTACATAACTGCGCGACATTCACATAATCAGTTGGCAAACTTATCAAGAAAAGCAATGATATGTAATATTATTACTAAAAGTGCAGTTCATTTTATTGAGGTCCAATATATTTATTCAATTTGTTTTACACACACTAAAGCAAGTCTTGAAATTATAATGAAGTATATTTTATATCTACGCACATGCAAACCGACACACACATGCGCGCGCACACATATACATATATACACATACACTCTCAAATATTGCCAATTGTGTACTTGTCACACCTTATGGAATTCTCAGAAGATCAAAAGCTATTACTTCATACAGTGTCAGCATAATTAGAGAAGGTCATGATTTCAGTGTTACGCGTTGAAAAGTAAAATAAATAAACCGTTTACAGAAAGTTAAACAAGGTAATACGAAAAGTATTTTTAAATTTAATTCTAAGAAGTGCTTAGCAAAATTAATTGCAATAAAATTTAAAGTAAGTAAAAAAAAATATATATATATATCAAAGTAGATTGTATACGAACATCTAAATAAATGAGGGTATTTTAGTACCTAAAAGTTGTACTGAGGCACATTTAAGATCTACATTTNGTATACGAACATCTAAATAAATGAGGGTATTTTAGTACCTAAAAGTTGTACTGAGGCACATTTAAGATCTACATTTAAAAAAAAGTGATCTCATATGTGCTAGTTTGTTAGTCTATTATTTATATGTAAAACACACAAACGACAAATCTGCANAAAAAAAAGTGATCTCATATGTGCTAGTTTGTTAGTCTATTATTTATATGTAAAACACACAAACGACAAATCTGCAATTTTTTAGGTAATAATAATACAAAAGATTAAAACAGATAAAAAATAATAACTTTTTCGGGAATGATATTTTACGTAAGATCTTATGGAATTCAATGTTACGTGGTGCTCATATAAAAAAAGCAAATTAAATTCGATACCATTTACAGTTACTCAATCCACGCATGAATAAAGGTACACGAATCTTACAGTAATACATTACGGTCAAATTAACTCTGAATATTGTATATGTTCATTAGACATCTGCGTCTTTGACTATTCGGCACTCGAAATAATTCTATAGACAACAACACTTGAAGACCGTCGGAAAAAAGTTCTGTCTCCTCGGACACACACCTGAAAGTAGCCAATGAACTTACACTTAATGCTAAAGTATGCAGAAGACAGCAAGGCCTATAGCATGTCATTGCCACACGTGAGTTTACACAGTGAGTGTAATAAGTTCCTTGATCTGCCAAGACGTGTTTAGTTTGCCCGAGGCCTGGAAATGCTGTGATGCTAATGCCAACCCGGGAAAGCGTTTCACATTACTTCTGAACTGGCGTGCTTTATTTCCGCCATCAACTCGCCTGCGCGAGATTTACGGAGCTGGCCATGTATTCCACAGATTCAAATAATTATGCCACGTGTCACAACGCTGGGATTTNTGCGCGAGATTTACGGAGCTGGCCATGTATTCCACAGATTCAAATAATTATGCCACGTGTCACAACGCTGGGATTGTCATGTCGGAATGCGATTGAAGAACCATACACTACAACAGTTTATAATTTCAGAAAAATACTATTTAAGTTTCAATAGAGAAAATTGTTATTTGGTGCTAATCGCTCGTACACATTGAACGACATTTAAGTGAAACTTGTCTGAGTCAAACACTGCATGCCGTTTGTCTGCGTAGAACGGAGTATGTCCTAGCCGCATACACCAGAAGGGGCTTCATACAGACAGCTGTGCGGGTGGACTAACTTCCCGGCTGCAAGAGTTCCACAGGCGGCCCGAAGCGTCTTCGGGAGTACTCGAGAATACAGAGGTGAAAAAGCAGCTCATTTCGCCAACTCCAGCAGTACGCGCCAGCAAAATGGCGTCACTGGCCAGAGCAGTATTTCAGTAAACGGTTTGCCAAACTGCGCACGCCAGTTACCAATCAGACACACGGCCCCGTTCCTAGAGCCTCACGCAGCCAATCAGGGAAGACGTGCATCCCCATCAAAGGAAATGCCACACTAATTCGCCTCTGAGTAGTTAAATACTGCGTGGTGGAGCTTAACTCCACTCTTACAACAGTATCTGCAGGGGTGCAGATAGCCGGACACCCATCACCCTTACCTGATACCCTGCCACGTGTAGCCACGAGGTAAGAGCCCCACACCGCACTGCCAACCCAGTGGCGACTGGTGAGCGATTCTGAGGTGCGCTGTGGCTTGTTCAGCGCTATACTTGATTGTTTCCAAATCAACCACTGAGTGTGAAGTGCCTGCTTTGCGGCTTGCCCGCAACTGGTTGCGATAGTTTCATAACTCTCCACTGTTGTTATTTGTTCGTGCTACGTGCAACAAGACTGTACAGCAGTGAACAAGGAGAAGCATACCTGCAACAGCTCAGCGTTCTTAGTCACATTGATTTCTTGCAAGAAAAATCCTCAGGGGGTATTAGAATTGTTTGTGCTATGTAAATATCAATTTTCCTTCTGTTGTAAATACTCTCAAGTAAATGACAATTTATTTACCCTGCTGAACCAGGGGTAATTCTGCTACTTGGAAATCGAATAACTGTGATTCGCCAGCAAGATTCTAATCCGTATCAAGAACACTTATTAAGTCGTAAAAACCCGAAGGAGGAAGGGCGGCTCGATAAGCAATTATGCACAATTTCATTTATAATAAATTAACGTCTAAAAAAACGTTTCCCTACAAGATGAGATACTTGGCACAGGGCTGGTCATTATGACCTTCGCGTGCAACATATACACGTAATGCATGGCGTTCTTATATCATTTAACTTCTCGCCGCTTTACAGACGACTCCAGTGATCGTACAAATCGGCGAGGGGAAGAAACAGCCAAGTCCTGTACTCAAGAACCACCCCGGAATTCTCCTGTAAAAAAACCGGATGGTCGGACCAAGTCGTTCGCTNCGATTCTGAGGTGCGCTGTTGCTTGTTCTGCGCTATACTTCACTGTTTCCACATCAACCACTGAGCGTGAAGTGCCTGCTTTGCCTCTTGATCGCAACTGGTTGCGATAGTTTCATAACTCTCCACTGTTGTTATTTGTTCGTTCTGCGTGCAACAAGACTGTACAGCAGCGAACAAGGAGTACCATACCTGCAACAGCTCAGCGTTCTTAGTCACAGTGATTTCTTGCAATAAATATCTTCAGTGGTTATTAGAACTGTTTGCACTATGTAAATATCAATTTTCCTTGTGTTATAACGACTCTCAAGTAAACGACAATTTATTTACTCCCTTTGCTAAACCAGGGGTAATTCTGCTACTTGGAAATCGAATAACTGTGATTCGCCAGCAAGATATTAATCCGTTTCAATTATACTTATTAAGTCGCAGAAACTTGAAGGAGGAAGAGCGGCTTGATAAGTAATTCTCCACAATTTAATTTACAGTAAATAAAGCTCTAAAAAAAACGATTCCCCACAAGATGAGACACTTCGCACAGGGCTGGTCATTATGACCTTCACGTGCAACATATACACGTAATGCATGGCGTTCATATATAGTTTAACTTCTCGCCGCTTTACAGACGACCCCAGAGGTCGTACAAACCGGCGAGGGGAAGAAACAGCCAAGTCCTGTACTCAAGAACCACCCCGGAATTCTCCTGTAAATAAACCGGATGGTCGGACCAGGTCGTTCGCTTTCCCCGCCATCGGGAGCCTATTACGTTTCGTAAACAACAAGTGAAGTGTGCATGGAGCCAAGGTTGGTGGCCCACCTGTATATCGTCAAATCCTCTACGCTCGGATAGCGATGTCACGTTATTGAACTATCGATAAGCGGGGTAGTGAATGGCAATATCGCCCCAGCTATATAACGCTGGTCCCCCCAGTGTGTTAGCTGTGCGGCAGCTCTGTAAGGCCACACGTGCGCGGTCGTGTGGAGGGGTGGGGGGTGAATGGGCTC
>NQII01002214.1:220292-326942 GCA_002778355.1 Clitarchus hookeri
CCCCGCACGGCAGTCGGCGTCGTTACTACACGGGGGTGAGATAGCCGCGCGCGACGCACTCACCCCTAACTCTCACTCCACCGCCCCCGCGCTGCAGCCGTACCAGTTAATAGGCCCGCACACCCCCTGAGTTATGCCTTCAATTAACCGTGCGCCAGATAATGGAGGGGAATTAATTGCTTATTAGAACTGCGAGGTGGAAACCTGACCCGCGCCGCTTGACGAGGGGGGAGGGGGTCGACATCCCTCTCACGCCAGCTAATTAATAGCGGGCCTGCCGCGGTGGACAGTCGTAAACCCTGGCACGCGTGTCAGTCCCCATTGGCGTGATCGTCTCTTCACCACTCCACACTATAAAGGCCCTTTCGCACAAGCAAATTATTCTTCAAACTACTTTCAATTATCATTGAATTCAAATCAATAAATGTTATATGTGGTCATACGAAGGTCATGTTCCCACAAATGATCTCTTTATATTTCTTGAATGTTGAGTTTTCCTTCAAGATTTTCGTTTTGAAAATGTTCCATATTTTCTTGAATCCAAAATTTCAAACTGTGATCACAGCTTTTATGACAATATTAATGTAAGTTTTCTAATAATAATGGATTTGTGTGCCCTCATTTTAAGTTATTACAAAGTAAGGACGCATATTTTTAAAAAGATAATGTACAATAATATGAAGAAAACTTTTTGTGGTTTAGCCAATTATTTTCGTGTCGTGCATGACTCGCAGCTGCTTGTAAAATTTACTTTTGATATTTATTGAAATGTTTCTATCATAAAGTTTTTTTTTATAAATCTTCATGTGGAGACCTGAAAAGCAAATGAAGTGATTTTTTGCCTATCTTCCGATTGGTCAATTAAGGTTATAGGTTGTTTGGTTATGATATTATAGACCTTCAAATTTGGGGTATTATTTTATACCTTTTCATCCTATATAATTCTTGATATCTGCACTAATTCACTTAAAGAATCATGAATTTTTCATTTTGTGTTGCTTTTAAAGGTTAGTCAGTTTTACCGTAATAGTTATTGAAAAATGTGTTATATGATGATACCCAACCCAGATATTTTTTAAAAAACAAACGACACATGTAATAAGACTGCAACATAATTTTCTTTAAGTGGAATTCTTTTTTTTATTTATAATTGAAAAATAATAGATTTCTATCTTCAAATTTATATTCCTTGGAAGTTTTTGAAGATGCTCTATGCTGTTTTATAAAATTATCCCTCACTAGCATGGTTAATTAGACTGTCAAATTGTGTCTTGAAGCGTAGCATGAGATATGTTAAGAACGCAAAAAATATATATGTGAAGATCACAGATGACATACAGTGCTGCAGCGTGCTCGCCTGGGCAACTGCGCCTCACAACACTTCATTCTTGCCACGTTGCATGAGGTGTGGCCATACTAGACTCTACTAGATACCCAACATGCTCTCCTGGGGAATGAAAGGCGTTACTTCATCTTGCGGCCCTGCATGAGGTAAACTATTTAATCAAAAATATTTCAACGCCATTCTATAAACATATACTCGCACCCAGGTGTCACTGTGACCCCCGCGGCGGCTATAAAAGAAGGTAGGGGCTCAATATCGACTGTGCTATGCGATAATGGCAAAATGGGTGGAGCAAGGGAGCTCAGTGACTTCAAACGAGGTGTAGTTGTTCGTTGATCCATGAGTAAATAATTTGTCAGGGCTGTTCGCACCCTTCTCAAGTTGCCTAAGTCGACAGTCAGTAATGTGATTGTGAAGTGTAAATGGGAAGGCATAAACACAAAAAAATCACGGCTAAATAGGTCACGCATGTTGAGAAATATGGACAGTTGAGCAATGAATAAGGTGGTACAAGAACATCGCATGTCACTGTGTGATAGCAATATCTGTTATTTCCGATGAGCTTCTAATTATATAACCATGATTGAGCGCTGGGAGTTACGAGGACTGGGGTTCAGAGCTCTGATACGCCTGCCCATAAATGGAACATTTCACCTGTGAATGCTAAGATCGATATTCTGTGGTGAGTTCACCCCCACTGGGATGCAGACGACTGGAGACACGAGATTCGGAGATATGAACCACGCTATAACATGTGGCATTCCGATTGAAGGGTTTGGGTGTGGCGAATGCCAGGTGAACGCTATATGTCGGCCTGTATAGTGCCAGTGGTGAAATTCAGTGGAGCCAGGGTGAAAGTGTGGGAGTGTTTTCATGGAACGGAATTGGTCCTCTTGTGATATTACGAGGTATGTTAAATGTGGAATGATCTAAATACTTTTTGACCAGCTGTGTGTTGTCTATGGCAGAATACCAGTTCGGAGAAGGTAACTGTGTATTTCAGCATAACAATAATACCTGCTTTAAACCACTATCTGTTTTTGAGTGGTTTTTGGGGATAGAGTGACCTCAATCCTATCCCACACCTCTGAGATGGAGTAATATGTTTATGGCACCCCAGACCACAAATACCCACATCACTTATTAATACTTGCTCAGTGCTGCATAAAGAATTGTTGGCTATTCCCTCACAGATGTTCCGAAACCTGGTAGATAGTAATTCATGCAGCATTAGCGCTATAAACAACGTGCAGGGCCGCAATGATGAGTCTGTGCTCGTCTTCTTCACAAGGTTAGCATGCTGCGTCACTATTATTTTATATTGGGCCACAATTGCACATGCACTATCTGATCAAAATTATCAGGTAGAAGTGTATTTCAGTTTCCTTCAATACTGCCCTGTAGTATGCATATATGAGCATGCTGTATATACTAACCTGTAGCGGGCATTAATAAGGAGTGGGCGATTCATACCCAGTATTAATTCGAGGGAAACTTAAAGGATATTTCCATGTGGGTGTACATAGAGTTTTGATCGCAAAGTGTAAGTGGATGTATGGCCAGTTTTGAATACTAGTCGTGCATCATGTTCACCTGGGGAAGTAGGAGGAGATGGTGCGCCTCGCACCATCTCCTCCTTCCACTCTGCATGGTATAGGTGCAGGAGTTCCGGCCACACCAGACAGTAATAGTAATGGTGAATGCTCACCTGGGGAAGTAGAGGCGCACCACCTCGTCCTTGTGGCCCTGCAAAAGGAAAGTGTAGGAGGTGTGGCCACACCAGGGAGTAACAGTCGTGCAGCATGATCACCTGGGAAAGTAAAGGCGCACCACCTCGTCCTTGCGGCCCTGCATGAGGTACGTGCAGGAGGTGTGGCCTCACCAGACAGTACTAGTCACACAGCATGCTCACCTGGGGAAGTAGAGGCGCACCACCTCGTCCTTGCGGCCCTGCATGAGGTACGTGCAGGAGGTGTGCGGCGGGTACCAGTGCGCCACGGACAGGAAGATGCCCTCGGAGTCTCCGGAGGACGCGAGGTCGGCGCTGCTCAGTACCCAGTCACAGGTGCCGTTGCGACTGCCTGCCGTCTCCACGTGGCCGGGCCAGTTGCCCACGTTGAAGTGGAAGCCGGTGTTGAGCAGCGGGCCCGCCAGCGAGCTCACGAACTCCACGAACAGGTCCTCGCTCGTCCCGATTATCGAGTACGGGAACTTGCCCATGCCACAGAATGTTCCTGAGCACAACACATCAACAAACATCATTCCCACAACAATACATTTCAAACTAACTATTTCCATATTTTAACTACTACTGTATGTCTATTTTGATGTTATTTTTTTATAACCATGCCAAATGTTATGAACTACTCAGCGGCACGTATTCCTCACAAAATGTTTTCAGTAATTGTGAATGCTTAAAATTTTCACAGTTTCATTTGATGAATAGCGTAGATGTCATTGCACTCTTATAATATATACCTCTTCAATTGCATGTGATAAATTATTCAATTTCTGTGGGTGCAATATATACCTGAATATTTGTCAGCATTTGTTAAAAATTGATATAACAAATAGTGTATACAACTTATACAATAAAAATTTTATTTGCTTATGCAATTTAATGAAGTTTTTTTACTTTATGCAAAAAAAACCTTTAAGTAATTATCTATGTAGGCAAATGAATCGTATATGTATTAACATACTTGCATTCTTTGTGNCTTTAAGTAATTATCTATGTAGGCAAATGAATCGTATATGTATTAACATACTTGCATTCTTTGTGACTGCATCTCGCTGAAATTTAAAAACTTTATTCCAGATGGCAACAAAGTGCACGGACGTGCTAGCTTTATGGCCTAGTTAACTTAAAATTAAAAACAAAAATATGTGCCATGGTGGACAAATTGGTAAAGCACCGCTCTCCCACCATTGTGATCTGGCAATATTACACAATNCAAAAATATGTGCCATGGTGGACAAATTGGTAAAGCACCGCTCTCCCACCATTGTGATCTGGCAATATTACACAATAATTTTTGCACATAAGAAACGTGGCGGACACTTCTGTTTTATCGCGGTGCTCCTATTCATTACAATATGCGTCACACCTCTATTCAATCTCAGTCACATCCATCCTGCAGTTACAATTTTGAAATCTCATTACTCGGTAGGTGTTAACCCACATCTAAATACACATTATCAACATCAAATTAATTCAGATGAGTTCAGTGAAGTGATGTGAAGGGCACTTTACTAATGCGTCTTTAACTTCTGTGGGGAAGTAACTCGCAAGTGGATAAAAGAAGGAATGTAATAGTTGGGAAATGGTAGTACTGCATGAAAATCAAACCAGCTTCCATCGCCCTCTTGCCAAAATTCGGGCAGTAAGCGGCCGGGTATCGAATATGGACCGCCATCACTGATTCTCATGCTAACCTCAGCCTTTGCCAAAGCCACTTATTCCGTGAGCTCCAATAACACACACCAGCAAAACAAGCGTCATTGGCCAGTAACATGTTAGGAGGATATACGCCAATCAGTGCCTGGTGACTTATTTGGTATACTTAGGTAGGATTTTAAAAAATTCTTTGGAAAAAAATTTTATTATTATATCTTCTTGTATCACTACAAGTAAAATATTTTATATTTGAAATACACTGATTTATAAAACATCAGGTAACATTACCGAGGAGTTCTGCGGGATTATTCTACGCAGGTGAATCAGGTGGCATGTGCATGAAAATATTTATGGAACCCGCATTAGCCCAAACCGCGGTCGATTTCACCGACATTAGCCGAACCTGCAGTCAACATCACCCATAGTAACCCAATCCACAGTTGACGTCACCCACAATAAAGGCTGATGTCACTTACAGTAAGTTAAACTTCCAGTAGACGTCATCCTGTGGACGATGTCACCCACAGTAGCTGAACTCGAGATCTCATGTGTACTATTCATTGGAGATGAATCAAGGAAACAAATTGCAAAAAAAATGGGTGCCAACCAGAAATTCTTACAGAACTATAGATAATGGATAGAGAATAACCACCAAGAATGTTATGGTGAGCAGGGAGAAAATTCTCAAAAATTACCCCNAACTATAGATAATGGATAGAGAATAACCACCAAGAATGTTATGGTGAGCAGGGAGAAAATTCTCAAAAATTACCCCTTAAATTCTCAGAAATATTAATGGTTGAACGCCGCCTTAAAGAGTCAAAGCATTGAGCCCCCTGAGAGAGCNACCCCTTAAATTCTCAGAAATATTAATGGTTGAACGCCGCCTTAAAGAGTCAAAGCATTGAGCCCCCTGAGAGAGCCTACTGAGTCCTGAATACTTATTTAAATGATTTTACATTTTAATACTCCCTTCTTGAAAACGTACCATTATGTTGAGTTCGATGGTAAACTGTAAGAAAATAGAAACCAATGAGTTTAGGTAGTGTACTTATTTGGGAGCACTCCCTAAAATTTCACACTATAGCACCAAACTTTTGTTCTCGATTAATAAGATGATACATAATCTTTTATGTCTATCTACATTTCTCTACATTTGTAAAGACTTTGAAGCCTACAATATTGTTTTGGGAAAAGCCAACTTTAGTTTTACACATTCCACAGTAACATTTGGTAAAGTTTCATCTAATTTAATTGTAGAGATACAAATCTTATATTGGCAGCAAGTCATCAAAGAATTGTTTTTATAATACAAAAAAAAAGTTTACTATGAGTTGGTAGCCCTGAGAAGAGGAAACATTTTGTCAGCATGCAGTAACTAATNAGGAAGATGCCCTCGGAGTCTCCGGAGGACGCGAGGTCGGCGCTGCTCAGTACCCAGTCACAGGTGCCGTTGCGACTGCCTGCCGTCTCCACGTGGCCGGGCCAGTTGCCCACGTTGAAGTGGAAGCCGGTGTTGAGCAGCGGGCCCGCCAGCGAGCTCACGAACTCCACGAACAGGTCCTCGCTCGTCCCGATTATCGAGTACGGGAACTTGCCCATGCCACAGAATGTTCCTGAGCACAACACATCAACAAACATCATTCCCACAACAATACATTTCAAACTAACTATTTCCATATTTTAACTACTACTGTATGTCTATTTTGATGTTATTNCATTCCCACAACAATACATTTCAAACTAACTATTTCCATATTTTAACTACTACTGTATGTCTATTTTGATGTTATTATTTTTATAACCATGCCAAATTTTATGAACTACTCAGCGGCACGTATTCCTCACAAAATGTTTTCAGTAATTGTGAATGCTTAAAATTTTCACAGTTTCATTTGATGAATAGCGTAGATGTCATTGCACTCTTATAATATATACCTAATCAATTGCATGTGATAAATTATTCAATTTCTGTGGGTGCAATATATACCTGAATATTTGTTAGCATTTGTTAAAATTGATATAAAAAAAAGTGTATATAACATATATAATAAAAATTTTATTTGCTTATGCAATTTAATTAAGTTTTTTTACTTTACGCAAAAAAAACCTTTAAGTAATTATCTATGTAGGCAAATGAATCGTATATGTATTAACATACTTGCATTCTTTGTGACTGCATCTCACTGAAGTTTAAAAACTTTATTCCAGATGGCAACAAAGTGCACGGACGTGCTAGCTTTATGGTCTAGTTAACTTAAAATTAAAAGCAAAAATATGTGCCATGGTGGACAAATTGGTAAAGCACCGCTCTCCCACCATTGTGATCTGGCAATATTACACAATNATCGGCTCCCTGAAAGTAGATATTTAGCAGGGTTTCAGAAAATCTTGAAGTTACCGTGAATACATTATAACAGCAGTTCGCAGTGCGACCTGCGGTACATCACAGTGGCACGTGCCTCAAGTCTTCCATACAACCAACATAATCTCCACAGAGAAAATGTCTGCTGTAGCTTTATTATAACTGTAATATCTGCTCCCAACATGTCTTGGGGCAGAGCAATACGGCTTGCGATTCAAGCCTGTTAAAACACACTATAACTTCCCCTCACTAAAATATATTATCTAGATTATCCATTGTAATAGGATCAGAGTTATAATAGGGTAACTCGTGTCTTCAAACCATCCAGACACAGTAAATAATTTGCTGTGTAAAACAGAGCAAGGTGAATCGTGTGTTTGGCTTTTCCACTTACACTACGTTATTCATGACGCACAACATGCTTACGATATACAGTCTAGCAGTGATTAAGGAAATGTAGTTGTGATAGTAAAGTGTAATTTTGCATTAAAAATATGTTTATTTGGGTTTCTCTAATTATTGTAGCAACTGGCGTTATGGTCCACACTTGCATATCAGAAATAACAAATTTTCCATTATTTATGTGTGGAAAATTGTTTACAGAACCAAGAAAATGCAAAAATTTTGCATCAGGTGGAAGCATTTCAAACGGAAATAGAGAATAATCTGAGAAGGAATGACATAAAGAATTGTTCAACTATTGAATATGCAGCAATATACAATTACGAAAGCAAAATCCTCTTGGCCGATACATTGCCAGTGTAATATTGATTTTATGGAAATAGTTAGATATTTACTTTAACTATGAACTGCAGACTTAGTTCATATCACCATCAGCTTATGCAATTGTTTTACTTATATACGTCGTGGTTAATGCGCTAGATTTTGTAAATAAATTTTGTGAAAATTCGACATTTTTTGGCAAAGAATCGTAAAACACTGAAACAAAATACAACAAACCAAACGGCTGAAAGACAGTTGCTTTCAGATCAATCAAAAATATGTCCAACGGGTAACACATTGAATAAACGCTTGCATTACACATAAGTTTGTACACCAACACGGAATAAAGGAAAACCAAAATGTATTAGTAATATTGTTCAGGTAAAAGAAAGAAGTAATTACAACAGAATTTGATCAAAACTATGTTCTGCCTACCTACGATACAGAAGAACTCCAGTACTTATTAAAACCACCTTGTCGTTGGATAAACGCGCCGAGAATCTCGACAATCGAAACAATTAAACGTAACGTGTTATACCAACAGTTACTGAGAAATATACTTCCAATAACGAAAATTTCCATCCGAATCGTGCGGGACGATGCCGCTGGTTGGCGGGTTTTCTCGGGGATTCCTCTTTTCCTCGCCCTTGCATTCCGGCGCTGCTCATATTAAACTAGTTTCTCCCTCATCTGCTCTCAAGACCACGCCGTTGAGCACATGGTTGCGTCACGAGTGCGTGGGCAGGTCTTTAATAAGCTTACGAACTCGAAGCGTATTATCGCTAGTTTCGGCGCTCAGGACAGCGATATAATTACAAAACATAGTAATGACGTGTCACATCGTACAGAAATGATTCTCTCCTCCATGCGGCTCTTAGTGGAGGACTCAGGTCGTGTCATGAAGAGCGGTTCAAAAGCCACTGCTAGCACGTCTTATGCATACAAAAACCACGACCACGTACGTCGCTGTAGGACAAGATCAAACACAACCCACTTAATTTGCAAGTTAGACTGAAACGCAAGCTATTGTTAGTTAAAATATCAATAAGTAGAGACCTGAAGAATTCGTCTATTCATTTTGACACAAGCTAGAATTCAAAACACGTGTGTTTATATAACTTTAGTCATTGGTCCACACGGTGTTGACACCTCCTGTAGAACGCTGGCCCAATCGTCGCCTTCCACTATGACAGCAGACAACCAATGTGCAGTTAATATCAGCATATTTGTGCATAACACTGTTGAGTCTAGCCTGCAGTTAATTGAACTCGCGAATTTTTCAGGTCTCTATCAATAAGGCTAACAAAAACACACACACACATATATATATATAATTACCCTAAATATTGGTTTACAGTCAGGATTTAGTTTACAGAGTCCACACCAATATCCCGAAGACATTCAGCAATAAAATCACGCAAAGGCAGATAAATCAGTAGATATAATAGTTAAGCAGGCGGTAGATTTCCTATGAGCCACCCACGCCAGAGCATATCGCAAGAGATTGCTGAACCTCAAGCACACATGCGCATTGTTCCAGTTCACGAATATAGACAAAAATAAACTAAAGCCGGCAGGACAATGTTATAATGTGAGAGTGAGCAGGAGAGTTGAGATATGGCACTCTACAGGCCACCGAGTGGACACTGAGTTATAACGTCTCTATTTCAACATTCGGGGCTGTAATTATACAAAAATAATTATTAGTGATAGGTTTTTCTTCGTGTAACGTTCTAGAGATTGTTATAAATTACGATCCGTATAATTTACTGAAATTAATTGTTTATAATCTCCAAAACCCGCCTTTACTCTCTCTCTCTCTATCTCTATNTAAATTACTATCCGTATAATTTACTGAAATTAATTGTTTATAATCTCCAAAACCCGCCTTTACTCTCTCTCTCTCTCTCTCTCTCTCTCTCTCTCTATCTCTATCTCTCTCTCTCTCTCTCTCTCACACACAAAGCTAACGGTCAACACGAATACCTCCACCCATTTCCCTAAGGAACTAAATTAAATTTAAAGTATGTAATAAATTGAAACGTTACATTTGTCGTATAATTATGCTCACTGGCATGAAGGCTGTTGTATGAATCCTTGTAGAAACGTGTAAATTACATGATACCCTATATATTCAATACATAAGGTATAAAACCTTAAAGAACCATTTGAAGGTCTTAGCAGTCGGCCTAACACCAAAAACAATTTAAAAAACAATTATACATATTTTTTGAGCATCATGTTTTCACAATATTCGAAGTTGTGGTAAACTTATTGCAAATGAAGTGCCCTGAAAGTTTTGCATATGAGATGATGGGGGCATATGATTATGGTCTCTAAGCTAGATATTGCTCAAAAATGTACTTAAAACAGTTAACGAATGCTATTTTTAGATCAGTAACAAANATGGTCTCTAAGCTAGATATTGCTCAAAAATGTACTTAAAACAGTTAACGAATGCTATTTTTAGATCAGTAACAAATTTTTTCCTCAGTTTTTAACCTGATATTAGTGTAATATATCACGTAATTATTAAGCCAGTATAATATTTAACTGTAAATGTAATGAAATATTTCGGTGAGAATTCATTAGTCCATACTTAATTGTTTACAAACTCTTGTAGCGACAGATAAATCAACCACCAATTGGTGTTTCTTCAATTTGTAGCGAACAGGGTTTAGAGCGAGCGACAATGTTTTCGCATATGTAGGTCGCAAGGGAACAACAAATGTCGCCTGTCAGTTGTTACACGACCGGCGATTGGAATAACATGGCTCTGCTGTGTGCGTGTCGCGGGGAGCATGTTTGTCCCGNGTCAGTTGTTACACGACCGGCGATTGGAATAACATGGCTCTGCTGTGTGCGTGTCGCGGGGAGCATGTTTGTCCCGAAGCTTCACGTTCACATTAAACGGCTGTAATGTTTGCACCAACATGCGCTGTGTTTTTAACCCGTAGCATCGCCAAGTCGTATCCTTTGTATCTACTACGCTCGTTCGAGAAAAATATAATAAAAACGTCGGCATTTTATGTAGTAGTAAACGTGTTTGAGGTAATTACATAAAAGTAACAGTGTGATATGTGCACACTCTCATTTTCCAGAGGAGTTCCTTATAACTCATCTTTTTTTTGCAATTTATTGATCAAGGAAAAAATAAATTTGTATTCGGACATTCAGTTATTACTAACCATCTTCAAGAAATACACTAAAGTATTTGAATGTTATTCCGAACACTTCACTGCTGAATTATTTACTATTTGGAAATGTTCAAATTGCACAAATTTTTCAGAGATGACGTTTCTTAATCACTGAAAGATTCTTGCGATGCGGTAACAAACTGAAACATTAAATTGAGCGTACAGGTTTGCAACCCTTTGTCGTAAGTTGCAGTGGCTTTCCTGCTACTACAACGAAGGGTTATAATGACGTACGTCAAAATTAAAGTTTCCGTTAATTACTATTAGTTCTTTATTCACACGTATATAAACTTTTAAAAATAAACAGGGCACAACATGATTATGTGACAAGTTAGCCAACTTAGAAGCAATTTGATAAAANTATAAACTTTTAAAAATAAACAGGGCACAACATGATTATGTGACAAGTTAGCCAACTTAGAAGCAATTTGATAAAAAAAATGTTGTACGGAAGTGAAATCTGAATGGTGAATAAATGTAAACATCAACTTTATTATGTCCATTAAAACAATAAGTATTCATCATAGCCATATAAATGACTATACACTCTACGAAATAGTTCGAAAATTTACCACATCAATGTATACGTTAACTAAGAAGAAGTATTGTAAAGTATTTTCCCGTACGTACACCGTAGCTCTCCTACATTAACTAACGAAACAGTAAACTGCGTAGTAGAATCAGCAAATGTGTATAGTAGTGATGCAGTAAACTGCGTAGTAGAATCAGCAAATGTGTATAGTAGTGATGCAGTAAACTGCGTAGTAGAATCAGCAAATGTGTATAGTAGTGATGCAGTAAACTGCGTAGTAGAATCAGCAAATGTGTATAGTAGCGATGCAGAAAATTCGCAACTATTCAGCTTGATGTATGGTACTTTTTCCATATTATGTATCAGTTAATAACTTCCATTGCAGTTTAGGAAGTTTACCAAAAATTTTTTTTTACAGTGTAGGTATGGTTGCTGTTATAGTTACTTAATTGGTACCACATCTTGTAGAGAGAGGCTTTGTGCTTTGAGGCACGATAATCTTTCACACCGACATTTACAGTGAACACACTTGCGTTGACGTAATTCACCACTTACAGCGGAATTGTATGTATGACATTCTTATTAGGCGGCTTTTCGTTACTTACTGTGTTTTGACTTGACTGTGGATACGCAGTCAACTATCAAGCTACCTTCACTGGCCAATCATGGGACAGTGTGCCTCTCCCGTCCCTCTTAAGGGAATCATTCTGCTATCACACGCAGTAAACTGCAACTGGATGCCTGGCAGTCTGTATGATCACAGAACCAGCAATAAATGTTTTTTTTTGAAACGCTTACAGTAAATTTCTGTGGATAAATTTCGCTAAATATAATTTACCACATTTGTGTGCGTGGTGTTATTGATGCCGTACATTATTACAGTTTCAAATATAGTTAATTTTATTGCTTTGAAAACGACAAATTTTCCCAACAATTCCAACAAAATGCTCAAGTTTCTGGATACCAGACCTAAATTCACAGTTAATTGATGTGTTTTGATAATACGTTGTATATACGGTTACGTGTGCGTAACTGTACCAAATAAATATTTTGTACATGTAGTATATTACAAAATTACGACTGACTTGCGCAATTTTTATACACGGCAGAATATTCATAAATAAATTAACGTTATTGAAGAATTTTTTGAAATGGAGAGAACCAAAAACATGCATTACCGCAACTCTCCTAAATGTAAGAACTTACAATTATTTTATTTATGCGAAAACTTCCGAGAAGATATTTCCAATTTAGAAAAGTTTTCTTTTTAATTTTAGGAACGTCTCAATACAAGCTATAGATTCAAATTTTTTGCATTATACTACTCTTTGTTTAACCATTAAGTTACACACATTTTAAAATTTGTCAATGGCCGAGATTTGAACACAGAAAATACTTACTTCGCGTCTACTCTCCAGCCACAGGATCACATCACATTACAATGGCAGTGCTGTGAAACGCTTTTAATATACATATAGATTAAATGTGGTTTCGATTACAAGTTTAATACGGAAATGTCATATAAAGATAGGAATTTTCGAAAACCACATTTAAAATAAATGGAAATTTTTCTTTTGAAGTCAGGTGTATCAAACGCGTTGTTGAATCCAGCGTACTTCAGTAAAGTTACGTAATATTTTTATTTCGATCACCGCGCTTTAGCAAAGGAGTAAATACAAGGATACATGACGGTACGTTTTTCAATTTGGAGTCTGGAACACTGGAGGAATATTGCAACACAACTTGACGACGGAGTGAAATGACAGGCTTGTATGCGCACATTTACCGTCCACTCTTATTCTAGAACCCACCGGCACAAATAAGCTAACTGTGACGTGAACCCTCTGTGAATATTCAATTTTGATAAGAAAAAGTGGTACAATAAAAGCAATTATCGTCCCTGATAGCTTTAATATAAGGTTGCAGTCTTTGTATGTAACATCACTATCTTGCTAGTTCAGGTATTTCAAATGCGTGAAAACTGAAAAGTGAAAAACAGATATCTGAATAATATTACACAACTAAACAACATCATAACGTAATCTTTAATGCTACACGCCATGATTAATACTGCTATTAATACTAATTGTAAAACAGCTGGAAATAAAGAAATTACCTCGGAATATCCGAGGTAAGATAGTAAAAACGACATGACTGTCATAGAGTGTGCGAGAGGGAGCAACGAGTGTACACCTTCGTTCACTCTCCCTCTCACACCCTCTTCCACGAGTATATACTGAAGATGAGTTATAGTGATTTTCGTTTTCAACACATGCCATCATCATTCGCTCACGAACTACTATAATAACAGTCAAACTCAAGTGATCAAACGGTGACTGGCAGTTTGTTTTACGTTTGATTTTGCTACAGATCCGGACGTTAACACAAAAACAACTCCACGTAACTTGGTTATAATGTAGTTGCATCAATGCTTGAGCAGAAGAAACTTTACACGCATCTTAAAGCAACATTTGAATGTAAGCGTTGCGCTGACGTTTGTGGAAGTCTCGAGGTTCGGGCATTCGCTTGGAAAACAAACGACAGTCAAATGTCGTGAGATTGAGATGGTATCTGCACAGATGTCTCACACACTCTGCCACAATTCTCTACACGGTTTAGACATAAGAGGGTATAACGTCAAGCATGTGAGCTGGTAGTGCTGTAAGAAAGTCACATTGCATGGATCGCAGAAGGGGTATTGAACTAAGTTCGAAAGTTCGTTGGACATAATATTATTCTAATCGGCTGAACGCGTGTAATAACTGGGAACGTTGAGAAAACCACATTTTGCAAACTGTTAGAAATGTTCGCAAATATTCAAAAGAATACATTCGTACTCTCTTGAATTTAAATTATTGTTCTCAAATATTAAATGAATATTACATCAGCAATCATTGAATCGATGTGACGACCAACAGTAATAAAGTGATAATTATATGTACTACTAAATCTGTACAATGTCGTATGTAATAAACAGTAATTCCTGCAATCACTTTAAGCCTTAACTGAATGTTGAAATGTCAAGGTTAAATAAGTATTACACAGCGTTTGTGTTACAACCGTTGTGTGTTGGTACTTGATGGCAGTCTTCTTTAGTGTAGGCTGTGTAAAATGAGAATTTTTTTTAAAGCCCTGCCTAGTATCTACTTTTGTTTTAATTTTGCATTTTTCTGTCAAATGCAAAACTGACGTCGCCATGAGCCTCATGACATTATTCGCGTGACTTCCAAGTGTAATATAAACGTGTCTCAAAAATGCTCAAACGTGCTTTTAAGTGTATAAAACAAGACACACTAATTTCAGTGGATATAAGTTTGAGCGTTCAACTTGCAATAAAAAGTCAAGTATTAGAAATACATTCATTAGTTCGCAGAGAAAAAAATAATTTTCTTGTAAATTTATTTGTTTCGTTTTACGCTAACACAGCCAACGAAATCCTGTAACCTAAATTAATATAAAGTCGTTTTCGAACCAGCATAGAGATAAAAGTGTTCTATGACAGTTACCTTATTAAGGCAATAAAAAAACACAGGCAGTTGTGAGTAATTTGAGTTATACGTAATTTGGAGTTAAACTCGCTGTTTGTTACGTTTAATTAATTTTATAATTGGTTTTAAAACCACAAGTAATAATTTTCCCATAATTAAAGTAACTGTGAGATAACAGAATTATGTTATGTTCAAATAAAAAATACTTCTGGATTCGCCTTTACGTAAAACGAATGAAACAATTAATACCCAATGTTTATTCTAACAGTTTACCATAACCGTTGCTCGTGTTGATGCACACACATACTGCAATAATCTTAATTATTACCTTTTTGTCTACAAAGTTGCCAGTTAAATACCTGCTTACAATTGAGAACTCTGTGGGCATAAAGTGTTCCCCCTAAATAGCATTCAACTAGGCATTCACTCTTTCTTCAAAGTCAGGAAACTTAAAGATGCGCCTTTAAGGCCATTAGGGTAATTCTAACGCAGTGAGGATTACAAAAGTAAAACGCTATGGTATCTTATTACACTTGAAGCAACAATTATATTTAAAATACAACCCGCTACTTGCCTAAACTAAAAAGACTGCCAGCCTTATTGGCGACATACATTTGTCTTCTGTTCGTTACGTCACTGGCTTGGCTAGAATAGGGCGTACGTCCTTGAAGTCTCGGTGATAACATCTAAAGCCAATTGTGAAAACACAGTGTCCTCTCCTGTCTGAAGAGAAGCTGAGCTATGGCTCGGAGGAGAGGCGACGGAGCTAAGTGCGAGGTAAACAGCAGAACTCCGAGAAAACCAACTGGCAATCGGCAATGTTCCACGCGTTGCATACACGCGAATAATACCGACTGGTGTACGTCGGGGATTGAGCGCGGACCATCGCAGTGGGAGACTCCTGATGGCGCCGTCGAGCCAGCTGCGGACTTCCTGAAGCGACTCTTCATCTGGATACGAGGCATGTGAAACGCGAGGCTCCAGTTGGACGTGACTAGTGTTCAGTGCGTTCGTAAACTAATCGTGAAAATAGCGCGGCGTACAACAGGAAACAATACCATCGACCCTGATGAATTAAAAAAAAATTATATTTGTTTAAAATGTTTTACAACATAAAGTTGAAGAAATCCGATAGTTTGCCAGCTCACAAACGAACATTTAAAAATACATACTGTAGGGGTTCATCAAAGCCAATACATCTCACCAGAATTTGTAAATTTGATAGCTAACAAGAGATATCGGGCTTCTGATAGCACTTGAAGCTTTCACAATTTCGTGAGTATGTGGGAGCCTATTTACGTACCACATTTAGAAGTGTAATTCTAAAATCTAGTTATTATTAAAAATATTTTAACAATATAATCCCCAAAATGTTTCATTTTAATATATTTTCCGTTAAACGGCACGTTATACTGTCTTGACGACATTTCATGTCGTTCGCAACAAATTGAGTTTGCCAGTCCTGCTGCAGATAGAGACGACGATAACTGCTGACAAGGTGGTGATGGCCTTAGTCATATTTAGATTCGCAAATGGAATATGTGTGTGTGTACGCACGTGCCCACAATTTGTGTCTGTACCGATGCCGTGGGTGTGAATTACACTTCATATAATTATAATAACGTGAGTTTTGCTTTACGTTATTTTCACCGCCAGCTTGTGTTTTCTTCCTTTGATGGCGCAATTCACAGAGTATCTATTGCAACCTTCCTTCGCGCCCCGACGATTATGACGTCATTTTTCAGCACAGAACAAAGAATACTGGGAAACTGTTAATTTTTTTTTTGGTTGATTTACAACCACGTGCTCATCACCACCTTCAGTTATCTAGCCTCGGATTACTTCCTCAAAAGATACCACTGCAATATTTCAAAGCTTTTTCACAAGTCGAGTCACATAGCGTTTCTTTTATCCAGCGATCTAGAGTGTAAAACTTAGCAGCCTGTACGGCGTTCTGAAGGTCGCTGACTAGCTACCAGACATTACCGGTTCTCAGACACTCCAACGTCTCACAGTTCTGGTGCTGTCTTTATTGCAGCTCGACATCCGGAAGTCCTATAAGTTTATTAATATTTTTTGCACCTTTTTTTCAAATGTGATTTTTGTTTTAATTTAACTGAGAATAAAATATCACTGAGTGGGGAAAATCCTTAAAAAATAATGGCACTAGGAATTAAAAAATGAAACGTATAAAACCCGATTTTGTAAATATTTCTGTCTGTTAACAACGGTCGCCATTCGTTCTCATGCATTTGGGGATGATTCTGAGTAAACACCAAGCCGCAGAGACATGAGAGGGTAATGACGTAGTCAGCTGTTGTGCAAGTATGAGTAATGGCGGGGCCATGGTCGGTAGAACTGTGTTGTAGTGTCAACTACAAATATCTCGCTGAAATTTCCCTTTCGAATTCCTGCAATGCTAACGAATCGCCTAAGGACACTTTTGTTTGTAATGAATTCGTACTCATCATGTTAAAAAAGTGAACACAACTTCCATCTTCTATGTTGTATATAGATGTGTGTGTGTGTGGATACATGTGCGTACGGTAAATATACTTATTAATGTTTGCGTACTGCATTTCATATAAATACACTAAAGTTTGACAGACAATGTGACCAACCTACACACTATGAAAACCGTAAGTGCTCTGGTTTTCAAATTATATTGTAACAGCTTATGATTGGTTGCGGGATACACACACAGCATATTGTTATTTGGCAATATCGATGATCATAGAAGAAAATAGTACTTAGAACTGAAGGTTGTTATTCATACCTGAAATTATACTTACATAATTTGTGGTCTACATAAGGTTTTTGAAGTAACGCCCAATTTTTTTGGCTTTTACCGAATTGGTTAAAATAATATGTTCAGCAATTATGGCGGAGAATACGGATAGTTAAGGTTAGTGAAACGTTTCTAGCTCTGTAAACGCCATTGAACATGCGATCTATTCCCGCCACGTTTGAACGTGTACCTAACTGGTATTATCGGAATATTTGATAGGTAGTTAACGATTTTTGTATTTAATTACATTAAGGATAGTTGGTTGTGGCACCCCACATGTGTAGTGAGTTTTCTTGCGTGAAATGTAATATTATTGACACGTGTATGGCCTGGTCAGCCATTTTTGGTAACGTTATGCGTTATGAAGCGCAAGCTTTTACTTTCATTCCGCAGTTTATTAGTTTGGGGAAACCTGTAAAGTGTCGTATCTAGTGAATGATTCTGTAAATTATTCTGTGTCAGGGGCAGACAAACGTGTCCAAGGATTGCAACATAACAACGTGTGTTCAGAAGTTGCAAATAGGAATTACGAACCCTACNGGCAGACAAACGTGTCCAAGGATTGCAACATAACAACGTGTGTTCAGAAGTTGCAAATAGGAATTACGAACCCTACGTCAATAACGTACTTCGAAACAGTTATTAGAATAATGGACGTGGCCTAGAAAACCCCAATTTTATCGCTTTTTTGTAGTATAAAAATAACACTTTTATTTTATGGAAAATCCAACAAGTGAAAGTTTACCTTCACCAAAAATATTTACGTACTTATGGAACGTGTTTATTATTCGCATCGATACGAGAAACATAACGTTTATCGTAGTTTGTTCTTTCGGCGAGGTTAACACTTTACAGGTTATAATAATTTAATGTTACGTCTGTACGAACTAAACGTTTTACTGGTCCATTAAAACAATACGTATATAATTCAAAAGTATACCGTCTCATAAGAAGTGTTGCAAAACCATGCAGTCTCATAAAAAACTAAAGTATAACCCAATCCTAACCACCTGCAATAAAGTAAACAAAGCCCCAGCATTATAACTTGACCATAAAGAAAATTAAGTAAGCTGGAATGGTAACTTGCATTGTTCATAGAATATGTTCACAAACTTCGTTTTCTTCACAGATAGAACAGATGTGGCGGAAGGATACATGGTCGCCGCACTACGTTTCTAGAACAGTCTATATTTTGTGAACTTACATGAAATTGAGTATTCATTCTCATACCAAATTTAAGTTATCTGCAACAAAATGTTTCCACAGCGTCGCAAATTACTGAAATTACCACAAAATGCCACTAACTTCACATACTTAAGCTCTGAAGACTATGATTGTTAACATTAAATAATTACGAGAATAGCTTTATCTCTGGAACACATCACCGCCTGCTTATTGTTGGCACACACAGCGTTTCATGTGTTTTGTTCGTATATAGAGCAACAAGATTGCCATTGTTTCTGTATGAGTCACGGAAAACAAGCTGACTTTCGCTANGTTGGCACACACAGCGTTTCATGTGTTTTGTTCGTATATAGAGCAACAAGATTGCCATTGTTTCTGTATGAGTCACAGAAAACAAGTTGCTTCAGTTAGGCTGACATTCGCTACAAGAATTTAAATTAAATGTTTCATGTTAAACCAGTTTAAAAAAAAAACACATCGGTGATTTTCTTCGAAAACTGTCACTACGAAGTTTAATAAAGCTTCAGTTTTGCCACAATTATAACTTTATTTCTAAATTCTACGGAAGCAGCTGACATATTATACGCAATTTCATTTCCAGGCAATCGCTATTTCATATATTTTTATTGACCAAATGGGAGTAATCGTGGTCCGCGTTCCTAACGGTATAATCACACTTATGAAGTGAAGAGATAAACTGGTGTGATAATTCAACATCCGGTAAGACCTGAGTTTACGAGTAATGAGGAAACCCATCAAGTGGTTCAGCGATTGTTTTTATGATGGCGAATTGGTCGTCTTAAAAATAACAGCCTACAAGGAGATATTTATTTAGCTCCGGAACTGAGCTGCAGTGCGTGTGAAATGCGCCTCTGAAAACACACGAAGTCCAGCCGACGTGTTTCCATTAGAAGAGAACAACACACTCTTTCAAACAGTCAGAAATAATACCGTCAGCACACATCGTGTGGCCAATGTTACGAAGTATCCATTGTAGCTGGCTTGTAATGGCCCTCATTTGTCGCATACATATATTCTATTTACTAGAGGCTGAGACTTAATACGAAAGAGTATACTTATAGTTGCAGTGCTAGTTTACTGATAGTGTTATCGTCATCCGAGTTGTGTTCGATTTCAGTGCAATGTGCCTTTGATCACTTACCGTTGATCCCTTTTCCTTTTCTCGGCTCTCAAGACCTCGCTGTTAAGAGCCGCCCAAATCACTTCGCTTACTCACTCACCCTTTCCGTGTCATGAGTCCTTGTTCCGTTCGTGAGAAATAATAGTTAGTTAATTCTGATGCACGTGCTCGTTTCCACCTCGAGTGTGGAATTTCACTCCATGCGAGTTTCATTCGTCTTTGTGACGTGTGCGAGTATTGACGTGCGGAGTTGTTAACACAAAACAGAGACAAACGAATTAAATATTTCCAACAGCCGTGCATGGGAAAAGTGCGTAGGAATCGAGAAGGGTAAGTTGCTCGTGCCCTTAGCTAAACGGGGCGTTGTAGGAAGCATAATGTGCCCTTGCTTTGAATTCGGAACGCGGCAATGTGATGTCACATGCGGGATGCACTTTTCAAGGACACGAAGCCAGGTAAGGGTCCTTAGCTGGTGAATACGAACGCTGCCCTAGTCAGCTCTCACAATGTGACATTATTTCTAAGATTGTACTGTGCCATAGTTACAGGAAGTTGGTTAAATATTGGACATTAGGCACAAAGAAGGGAGCGACAAGCGGGTTCCAGCACACATGTTGCAAGCAGCCATGTTACAGCAATATCAATGGAATCAACTGGAGTCTCGTAAATGAGAGCTTTCAAATGCCCCCATAGGAACAAATCGGGACTCGATAAAAAGGCATTTAGCGGCGACGTTGTAAATAAACAATATTTTGCATGTCATGTGTTATGTTTGTGTTTGTGCCTCAACGCGTCACTTCCACCCATATATTCCTATACTATAATTGTTTGTTTTAGTGAGCTCTACCACCCCTCAATGTTTGTCCCATGATTTTAGAATCATCCTGTATGTAATAATAATGCAGTAAGTGTCTGTATGGAATACACGTACGTGCNGTTTGTGTTTGTGCCTCAACGCGTCACTTCCACCCATATATTCCTATACTATAATTGTTTGTTTTAGTGAGCTCTAACACCCCTCAAAGTTTGTCCCATGATTTTAGAATCATCCTGTATGTAATAATAATGCAGCAAGTGTCTGTATGGAATACACATACGTGCAGCGGGCCTGCGATGTAGAAGCTCTGAGTTACAACGAGCAGATGTGAGTGTCTTGTCGCCCTGGTGGAGGGGCAAGGTGACGTCCATCTCTCAACAGCCAGGCGTGGGAGGTGTTTACCGCAGGACGAGTGCACTGGCATGAGGTCCAGGTTTCCTCGAGAAGCGACAGAGATCCTGCAACCACGGCCGTTTCGTCGCGTCACGTACAATAGATTCGTCGCATCAGTATGGTGGACGACGTCTCATGAACAATTTTACACTTCGACAAACAGGCGCACCCGATCATGTTTCTTGGGTTTGTGAATGAAAGCTGATACCTACCGAATCCAATAAAAAAAACGGGTATAACTTTATTGATTTTTCCCCATACTAAGTTGATAATGATGTAACCGAAGAATTACCAATCGATGGAAAATATATTTCGAGAGTTAATTAACTATACCGCAGTTTCCGTGATGGGAACTGACAATCACTACCGGAGGAATCATCGTAAGTTCTGAAGGTGCCAGCCAGGTTACTCATGGCACTTCGCACATGTATTTGTTGTAATCACAGCGCTAAACATTCAGTTAAGCACTCCACTAAGTTCCGCTACACAGATGGAGGTGTATGTGTCCATTTGTTTGTCTATTGATAGATGGGTGTGCCATCCAAATTATGCTATGACGGCCAATTCGGGACTTTGAGTACGCCAACGAAACAGTATCATCTGATCACCTTCAAACACCGACGAATTTAAACAATTTTGTCTCAAAAATTACCACTCGTACACAGAAAAATGCCTTCTAAAAAAAAGTTGCCACAGGGTAGGTTTCATGCGTTGTACCAAATTTCTTGGTTTACGTTGGAGTTCGTCATCTGACGATTAAAACCAATAATGTAAGCCTAAATCCACACAAACATTATATTTCCACTACCAAATTTCACTGCCTGAATAACGATTTCGTGTTAATACCATTATTCCTAATTTTTGGCTCCCATGCTCATGCCTCTTCCGAAAGCGCACAATTCTGACTTTCGACTCACTGCGGCAGTAAAGACGTGTCCTCATTTGAAACATCGTCTTTCTTGCGTCCTACTGAGCAAATCCGCTGGCTGCAAAGAGGTTTCCCGTGGCATTCAACCACATAGTGCATGATGCATCTGGTTTATAGGAAACAGTTTTTAAGTTGAGCTTATCTTATATCCCGCTATTTTGTCTAAGGGATAATTGGCGACAAAAGAAAAAAATTCATGGATACGATTGTTGGTAAGTTAGCATGTACATTTCTGTAGACTCGTGCCCCAGCGAGTTGATCGTCGCCTGCTGGCCGTGAGAGTAGAAGCTTTCAAGTCAGTTTAGCTGACATGGGAACACGTTCTAGTTCACTTACAGGTTTGTAACTGACGCAGGGTCGCCCAAGGCGTCTCTTATTAATGAAGATATCAAATATTTGAAATTATTTTGGTTGCCATGCTGGACGTCAAACTGGAGTACTCGTGTTTAATTGGCTGTATATTTAATTTGACGACCGATAGAGGATTCTCAGTATACGTTTTGTTAAAATTTAGGTATATTCACGGGCTTTTTTACTAAAACATACAGTAAAAATACGGAAACGTTATCAGTAATGAAAAATGGAGGGGAGTTCCGAAAATAAAAAAGTACGGAATTACTTCTTCTATAGCTTCGTTTTTCGGGAACGAACAAACCGAGTGTACACGAAGTTATTCGCACCACTGTAGTAACAATATTATCTTTTCCGAATGGCACGTACGATATCTGCAACTTAGACCTATTATTTGAAACACCAGGAACTAGCATCAGACACTTGCAACATATAAAAACATTCTAACTATACTAGAATCTGAGTATGTCATATATGTCACATTAATGGAAATATTAGATTTATACCAGTCTTCATTAGGCGAAGGTCGAAGTGAGTGGCAAGAACTATAAATTGTGAAGCTTTCTATTCGTGCTAAAATATCGCTCAAAAGCAAATATTTAAACGTTTTAAAATTCATATTTATACACATGCGAATAAAAAAANTCGTGCTAAAATATCGCTCAAAAGCAAATATTTAAACGTTTTAAAATTCATATTTATACACATGCGAATAAAAAAGTTAACATTTTAAAACAGGAAGTACAAATTTCTAATAAGCAAATTCATCGATGTTCTGTAAAATTACGGAAAGTCCGTTATTTAAAAACCAACGTGGCTATTATTTTGNTCGTGCTAAAATATCGCTCAAAAGCAAATATTTAAACGTTTTAAAATTCATATTTATACACATGCGAATAAAAAAAGTTAACATTTTAAAACAGGAAGTACAAATTTATAATAAGCAAATTCATCGATGTTCTGTAAAATTACGGAAAGTCCGTTATTTAAAAACCAACGTGGCTATTATTTTGNTCGATGTTCTGTAAAATTACGGAAAGTCCGTTATTTAAAAACCAACGTGGCTATTATTTTGTGGAGAGTCGTAGAAAATTTACCAGCACTTTTCTGTAAAATGTTGGGAAACAGTTTCTACAGTAAGTATAATTGCATACAGAGTAAGNTCGATGTTCTGTAAAATTACGGAAAGTCCGTTATTTAAAAACCAACGTGGCTATTATTTTGTGGAGAGTCGTAGAGAAAATTTACCAGCACTTTTCTGTAAAATGTTGGGAAACAGTTTCTACAGTAAGTATAATTGCATACAGAGTAAGNAGAAAATTTACCAGCACTTTTCTGTAAAATGTTGGGAAACAGTTTCTACAGTAAGTATAATTGCATACAGAGTAAGCGTATCCGGCCCCCGTGTCCACTCTGGCAGCAAACAGTCAGCCAGTAGCAGATATTCGTGAGTATACAAATGAACGTGAAGTCCAGCCTGTACATTTGAGACATTTACCGGTGTCTTCCTGTAAAGTATGATCCGACTGCAAGTATAACTGAGACTTGTACGGCTATATGAGTATTTTAGACGTGTCTAGTAGTTCGCCTGGGCAGCGGGTCAGTAGCTCGACAATGCCAGACTGTCACCAAGCTCACTTGCCCAACTACTTTAGTAGCTGGCTGGGATCGTTCACATGAGTTGAGCTGCTAATAGGCGGGCAACTAACCCCCTCATCTAGGTCAGTTAAGAAGGGGTGAGTGGAAGTGGTCAGTCGTCTGCTGGGCGCGGTGCTGGGGACAGCACTAGCAATGCAAAACAAATGAAACAAAAATCCAAGACGGCGGTCGAACAAAGCTGAGAGACAAACTTCAGTAATGTGTAGACAAATGAAAAACGAAAAACCAAGTTGCCAAACAGTTGCTGTAATGCTTACCAAAATGGGGGACTGCACCGCCCAAGATGGCAGGCGGCCGCACCTACCAATATGGTGGAGTGCAGCGACCAAAATGGTGGAATTGGTATGGGTGGAGGGGCGTGTGAGAAACCTCCGGAAATTTAATTTTTTTAAATAATTTTTTTTTAAATTTAAAATTAATTTCAGAATTTTTTAAATAAAATTGTTGTACCTTTTTTTAAAAAAAATATATTTTTGGGTTACATGGATCGAAGATGGTTGCCAGACGACCGGAATGACAGAGCCCGAACATCTCCGACGCTCCGGTCCCAGTTCCCGATGTTTCAAAATCCCCATAATCCTTCTACTGTAGTGCTTGTACGTTTATTTGTAGGTGCAGTATCATAGTGCATTGACGAACGGGCCTGTATCCACTCTTCTGAATTTTCTTCCTGTGTTGGAGACACAGTTAACATTTTTGTTCTCTCACAAAAACACTTTTTTGGGAACTAGTTGCAAAAAATGTCTAGATAACACTACAAAGACACTTGTTATCCTTGCAAAAAATAACTTTAAAAGTGTAGAGGATATATTCAGTATTTGTACAAAAACGTACTGTAACCTACCGACTGATACCCTGTAGAATTACAGCAACCCGTATAGTAATTCTCAAATTATTTTCGTGCAAAATCTCAAGCTATTATTTGGACTTATAAAAAGTAATTTGTCTACAAGATAACACATAACAATTTTTATGTATAAAAATTTTATCACGATCTTAAATGCACGGAAAACATTTTATACAGCCCTGTCCCAACCCGGTTACGCCTTTGAAAATTCCCTTTAGGTTGAGAATAATCAAACCCGGAACCTCCACGTGAGAAGCAAGTACACTAATCACTATGCCACAGATGCATCCATACACAGTGGTATATTATAATACGTCATACGTCATTTCAATTGTTAAATCTCATGGTTATATGCGCTATTTTATTATTTAAAAAAAAACAGCAAGTTTTTACTGAGCTCGCGGTGGAACTCTAATTAGTTTTAAGCTTTATTACAAGGAGTATGTTGGTGCTACGTAAAAAAAAGGCGTCAACCTTGTACATACATTTAGACTGCTCACCTCCCACCAAGGCGAACCAGGTACAATACTGGCTGGGTCACTCCAAAATTTCCCATTTGGTAATCGTGCGAGACGAGGGAGCTGATCGGTGGGTTTTCTCGGGGATCTTCATTTCCCCGCCCTTGCATTCCAGCGCTGCTCCATTATCACCTCATTTCACCCTCATCGGTTTGCAAGACCTTGTCAAGAGCCGCCTAAATCTCTCTCAACTCGGCTGAAATCTCATTTCTTAAAACATTTAAAAGAAAATCACATATTTCTACTACCACAGCTATTGTCACGTAAATTTACAAAACCTGACCTGTGCTCTTACAATATTATTGCTGCAAACCCGTGACTGCCGGGAACACATCTTTCTCAAACCAGTCAAAATGGACTTAGCACCGTCGGCCAAGGAAAGAAGTAGACATCACCATAAGTGTATTCTCGGAAGTAATGACTCATCGGCCTTAAGCACATATCTTAACTTGAAATTCTGTGATGGTATCAGCAGTTTACTGAATATCAGCACTTCTGCTAGAATTTCTATATTGCAGTACAGCTGTTACTCTTGCAAGTTTTGAAATTCAATAGGTTTACAGGGTTTTTTTGTTCATTTACAAGCATTTGTTTTTATACAAAACACATTTTAGCTCCGCTTACAAAGATTTTAATTGTGCTGTTATACGCATTTATAGAAATAAATTCACTCTCGCGATTTTTTATCTCAATGTGTTCCAATTTTCGTATGTTTATATCTGTGTGCAACTATGATAGTCGAGATAAAATTATTTAAGCTGAAATGATTTTTTGGTTTTACTGTAATAGTTTATCTCAATTTTAAGCACTGAATACGATGTTCATACTCTTTAAAGGACGGATTTTAAAATACTTCTAACATATGCGAAATTAAAGTCTATAAACTATTTTATATTAGCCGTAATCAGATTTGCCGCTTTGTTGATGTTAGCCACAGCAATACCATTCTTCAAAATGAGCCAGGTATAGAGTATCAAAACCAAAAATTTCTTAATATTACGGAAATGTGCTGGTAAAAAATTATCTAGAGTTGTCCGTAAACTCTCAGTAAAATTTCGGGACCTCTCAGTTAATTTCCTAGTTAATTTTCTGATATTCTAGTTAAAAATATAAAAAAATGAAAAAGTATTAAATTTTTCTTTATGTGGGAAGTTAAAATATTCTATTTTTAAGTGAGATTTGAACCAGAGTCAAAAGTTACGAGTCCATGATTCCAACCACTTACTTACAACTTTAACAGAATATCTGTGGTATAACTTTTAAATGTTTAGCGAATGACATAAGGAACATTTTCAGTATCTATTGAAGGTATTATTTGAAGTGTTGCTAAATGATACAGATGCCTGATACTACTTTCCAAAATTTTAAATAATAGGTCTTAGTGCCATGGATAACCCTAACTGCCACAGAAACGATAAGTTTCTTGCTGCACTGCCGAAGAACTCTTCGTATAGACTTCATTTTGGCAGTAAACGCACGCTGATGCATACAAGTATTCAACGCGAAAATATCATCAGCGCAGAAGACAAATATTTTAAAATTCACAGTCTAATTTCCCTAACAGGAGATAATATGATTTTTACAGGTATTTTAAATTGCATTTATCAGTTCTGTTGAGTGCAAATGCATTACTAATTTTAATGCTTTGTGCGTTTCCAACACACACCGTAGTATAAGTGTAAATATCGACTGGTTATGTTAAAAACAAAATAATATTATAAATTACTTTTCAACAAGCAAGTCACTCCTGTTTATATCAAGTCTTTAGGCAAGAGGATTGCTACCATACTTTCCACCTCTAATTTTAGGAACCAGTATGCAAACTTTCAGGTGTTCTCCTGAATACTTGCAAATATAAACTTAGAATGAATGACTTAGTATTATTCCCACAACCCTTAAATTTCATATAGGCAGGAAATGTAAATTTTCATGGATATAATGACTTAAGACTCCACAGTCGATTTGTACATTGGCTGACACCCCAGTGAGCGGGCTAACTGTTTCACCCCAGAGCAAGTAACAGAGGATTCAACTGTAATGAAGACTCATTGACTCAAGAGTACTGCAGAGAGTGTATGATACACAGGGACGGAATTGAACAAATCAATAAAATGTGCGCTTGTTTTAAGCCTAGCTTGTAGGCAACTTATTTTCTAACATGGGTCCCTAGTCATAAGTATCAAGGTGAGTGAGTGAGTGAGTGAACAGATTTTGGCGGCTCTTAACATCGAGGTTTTCGGACCCGATGAGGGTGAAGCAAGGTGAGGATAGAGCAGTGCCGAAATTCAAGGGTGGGGGAAACGGGAGATCCCCGAGAAAACCCGTAGACAAGCGGTATCGTCCTGCACGATCCCCACATGCGAAAATCCGGGAGCGACCCCGCTGGGTATCGAACCCGGTTCGCCTAGGTTGGAGGCGAGTAGTCTAACCACTACACCACCGCGGCCCCAGGTACCGAGTTGGAAATGACGAGCATTATCAGGGTGTCATTAGACGTCCGTGGGACAGAACAAACGTATTTTCGTAAACCGCTTCGGGTCGGATTTTGTGATAAGATAAAACCGGTTCTAGCCGACGGGCGTCAAACTGCTGGCAATTTTCCGTGCCCACGCCAACATTGTAACTAAACCCTCTTCGTTTGAATGACACACTTGCAGTGTTCGATAAGGAAATATTTAATGCTCGATCAACGTCGTAATACTCGCGCCTATCCGCATGATTTGCAGAAGCGTTACAATCGTAGGATCATGGGGATCAACGACTTGCGTTGAATGAACCTGCGGTAATTCCAGGTACAGTCGTCTTACTGTGTATTACCGCGTTAAACCCGCGATATATTCACAAGGGCGTGCAGTGACGGTTGTAATCACACCTTGCTGATCCTCTACAACTGAGATAAGCTTCCAGATAAAATACGTGAGATGGAGTTGATGTGAGGAAACCATATCCATACAAGTGTATGAAAACTAGTTGTAGGCCTTCGTAAACTAAGTTCAACTTGGTTCACATGCATGTCTGTGGCAGATACTAAGAAGTTGACACTAGTGGCGAGTTTTCGAGCTCGCGAAATGATGCTAAAAATCATTGTTTAACAGTAAACTGGCACTATGATATCTCATGCCGAGAAAAACCCAAATGTCAAGGTAGAGCTCTCGCGCAATATTGTATGACGTTATAATTTGTCTTAACTCGCTTAAGGCAACAGTTTAGGGAAGGAAGTTAATATTAAACTGTGGTCACGAGCTTTGTCATCTCTGCACATTGAACTACCGCCAAAATAATTACTGTACCCACACATAACTACTCTACCCACACATAAATACTGTACTCACACATAACTTGTAAGATAATTCAACCTTACTCCAAAAAATATTCTACGATTTACATTGAAATTTCCTCATTAAATATTATTGCCGCGAACTATTAAACCATAACATAACAGCAGGTAACGATCAGAGAGAAAGATAGGCCTAGGCTTGCTTTTGGAGTATGTCATATGGTACAGCCATAATTTAAATGAAAATCATGATAGTGTTGTGTATAATAAACCATTATAATACAGGGTGGTCCACCGTCATGGACACCCTAAAGTTTCAACAAAGGTGGCAGATCACGAAATGTTGTTTTCGCTTGATGATGGTGCCTACGGGGCGAGTAATTTATCGCATAGTGACTACTCGTAACACGTGTATGGAAATATAATGTGCAAATATGATTAAATTGGTGGGCCGGTAGGGCGGGACAGTGGGCTTGTACACACATCTGTACGTTAACAACACGCGCCGTGACTCATACAGGCGGGACCTCTTCCTGTGGCAGCGTGGCACTTACCTAATGGAGCAGGGGACACGGAATGCGATACTGGACCAATGCCAGCACCGCAGCGGAGGGAAGACGGGCAATGTCAGAGCTAGTTTGATCTCATTAAGTACATTTCATTCTAACACCAACATAACTGAGGAGTTGCTATAAAATAAAATATGTTTTGCGAACGACCGACGGAATCAGAAAACACCACACATGTCGGTCAATTTGATTAAGTTTTATCATCTACCTCTATATTCACTACGACTTCCTTATGGTTTAGTGGTTACGTTGTATTTCCAGTAATCAAAGGGTCGTGAGATAGAATCCGGATAGTGCCAAGGAATTTTCAGATCAAGGTGGGAAATTATGAATGGTATATTGTTGATAAAGGAGTGCCCGTCAGAATTATTGGCAAATGTATATTAAAATAATTTTATTTAATTAATTACATGCGGAAAATTACGGAATGTCCTCTTAATTAACAGCATTGTCAGGCATTTATGGATATTTACAGAAAACAGCTTCGACATGGACATTGTAATGTATTTACCACGGCGTTTAGTGCAGATTGACTGCTACTGCAAAGGTGATGTCTTACACAATCATCATCGACATACACACACGTTTAATGGGTGAGAATATTCCTCAATTAAGAGGAGATACTACTGCTATTCTCATTCAGTGTAAAATCTCATGGATTTGGTTGGGTGTACCCTAGTGAAGCACCAACCATTTTCCAGCATCCTCACAGTTTCTCATGAGGTGGATTCGTCACAAACTAATGTGTGTGGTGATCAGGAGTTTGACAAGACCGTACTATACATACATACATACATACAAATATATATATATATATATAATATGGAGAAGAGTGTTTCATTCGTGATGGTATGTAGGACAGCAGGAACATAAATGTGTGGACTGATGAATACCCATAGGCCACGGTTGACATACAAAGAGCTCCCGGTGAACACGTGGGTAGGCATACTGATTGACTATTCGGTTGGAGCGTACTTCTTAACAGCACGTCTTGGTTGTTATGTTCACCAACAGCAGACATTACCCGAGCTGTTGAAGGACGTACCACTTCTAGTACACGGCCACATGTTGCATCAGCGTGATGGGGAAACACTACGCTTTGTACATGAGGTGCGTAACTAACTTAATCAGTATTTCCCAGGGAGGTGAATAGGAAGTGGAGGGGCCTGCCACCTGGCCTGCTCGCTCCCCAGATCTCACTCTACTCCATGTGGAGTCACGTGAAGAGCCTTGTCTACGAGACGTCAGTCGACACCGTAGAGGACCTCGTGTCAAGGATAATAGCTCTACGCGATATGATGTTAACCAATCCTACCTTGTAGCAGAAAGTGCGACAGTAGATGCTATGTCGTCGCCAAAGCACGCGTCGATGTAGATAGACGTCACTTCAAGCAGCTCTGCAAAAGTGTCTTTGAGCATCTTATAAATTCCGTGATGCGTCTCAAGTAATAAAACATTTACATGCAACACATGCGTAACCACGAACAAATAAAACGACGCCCAGGTNCAACACATGCGTAACCACGAACAAATAAAACGACGCCCAGGTACACATTGATTGAAGCTACAACATTTACTGCGATGTGAGAGTAGCAGGGGATGGTATTTACTATTACTTATTCAGAAGTTTCCCCAGCAGGGTCACTCCCGGATGTTCGCAAGTGGCAATCGTGCCGAACGATGCCGCTGGTCGGCGGGATTGCTCGGGGATCCCCCGTTCCCCCCGCCCTTTGATTCCGGCGCTGTTCCACTCACGCCTCAATCACCCTCATCTGCTCTCAAGGCCTCGCTGTTAAGAGCCATCCAAATCTCTTCACTCACTCGCTTTGCTCAGTAATTAAGAGGTTGATTATCTTCCTGTGCTGATAAATTGAGCGAATTAGTTTTCCTTCGTGCCTTACAGTATTTTCCGTTTCATACAACTTCAGCAAAATTTGACAGACATTATAATCAAGATACGGAGGATGTAAAGAATAAACGCCTCATGTGCAACGTATTGTGTCAGCTGATGGTTGTTTTGGGATGCATGTTGTTATGTTGGCGATCTTCGAGATGATTATGGAAGAAGATACTACTCGGCATAAAAATTATTTTATAATTCAGATCTTTAATGGTAGTTAGAAAATTTATGGTTTAAATTATGCATTTAGAATAATTTTGGACTATAGAGCATGGAATTTAAAAAGGCACTTTGAGAAATTACTGTAAAGCACAAGTACGTTAAGGTTATGTGAAACGTCTCCAACCCGCTGCATTACATTAATATCTCTTTCAATCTGTTTTACGTGTAAAAAATATCGTTGCTGGTTGTGTCCGAATGATTTATTTGCCGTTTATTATTTTTGTATTTGCATATTTTATTCAAAGTCGTTCTTTATAGTTGCCTTAATATAACATTCTTGTTCAGTGAAATGCAATATTGACTNTGCATATTTTATTCAAAGTCGTTCTTTATAGTTGCCTTAATATAACATTCTTGTTCAGTGAAATGCAATATTGACACATTGCCTCACTCTTTGTAAAATGGTTACTTGTGTAACTTAGTCTGCCATTTTCCTTAACCGACATGAATCGCGAGCGACAACGTATTTACGTTCTGAATTTCAAGTTTCAGGAAACAAGTTAAGTGTCACGTTAAGCCTGCGCTACAATTTATATAACTAACTCATTCACATTAATAAGGATACGCACATTGGCATGGCTACAACTTATATAACAATATTTGTTTGTTTATGTTGCTACAAGAAAAACTAAATAAATTATGTTTTGTATAGTTGCTAGCGTTTTTTCGTCAAAAGTAATTATTTTAGATGGATCTGAGACGTTTTAAAGAAAAAATTAGTATAGTTTCAATTTTTCTGTTGTTAACTAAAAACATTCCAAAACTTACGAGGTTGTTATGCTCCAGAAATAAACAAAATTAAATAGCTGCCCGACCTCGAGAAATAAGTTCGACACAGGCACTTCTTCGATTATAAAAAAAGTGTTTAATTTGACAACTTAATAAGAGCTTCGGAGCTTCTGATTGGCTAAATATCGATGGACAGCGATAGTGACAAGGAACATTAAACCATGTTGAAATATTCTTGTTATTTTTACTGTAACCACGTCATCATTTACACAATTATCTTTATATGAAGGCAGGTATATATTACAACTATCAACTTTGTCCACACAGAGAATATTTTGTCCGCCATTTTGTAAGATAGCCCTATGCGAATAAAACTTGGATGTCATATCTCAGAAAATAATTGACAGATTCCTATCAAATTTTAGCATACACGTAGTACTGGGGCACCTATTGTTAAGTGGTATATTTTAATCATGTAAGATACTTATTTTTAAAATGGCTGCTATATAGCTAACTTTAGCTTGGATTGCTCTATCGTCGAAACCAAGTAACCAATTGCAACTTAGTTTTGTATGTTGGCAGTAGATATTAAACCTATCAAATGTATCTGCACGGAATATCTTTTGTCTTCCATTTTGTAAGGTAGTGACACCCTACAAAATAAATATTTTATGTTTTATCTCGGGAAACAATTGACGAATTCGTACCAATTTTGGCAAACAAATAGAACTTCAGCAGTTGGTGTCAACTTGTATGTCTTAAGTAGGTCAGGCACTTATTTTCAAAATGATGGCTATATAAATATTTCATTAACGAAACAAATTCCAAATTAACTTTCTGTTCTTTCAGAATCTATTACAACTATCAAATTTGTCTATGCAGAGCCTCATTTCTCTGCCATTTTGTAAGATAACCCAACCAATGAAACATTGAGTTTTCATGTCATATCTCAGGAAACAATCAACTCATTCCTTCAAAATCTGGCGAAGATTTTGTACTGTTGTAGGCTAAATTATATATGTATTTTTAAGTATGACACACTAATTTTCAAAATTGCAGTGTAAGATCATTTTAGTTTTGTGAAGAATATCAGCAAAACTATGTAATCTATTTGAACTAAGCTTTTTTTATTTGCAGTATAAATTAATCGAATTTTCTACTACAATGCGTGTTTGTCCTCCATTTATGAAGATCGCCACATACAAATTATTGCGGTTTTGTGCCATATCTCGAGGACCAATAAACCAATTTAGATCAAATGTTACACTGGAACATTACAACTATATTGTACCATATTGTGCACGCTTTAAATGCTACAGAAGGCCATGTAAACATTCGTGATTTAAATAGGTCAGAAAGCTATGTTCAAAATGGTGGCTTAATAAATAATTTGTGTTAGTTTGCCCCATATTTTAAACAATTTAATCAAATTCAACGAAAATTTGTATGTAGACATTATATGCTAGAAAAATCGTATACCGATACTCTTTTTCTTTATTTTGCACGATAGCATCAACTAAGAAAATTAAATCTCAAGTACCACACAACCGATTCCTACCAAATTCTTCACACAAGTAGCACTATGGAAGGCCACGTAAACTTACATGTTTTAAGTGGCTCAGTCACTTATTTTCAAAATGAACGCTCTGTTAATATTTTAGGTTACTAAAGCATATTAATATAAAAATTGTAAAGTCCGAAGTTGATGCTCCGAATCCACCCTCCGTAATGCAGTGGATTGTAGGCTTGCTCATTGTATGAGATTTTTGGGTTCAAGTCCCGGGTAAGGCACATGTGTATTGTAATTGTCTCCCTACGGGTTCGTTAGTTCCTGGTTTCGTTTATACTGTTAGTGCCTTAAAAAGAAGTCAAGTCCTGCCTGCCAACTCAGCATTTAAAAACTTATTCAAAAATCATTGCGCCCATGTTGAGGAAAGTAGGTTCATTAGCTATTTCTGTAATTTCTCTTTCTCATTAAACTGCTAGACATTACAAATCTACAATTAGCACACCAAGTAAGTTACTCTCTCCAGAGGTTTGTTAACACTATTACTAAAACAATACACATTGTATGGTTTGTTTAATTGCTTGAAATAAAACACATAGTGTAACTTTCCAGAACTGGACTTTCAGTTATGGATTTACGGTGCACAGAGAATTTTATATTTTGTATTGTGCATTCCAATTCCTGACGATTTGTCACAGAAATAACACCGGGCAATTTTTCTCATATATTTCTGGGCAGAACTGAGTCTTCAGAAATGAGAAACGCTAATAAAATCGCGACAGCTTATTAATATTTGTGCAAGTTTCTTTATTTTAATTTTTTAAGTGGCCTATTATTTTAAATTACAGAGTTATATTCAATTAAAAGATCGAATTTTATAAATAAAATACACTTTAACAAGAATAAAATTCAGGTGGGTCGCGCTAGAACGTTAGTGTTATTGAAATGCATCGTGTTTATTAAAGACATTACACGAGTTCGATCACAATTTATAATAATTTAACACATTCTAAAGTTAATTGAAAGTTTACTAGCTATATTTTAATCAAAATTTATTTTCTGGTTTTTTTAACAATGTTATATTTAAGATTGTGCTGTTTGCGGTTTCTGAGATAACATAAATTCGCAGATTTTTTACTTAATAGAATTAAACCCAATACTTAACTCAAATAATAATGATGCGACAAATTTCCGGGAGTTTCTTATGGTTATTTTACGGCAGTGAGTTTCTAAACTTTCTTTGAAAAAGTGCAGAGAATTTTTCTTGTGTAAGTGAAGATATATTGAGGCTATGTGAAATGCGTAAACGTTCAAACGCTTGGATAAAGGGCAAAAGGTATTACGGGATCAGTTAAAAAATATGAACAAACAAGGATTTCGCTAATCATGTTTACATTAGCGGAAATATGAATTAAAAATGTTTTCAGGGCACAAAAAAAAAAAAAAAAACACTGATTTGAAAGGGGAAAAACAAACATTGACAAAAAAAAATACAGATTTACACAGATTTTTTTTTAGAGAAAGTAATCTCATTATTTCCATTGTACATTCATCGGAAAAAACAGCATGTGACCGCACCTCTTGTTTTATGAACACGGCGCTCTTAGCCGGTACAGCAACACCGCGCCTCGACCGTCAATCGCAGGGGGAAAGTGTTCACGACCTTCCATTGCAGGTATGCCCAGCTCGCACTTGTGTTGAACAGATCCGAGATCGCAACCCGATTCTCTCATGCGGCTGGCCACTCCCTTCCACAAGTACCGAGACACGGGTACTCAGCGTTACTCGGGATACTATCACAGACACACTGTGTCTCTCCAGGACATCACCGGAGCGATAATGCAGCACAACAGCCGACCGTGTCCAGAGAAGCGGATCCTTCCCGACTGGCTCTAGCATGCAGAGTTGACCATCACCAACCACAAATCCAGCACCAGAGGGTCGGCCACAAGAGAGAACGTCTGGTAGGGACAAACCGATCGCCCGAGGTACTTCGTACTTGCCATGGCACTTGTGGGTCTGCCAAGACAGACCGCTCGACTGCTAAGACGGCGAGAGACTCTCCGGGTGGACAGAGGCAGCCTTCACCGCCCTGGAGAGTGGTACCCTTTCCTGCTCCTCTCACCAATCAAGGTCTCATTTAAACGACCAGGACAGACGTGTCCTGTCAGCAGAGAGATGACCAGTCCCAGCAGGCAGGTCCTTAAACCCGTTACACGCCGGTCGCTAACCAAGGCCATCGTGAGGGACCAGTCCCAGCAGGATGGTCCTTAAACCCGTTACACGCCGGTCGCTAACCAAGGCCATCGTGAGGGACCAGTCCCAGCAGGATGGTCCTTAAACCCGTTACACGCCGGTCGCTAACCAAGGCCATCGTGAGGGACCAGTCCTGACCTTCACCATGCCTAGGAACTTCTTCGCAATGATATTCCTGTCTTGGGCCCAAACAAGTGGTCGGCATTTGGCACCATTTCTTCGACCCAAGCCACATGGCAGATGCCCCTTTCCCGGCCACGAATATACCTGGTGGCACAGGGAGTTTCGTTCCACAGCATGAGAAAACGTGCATTAGTGACACTTAACGGGATTAACATAAACATGCATTACTTATATTTCCATACTCTTATTTTAATTAGTGTCAGGTTTGTTCGTTGTCCACAAACGTTTGTCCGCCTGGACTAAGGAAATACAAATGTAGTAGGTAACTAGTGGTGGGTGTCATATATCTGGAACGCTTGGACAAATTTACATAAAGTTCTGTATGTTGGCAGTGCCTATTGTGTGCAATAAATTCACTAATTGGTGTCCTCTGTAATACACCACTTTGGAAGAGAACCTTGTTTGAATAATCGAGCTTCAGTAGAAAATTTTTTTTATCCGGGTAACACTAAATGTTTCACCAAGGCACAACGGTGGAATGCCACAGTAATGTATATTTTGTTTAAAAATGCGGCTGTATATCTTTATCATTATATAAATATATCTGGAACCGTTAAATTTCTACGACAAAAACATTTATAATGAAGTTCCAACTATATGATGTAAATCCATCAAGTAATCTCTTTAATAAAGCTGTCTGAATTATTTCGGACGTATATTAAATCTCAAGATATTATACCCAGATATACTTTAAATTTTGTCAAAAAATCGAACTGCATTTTTTTTTTAACACAATATTATACTAAATGAGCGTTTCAGAACATCATTAAAATCCGTGTTTATCTGTCAATCTAATGCACGGCAAAAATAATTAGCCGTGTCGACAACATCTAATTTAAATACTAATATCAGAGCTGCTTCGAATACAGTAGTATCAAAATAGGTTAAGTGTTTAAATAAAGGCAAATGTTATTAAACATTACTCAAATTTATTTACTTTTTATAATGAGACGGAATTACTAAGTTAATATGGTTTTTTGTTTTTAAATACACAAAATGGCAGGAAAAACATTGATATTTGGATGCAGAATAGGGCGCGTACGGATTGGAACAACATTTCTCAGCTGAACAATGGTCGGAAACTCCAGAGGAGGTTAAAATGTCTCTAAAGGCAAATACGGAGAAGGGGTTGGGGGAGGGGAGGGAACGGAAGTTAAAAAACGTGGATAGTGTTCGGCCAACCATCCAGTGTCGGTTTGTGTTTAAAAAAATAGAGCTGAATTACTGGTGCGCGTGAGGTCGCGATGTTTCGTCTGCAGCTAGACGCGACCAGAGACCGCCCGGAAACTTGGGACATGTCCGGCGGATAAGGGAGGCATCGCTTCCTGCCGCCCTTCCCCTCTCGCCCTTCCGTAAAACAAAATGTCCTGCTGTCCGGGTGACAGGGCGCTCGCAGGCCGCGCTCGCTCGTGTAGCGAGGCGGTCAGGTCTTTCGACGTCTACAACCGCACCCGTCACATTCCTCTGGCATCTGCGACAACGCAGTCGGCATCACGGCACGGTCCATTCGAGGTTACTTTCCGGAGCACTGCTAAAGTTCTACTTCCACAATATTCCTCCGCCTCGTGCAAACAAAGCTTGGAAAATTCGTCAGAGTGCCGACGTACCGCATTCGTGAGCACCCTGTGTAATTACGTTTTGTAGAAGAGCTGTTTTTTTACTAGGCATTACCAATACACATATCTGTTCTCTACCTCTAATCATATCAGTTTTAAATGAAATATTGACATTTATAGATTAGTTATAACAAAAAAGGTTACATTTATTTAAAATGAAAAGGTACTTTAATGCAAACACAATACAAAACTCTTGTGAAACAGATCTAAAAACGTCACACGTGGGGTGTTTTTTTTTCAAAGGTTTGATTCAAAAAGTGTGAAGAGACCGCAAACAAACTATAGTTCGGAGTACAGTGTTACCATTAGGTACCATTGTCTTTGTGCTCTCGACATCACCGGCACACGTCAATGTAAACCAAATCGTAAATATATTTTTGTTAAACATTTACCATTAAAATTGTTACAGTCTGTGTATGTTTTAATACCGTTTAACCTAACTGTAAAACACCATATTCCAATTTTTGCAGGTTAGTCAGTGGCATTTTTTAAACTGATTACGGTCCCCAGTTGATTTTTAATGGGCTGACGGGCTGAAACACCTAGATTGTACTCTTCAGAAACTATGGCATCACAGCGTTTCTCATGCAAGTCTTGGAAAGCAGACTTTCATACATCGAGATAAAATTTACGAGTAAAACAGACTACAAGTGCATGATGAACTCTTTCCAACAGTGGCAAGTCCTCACAGGTAGAGCTGTTGTTTTTAAGAACATGGCTGTTAACGTGTATATGACGTGCTACGGGCCGGGGTCGCTATGTGACAATCATCTCCACGAGGTTCTGGGATCAACTTTCGGCAAACAATAAAGAAGTAACGGCCTTTCCTTTCCCCTCAACAGTCGGCCAACTGCCATACAAATAACGTAAAATTTTTTATTTTGCTTTTGCTGCTCTTTCCTTTAGTATTGGTGATGCAATACACTGCTGAACACTACTTTAATGTATATATGTATATAAGGTAGATAAAATCACTTTGTGTGTATTCATTTCTTTAGATTTTGTTGTCTATATAACTATGAAGTTAACTTGTAATACGGCTATAGTTAAGTGAACTTAAATATTTTCTTGTCCTCGTTATTTGCAGCAATGTCCACTAGAATTTTTGTGTCTTTAATATATTTCTCTGCATCACTTACACTAGTAGTTTATTAATTTATTCGTTTTAATAATTTGTATTGAAAGTTTTAAGGCTAATGAAAAAAAAAATTGGAAACATATACATATTATGTTTATAAAATTGGTGTGCTCAAATTTTGTGTGGTGTACACGCAATTATTTTGTAAGGCTAACTAATATGCATGTTAAAAATTAGAAAAATAATTGTAATGCAAAGAAGCAGGATTTTGGTCGCAATAAATTTACTTTATAAATGTACATATTCAGGCAAAACGAATTTGTAAAATAATTTCTAATTTATGGAAGGAATAGTAAAAAGCACATAACCTGGAAAATACTTACTTTCAGTGTCACCACGTAACAGTCTAAATGTTAAAGTTATCTAGACTGACGGACTACACGCACTTAGCTATGTGGAACATCACATGTATGTTATGGTTATGACCCTTTTAAATCTTTATTCACACGTGGCGATAGAGTTGGTTCTCCCCGAATTGCCCAGTTAGAGAAAAACTCGAAGTTTCGTTTAGTTAGATGATGATGTAAATGAAATAGTACTAAGCCTTAAAAACGTTTTACGAATTGAAGAGCTCTTATCATGATGTGCTCGGTAGATACAACGCTTCAGAGTGTCCGAGGAATTAAGCGCGTGGTAATATGCTCGCTAGATTAGGAGGGAATAGAAAATATACTTAATTCCACTATGCTTTGCAATAGCGACGATAACAACGTATGTCGCCTGATTTATGGAGACAAGATAAGTCGGTAACTTGCAAGGAATCTCCCATGATCTCGTCTTGCCGGAGTCATCGTGGTAAGCCTACTTGAGGTGACGCCAGGCCGAGTGGGACGTGTGTATATAAGTGAAGCTGGATCCTGAGGAGGCGTTGGTACTGAAGTCTGTCCCGAGATGACGAGTGTCCTGGTGGCTGTGATCCTGGTCCTGGCGGCAACAGTGTCCTGCAGCGTCCTTCCCAATTCGCAGGACGTGCCACCCTTCCCCGCCAATGGCCCGCCAATCAGCGGTCGCCCCGTCGCCGACAGGATCTCCTTGATCGGTGGTATGTGTTGTTGAGTTATGTTTGAACTTTTCTTGTTGAAAAATTGCTGCCATGCCAGTATAATAGTTGTGGGGATTTTAAATTGCAATACATACGTGTTAGTGACAAGTTGAAAGATGAATGAACATTTTCGAAATGAGATATTAAAAACATGAATTTACTCTAACTGCGTACTTGTAATAAAATAATGGGATGTATGATTTATTTAAAGTAGTTACATAAATTGAACGTCCTACTAATATTATAACTTTTAAATCAGTAGCGAATTATGCAAAATTTTTTGTAGTATAAATTTTGGTGTCTTAGTTGGGATAGAATTAATAATTGGAATTTTGTGTATATTTTACTTAGTTAATGAATAGAAACATGTTTTCTGACCATTGTGTCAATAGTTATATTGGCAGAATTTTAACAAACTACCAATAAAATAATGCAAAAAATTATTTTAAAACTTCTTAAGGAGTGTGAACCAATATTCCTTCCAACTTTACGGGATTCCTGTGTAAAAATGTTTAACTTAGAGTTTTAAATTCATGGGATTAACTTACTTCAAGTAATCAGAAATGTAATAGATAGGATTTACAATTTTAATTTGGAAAAAGTAAATATTTTGAGGAATTTTCACAGGAAGTAAGATATTACAGAAGTCTGCACTTTTACATTTACTCTATCACGGTAGCACAACTAATCTTAAAATTTTGTAATTTAGCGAATACTTTTGTAACCTAACAATTGAGAATTATTTATTTTATTTTAGTGTAGGTTTACGAGTCTCTAATAAATACACTAAAGACATTATTTAATCACATATTACATTTCTATGATTATATGGGTGTGTAACACGTTGTAAGCAGTCTTTTGTCTCATCCTGCTCTGTGCTTGCAGCCATACAGCTCAGTTCACGGCCAGTTTTGAGCTTTCCGACAGATGCCGCGCCCTTTCATCAACAGTGGACACATTTATGTGTTAAATGGGCTCACGCAATCTTCTGGTCTTATAGCAACTTCCTGTGCAATACTTAAATAATTTAACTGCAACTTCTCCAGCTCTAATAGTGACCACAAAGAAAGTAAACACTTCACCTAATGTATACAACGAAATATTTGTAGAATTTTAGCCACTCAAAGCATAGCAAAATGTTGTATAAAGAAATATTATATTTTTTATAGTTGCACTTGCTAAAATGAGTTTCTCATTTTATTGTGTAGCTTTTCACACGTATTCGACGAACAAAAGTTAAATTCAGAGTGCAATAATATTATAGGCCTATACCAATTCAACGAACGTTTAACGAAGTCTGATTAACCTCACAGAAACAAGGGTAAAATCTCGCGATACCTGGCTTGAGGAGAAACTGTCTGCATTCCGCGCGAGCAGCGAGTGAAGAAACAGCTGACACTGGATAATGAGAAATATTCTAAACTGTAAGGGTATAAGCTAGCGAACACGGGGAATTATTTGCATCCGAAATTAATTATAAAAAAACATGTTGTCGCTTGGTTGTCAGGACTGTCTGAGGCGCAGAAGAAGCAGCCCGCTTGGGAGAGGAGCGGCCAATACCAAGGAGACATCGTGTTCCCCAAGGGCATCAGGCCTGCCAACGGCATCATCTACGAGAACTGGAAGTGGACGTCGCTCACAGTACCCTACTTCATCGACCCCACCTTCTGTAAGTATCACCATGCTAGTAACTGCATACAGAGGAGTGTGTTGCATTTTTGTCGGTGGAAGGTGGTAAGGAGGTGCTGTGTTGCAGCCGCGGCCCAGAGGTCGGTGATCCTGGGCGGAATCAGTGAGTACCACAGGAGAACCTGCATCCGCTTCCGGCCGTACGTGCGCACAGACCCAGACTATGTGTACATCACGGGCAACTACAGCGGCTGCTACTCCTACATCGGCAGGGTGGCCAACGTACGTACTTCCTGTCTCTCTGAGTATGGTTGCCGGCCCTGTGTGGCGTAGTGTTGCGCGGCACTCGAGGTGTTAATGACTGGTGTGGTGTGCAGGGCCAGATCTTGAACCTGGAGTACAACGGCGGCTGCGTGTTCCACAACACTGTACTCCACGAGCTGCTGCATGCGCTGGGCTTCTACCACATGCAGAGTACCCACAACAGGGATGACTACGTCAACATACTCTGGGACAACGTGCAGTCAGGTCGCGCACACAGCCCACCGCATACTTGTTTCAATAGCTGACTCGCATGCGCCTGGCCACTTGTCATAGACCTGCTTTGAGCTGCTACCTTCTAGGATATTGAGCGTCCTTCTCAATAGTGCAGATACACGCCTCGGTCAAGTGAAAAATGTTCTTGCAAATACGATGTATTTAAATAGTCAGGGTTATTTTTCTTTCCTTATTATAATAAAAATTACTTTCAACATTTGCATCTACTTAGCATTATAATTTGAATAAAAATCCAAGAAATATGTTGATTAAGTTGACATAACTTTGCACTATAGCGCTCAGTAAAGGTAGTGGCTTTGCAACCTAACTAATTAAGTAAAGTGGTTGGGCAATCGTATAGAGCCAATAGTGACGTATTTGCTAATTGTAATAACATTATAAGGCGCTATGTGTTTCCTATTGTTACTATTAAATCTGAAGATTTAGGTCAATCTTATAAAACTGTAGTACATATTCTTTTTCTCTGTAGAGAACCTGACATACTGGAAGATTGAAATTTACTAAGTGTTTTTTGTAAAAAAATGTGCACAGTTCACCAGAAATTCTTTTACGCTGCTTTATTTGTACGTATACAACATGCATACATCGTATGTGAATATTTAATGGTAATTGCAGGAATGGAACATAACTTCGAGATCTACAACACGACAGATTTCGGCACGTCCTATGACTACGCCAGTACGATGCACTACAGTAGATTCGCCTTCTCTACTAACGGACAACCAACCATTGAGTCCAAGGTGAGTAGAGTTTCTTTTTAATGCTATGCTTTAAATTTACTTTTTTCCTGTCAAATTTATATAGAAGAAACTATCCATTGATTCGGTGGTTGTCAATAAACTATTCTAAGGTATTTTCTCTACCATGTAACTTGATTTACGTTTTCTAATTTACACACACTACACTAAAATGTGTTTGCACAGCTGACCTCCCAATACGTGTAGTGGGTGTACCGACACTCGCTAGTGGATGTCGCAACCATTTCAGTGTCCCGCGGCTCCACTGCCATTATTGGTTCCTGAGATATGCACAGGAGCTTACAGAATTACGCGCATCGTTCACTATCAGACAATGGATTTAATTATCAACGTTTTCTAAGATATCAAAATACAATTGCTCTCCCTGCAGGACTGTGATTTCTAACGTCGCGAGCCAAAAATTTGCGACTTTAAGTAAATTCCTCTTAATGTTTGAGCGTGTTCCTAATGTTGTCAGACCATGGTCATTAGAACTTGGGGATCACACACTTACTTATTGACATGTTTGCTACATGTCCAATACGTAGTTTTTTGTCCCTTTGTTTTGTTATTCCAGTATATTTTCTATATCTCATAGAAATATACTTCTTACTTTAATGAAATAGTTTCGTGCATTATATTTGTAGACATTTTGCTGTTTATTAATTAAAACTATATTTTTTTTGTTTGAAACGACTTTTTAAAGATTCAATTTTATTATCACACTACACACCTTCGCTATCCATTGTAATAAAGCAAATCACATTAAAATTTTATTTATTTTTAAAAGGACTATTCTATCAGCCAAATATAAAATACAATTGGTTCTACACGAAATAAGTATTCGGTACATTGCACGTAATATATTGAGTTTCATTTACATAACAATCATTAGAGCTTGGCTCGGCTCTCACTATTTTTACATAATTTTACTATGCGTAAAATAAAGATATAAATACGAAAATACATTTGGAATTAAGAAAATTGGTTTTAATTATAACGAAGTTTGAGATTGGTTAAACGTAATTTCTGTCACCTGGTTTGTTTGTAAATTCATACTTTTTTACTATATATTGTTACATAAATTTACAGGCGCTAATATTTCAACTCAGAGATTTCCTGGTAACATTTGAAAAGCCTTGACTTATTTTTTTCGCAAAGGCACGTCTATTGCGCTAATTTGATCCTACTTAACAAGATGGTTTCTAGTGACTTGCGAAAAGTAGGAAATATCCTTTATTATGTATTTTTAAAGGACTGAGTTACCGGTGTAGCCTGTTACCGTGTTTATTGTAAATTACTGCACAAATCAATTTGTGTAAATGTAATTGGTCAGAACTGTCATATCACGATAAGTTTTCATTAAAAGTTCTCATAAAATGATCTAAATGTTTGTTTAAAAGCAAAAGAATCGACACTCTTACGCCAATGTAAATGTGTTTGACAGCTAGATCAAGTATCCTACAGTAAGTGGATGCATAGAAAGTGTAATTTCAAGAAATATGTGTTCCGTTTCTATGACGTGGTTGGTGTTGTGATGTTACAGCAAGGCCACACTTCGATGGGAACTGCGCAGAACCTGACTGACCTCGACATCTTCAAACTACATAGCCTCTACGGCTGCCAAACATAGGGTAGACTTCTATTCTCTACATCGACCTCTCGACGCCTTACAACGCATCGTCCCTGACAATTCTGCACCAGAGCTTCAACACCATGTTTTCAAAACTTTTATGATGTCAATGTATTGAAAATACTTTTGGAAAAATCGTAGCCTACCTTTAGAAATAAAACTAAACCATTGAGCATTGATATCCCTGTTTTAGTTTTCCTTAGATGTACTATCCCACTCTTTTCAACCCAACAGACATTATTATTTAAAAATGTGTTTACTAATTTTTTGTTTTTCTAACTTCAGAATTAGAACCTGTACAGCAGAAATGTACAAAAACTGATGACAAGTAAAATATATAGTACACTAATGTCAAATTTATATCGATTTGTATATCCGGAATGATAACCGACAAGGTTAAGTTTTCAGGTCTACTTCATTCTGATAGAAATTACAAAGGTCCGTAAGATAAACTGGAATATTTAATTCACAAGAAATATTTGGTCCAGAGGTTAAATAAATAATAGTAGAATATTGGATATGGTAAAACGTCATAATCAACTCAAGAATCTCGACTGTATTTTTAATCAGTATTTACATGGATAGCGTAGTTTCCCATTTCTAATTACAAAAAAAATTGAACTCCAAGCAAAAGAACGACGACAATTTTTAAAATATAGAAAAAAGAAGGACATTTCTTATGGAAGCAGCTATTATCCTTTATCGTAATCCATAGTGCTGTTCCAGAAGATGCAGCAAACCACTCTCATGACTAATGATTTAAGTCGATTACATAAATGTGTACGTTATATAGCATGATTTAAATAAGCTAATACTTTAATTTTTAATATATCTTATGTTCAATTCTCGAATCCTGCGACATGAAAAATTAGTAGGCATATTTAACATACAATTCCGAGAACAGAACTGTCATTACGACATCCGCGCTGAAAACGATTTCTCTCAAATATATCCTTACAAGTCTTACTACATATTGATTTAAGCGTCTGTAATTTATTTCGACAACAAAAAAAAAGGATTTCTCTATTAACGTAGGAAGTAACCAGGCGTGACAGTACACCTCGAAGCAAATGGAAAAAAGCAAATTAACCTACGTCCTAGGGTCGTTGATTTTCTAGTTACGGGCCAGTGTCAATTTCCACGTTATACGTACGTTATGTAATTGTTTGTGTACAAAGTGGTAGATATGAACGTGGAGTGTGTGTTATTAGGCTCACGCCAGACGCCATGTGCTTGACCAATGATGCGTACTGTAACTTTCTGTTGCATGTGCTACTCGAGGACACCATTTTGGATCTGATGAAATGCACATCATTCATGTAAAATAGGAAGTCACTACATTTCAGTAGTGTCTCCGAATGCTATCTGGACGAGAGGTTTCCGCACATGTGGTTGGGTCATGCAGGATATCTCAGGTGCCCTGCGCGTTCACCTGACTTTACTAAAGGGGATTATTACATGCTGGGACATCTTGCCAGCATTTTTTCCTACAACTTCTTAAACACATTGTAGTGTTACGCCAGCGTATGGAGCAAAGTTGCCAGCAGATCCACAGCACACATGGGGTGTTCGTACACTCTCAGGAAAAATAGACGTAAAATTACGGAACGTAACGGTTACAAATTATCCAGACATCTTCTTAAAGTTACAGTCTTTCGATTTTTTTAAATAACGTTCTCTCCGTAAATTTCACATAAATCACCTTGTATTCACGGAACGTGTCCAGAAACTTGCAAGTTTTTTTTTAAAATATGCTACTACAAAAGTCGTAACAAAATAAGAGTTTTACTTTCATTATGTGGGCGTTTTGCTGTGAAAAAATGACATTTAATTACTAAAAAAAAATCTGTCCAACATCTTATCCACCACCTACCTACGACGCTACTTCAAGAATTAGCGTTGCAAATAATGTATTAACATGCGCGATGTATGTTCTTCTCTGAAATAAGAAAAATATATCTTATTTTCGTAATGTATTTCACTGTGCATTACAGAGAAACTGAAAAAAAATATTTTCTTAAATCCTGTAGTGGGTTTTTAACACGAATAGAAAAATTATCACTCAATAACTAGAACCAAACACGTACCACTACTTTACACGAAGTAATGTGTTTCGTAAATATGTATGTTATACAAAAGTCACGCACGCACGTCTTGTAGTCTCAAATCGTGTTAGATTGCTAGCTGTTTTGTTTTATTTACGGTTTAAAAACAAGGTAACGAAAAAGTAGATTCATTTTCGTTATGTGCGTATTTCACTGTGTATTCAGAAGTTTATGTACCGTAGCAGAATTAGAAAAAGTATCAAAGAATTGGCATTACATAATTGGTTCGAAACTCACCTACTACTTTTTTTTAACGAAGTAGTATTTTGAAGATGGGAGTTTTTTTTTTCATGTCTCATCTGCATTGTTCTTGTCTCAAAATCGAAGCCATAAGAATACTAAGAATACGTAGAGTTTCCGTATTTTCTATTCGTCATTACGGAGGGCCTTTTTGTAAATAAAGTCTAGATCTACGTACAAGATTCCGTAAATCTACGTAGATTTCTGAAATGTGTAAGTGTCATTCAGTGAGTGATGTGATGTGTGCAGGCGTGCATTCAGGTGCAAGGTGGGCAATTCCAGCATCTCTTGTAAAAGCGAATCACTGCTAGTAGGTACGCAAGCAGGTTGCCGTGACATATACACCGACCAATTTAGTACGGCTTCTATCCATTTTGTTTCGTTGTGGGATATGCAGTACTATCAACACCCTAGGTACTTCTCGCATAACTCGACACGTTCGGTGTATGTGTTATAGCAGTTAAATATCTGATTTGTGGTGCAAATATACAGACATAGTATGTGGAAAGCCTGGTAGCTGGTGGCACCCCTAACTAAATGCGCTGTGATGGAGAGCACATAATCAACCCTGTTTATTAAAGATGTATCCATAGTGTGGAGTTGAGGCAGGAGTATAAGCTACCTGAAAACTTCCGAGATCCGGGCGCCAGGACTCAAACCCAGATCCCCTCGCTCAGAGTCATCAACACAACCCACTGCACCAAGAGGCACAGAATACTTCAGAATACAGAAGTGTAACAACCCCTAATACTGCCAACTCACGTCTCACACGCTAGAAATATCTAATTACTAGCAAGCAACTACGTTTGTCAGTCAGCTCCTGGTAACTTACCTGACACCATCAGCAAGCCAACATTTCTCAGTCCTGGTGCAGCCAGTTACTAAACTGGTTCGCCTACATCAAAGGAACTGACACACCACGCCCCTTTTTTGTAATTACATTTTCCGTGGAAGGGAGGTGCTAGGAGAAAACTGTACTTGAAGAAATTTTGACTACATATCAGTTACGTTTTATGTTTGGACATGCACATACATACTTTCTATTACGAAACCCCAAAACTCTTATGCTTTTTTAAATGTGATCTACGTATCGAAACAATAATAAGCATGAAAATGGAAACAAGAGTTTCAAATTGGCAGCACAAAAGAACCCATTCGAAACGACTCAATTAATTTCAACAATTATGCATTACTTACGCTGATACCTTTGGTAGTTTGTGAACAATATCACCCATTTATAATATCATAAAATTAAAATTTAAAATATATAATAAATGCAGATTAATTACATAGTGATTGGTAACGCCTCCAGCAAAATTAACTTTTCAAATATTTTTTGGGTGTAATATAAACAAAATGTGCAATATATTCAAAAAGCTTTATTAAAATTTTCATACCATTTGTAAACACTTGACTGCAAAAAATAATAAATAAATAATCGATATTTTATTCTGAGTTTGGTTTCATGCTCCTTTGTAGACAAAATATAATTGGTAATTCCATATCGAGACATAATACCATTACTGATTATTTGAAGGTTCATGAGGATATTTATTAGTAATTGAATGTCAGCCTTTTCAAAAACAATCTTAAATTAATCAAAGCCTGTTAAGTGAATCAACATTACTTAATAGCATATCTCAGTGAAATTTTTACAATTATATGTTTCTTTTTTACCAAACTATCTCGGAATATTTATGCAGCCCAAAGTGAAATACATCAGTAACTCAAAGAACAGTTTGAGGCGTGCGCCTTACTTTCTAATTGGGTATTGCCAGATCTGCTACTTTATTAACGGCATATTTTTTGCATGAGTCAATAATGATTGTCAGAAAGATAATAGTGTCCATATCGTTCGTGCAGATGCTTTATATCACACCAATTTTCCATTAAAAAATGCCACAACATGAAGGAATGCTCACAAAACGACCAAGCTGCATGCATAAATAGACGAACAGGTGCGAAACGCATTTTCTACCCCCATACAGAAAATGCTTTAGTATCCCAAGATGCAGTCAAACTTCCACGATGGGTGATACATTGTGTAATCCGCCGTGGCATCAAGTCGATAGTATCCAAAAAATACCCAGGGGTTTCGTGGACTATTTTCTATTGATCCGAGCTTACAGTACATCTTCATTTAGCCGGTGGGAGATTATTAAACTCTTGTACAGCCGTGTCCCACAGATTCTGAATTGGCGAGGGATCGGGTCGGCCGAGCAAACATCTGCACACATTGCAAATGGTTGAGGTTGCTCTGAGTTGTGTGTGACCGGGCGTTATACCTCCATATATGGCATTGCTACGGGACGCAGCACCTCATCAACACAGCGGTGTGCAGTTTATGTACCTGCATTGCTTTTTAGAGGTGAGAACGTGTTGGCCGTGAGAGAACCCTGGACCACGATCCTCAGGCTGCGTGGTGCATCAACATGGGAGACGAATCCATCCTATGGCCGCGTCGTCACTAGACTGTGGCATAGTGACCATCATTGGTGGACAGATACGGGAATCGTCGCTGAAGATTTCACTCTTCCATGTATCAACGTTCGTAGATCTGGTGCATCATTTTTCTTAGCAACGAAGATTATTATCACTTTTTAAGTGTAACCTTGGCGATGGGCGGCCGAACCACAAACTGCTTGAGCAAATTGGCGCGCCACTGTCCGTCTTGGCATCAGTGCATCCATTCCGCCCTTCAAACTTCACAAAACGTTGTTAGTTGTCAGTTGTGAGTGTGCTACTATGATACTATGATCTGTACGCACTGATGACCGTACCAGAGCTCCGGTCTAACTACCACGTTGCACATTGCCTTCCTGGGACCAATGTTGCCAATAGCATCAGACGGTTGTGGTATCATGCTGTGCTTCTTCCGTAACATGGTACAAGGGCCAACTGGCGGGCTGAAACCTACATTGACACTTCTCGCGAATTGATTCTATTGACTCTAGTAATAAGACAGTGTAGAAAATCTCATCTAAAAACGAATAAATGAAATTATGTGAATTTCAAATTTATGAAGCTTTTTATACAAATATGTCATTTTAACAAAGTTGATACATAATGCGAAACCTCCAAAGATATTCGTGATATTAAATACCATGGCGTGTATTTAGTTGGGAATTTCTGTGTGGGTCACCCCTATTTCAATTTTATCATTTCAGATAAAATTAAATGTAGAAAATAAAAAATTATTGAACGTTATACCCCAGCTCAAGGGGAACCAATTGTCACATTCAATTATGACATTCCTGTGACTTCAATAATCAGTTTAGCTGAAACTAAACTTCACGTTGAATAAAACTTGTAATTAAAATTAAAAATTTGTACGAAAATATATTTAATTTTAAAATTCTCTCATATACGTAAAAACATTATTAATCTTGTATATTTCTAATGATTTTTTATTTTAATCAAAATGTGTCACAAGTGTAACGTTACGAAACCATAACGAATTCTTAAAGCCTTACAGTCACTTCAACGCCTCGCTCGTTCTCCAGTAACACTGACAGCGGTGAGACTGTGGCCACGTCTTGAATGACGGCTTCACTTGCCGCGTGTCGACCTAAATCAAGCTCGTGTTTCTCCTGACCGAACGCAAAGAGGCATATACACGTCTGCTGGGATCATGTAATGTTCTTGGGTTCTAGCATGCTCTATGTCAGGGAGTAGATATAATAATTCCCATGGTGAGCATTTACTGACACAACTTTAACATTATACACTGAAGAGCCAAAAAAACTGGTGCACCTGCCGGTACACGAGTGGGCCTTCGGCTCCGAAAGCCCGTATCAATGACGGTCCGTTGAATAGCTCGCACGCTGGCATTTGATAATACCCCAGCATTGAAATCTGCGCCAATTTGAGAAATGGTTGCACATCTGTCACGTTTAATGATTCTCGTCAGTCGTCGTTTTTCCCGTTCTTTCACGATCTTTACCCGACCACAGCGATGTCGAAGATCTGATGTTTTACCGATTTTCCAATATTCACGGTACACTCGTGAAATGGTCGTACGCGAAAATCCAAATGTTATCGCTACCTCGGGGATGCTATGTGCCATCTGTCGTGCGCCGACTATAACACCACGTTCAAACTCACTTAAATCTTGATAACCTGTCATTGTAGCATTAGTAACCGATCTAGCAACTTTACCAGACGCTTGTTGTTTTATAAAGGCGCTGCCCACCGCATCTCGTTACTCTGATTGGTACCATACCTCTGTTATTTGCATACGCACCCCTATACCAGTTTTTTTTGGCTCTCCAGTGTAGGTTAAAAATAAAATTTCTTGGCAAGAGGAATCCGGAAAATTAAAAAAATTAGTAAGACAATAAATTAATAAGTAGGAAATAGTAAAACTAATTCTTAATTGGTTTTAATGTCAGATAATAGTGCATTTTTAACCTATTTTTCGACGGAAACATAGGCTTATGCCTCATCTGGTTGTCTGTATGGAATGTATGTTATTTTCCCCCTTAATAACTTGTAACCGGATAACCGAATTTAACCAAACTTGGTCCACATATAGTATTTAGTAAGGATATCAGACTTTTATATTTTTCAAAGACGTCGAGTACTTATTTTCAAAATGGTAATAATTTAGAAATTTATACCACTATGTCGAATGTTGGGACCCAATTATACTATAAGTAACATTGAAAATTCATTATGTAAGCATTGCAATAAGCAAACTATAATGGTATTAAGAGGTCATTATGGAAGATACCATAAATAAAAAGTTATGTGTTTCCATAATATCATAGGAACCATACAACAAAAATTAATAAAATTTGGTACTTTGACAGTGCGTGCTGTACTCATAGAATATTGATAATGCTTTTATATTATATCTCTGTCACTACACAACCGACTCCTGCGCAATTTGGCATATAAATTATACTAATGTAGGCTATGTTAGATATACATTTGAAATATATAAGGCAATTGTTTTTAAAATTGTGGCTATACATATATTTTCGATTTATTTGCAATATATGTCACACTGTTTGTCCAATTTAGAGCAAACTAGCTGTACTGAATTTATATTTTAAAAGCATCAGATGTATTGAAACATGGTCTTATTTGTAAGACATTTTGTAAAATAGCACCATATGAAATTTAAGTTTAAATGATATATCTCGGAATCAATGTAGCGACTCCAACCAAATAAGGCACTCAACAAGATAACAATACGGTAGGTCATGTTTACTCACATGCTAAGTGGGTGAAATAAGTATTTTAAAAATGGCGGTCGTATTTACAATTTAGAATACCACGCTATACATAATATACCATGTAACGTATTTCAACCTACCTTCGTCTGCTGACAGTTTTATTTAAATCGCCAAATTTGTTTACCAGAGTATGTTTCCCCCTATTTTGTAAGATCATGCTACATAAATAAGTAAAGTTTCTTTACATCTCGGGAAACAAACAAACAATTCCTTCCAAATTTGGCAAATCGAATAATACTACGGTAGATCATACCAATTGATAGGGTATATTTAAAGAGGGTAAGGTGCTTATTTTAAAACAAGTGCCGACGTATTCTTTAAAGCAAAACATACTATGTCTACGAAACAATGTAACCAATTTTAACTGAACATTGTCTGCTGACTGCATATACGCAAGCATTAAAAAGGAAACTAAAATTACACATTTGTCCACCATTTTGTGAGATGACAATACATAAAAAATTAAGTTTTCGTGTCCTAACTCTGCAAACTGTTATATGGTACCCACCTAATTTAGGAGATCAGTTATACCTTTGTATTCCATCTAAATATTTTATGACTTTAGTAGATAGTCGCATGTTTTCCAAATATGAGAACTGTAAATATTTCTTTAAGTATACCAATGTCCCAAACAACTTCAACCGACTAAATATGCAACGTTATCTATGACAATCATAGCATGTACAATTCAATCTTTTTTTGTTCTCCATTGATGAAGATAAAACAACACTTCAGAAAATTTATCTTTTTTGTTATACGTCTGGCACAAAATCAAACGATTCGCACATGACTTTTCACACTAATAGTGCTACAGTTTTCCACGTTTAAAGTGTGTCTGGCTTTATTTAAAGTATATTCTGCAATATTATTAATTTAGATAAGTTTATAAATTATATTTAATAATTCCACCAAATGTAGTTAATCTTTGTAAAGTGAGAGTATCCCTTAGATGGATAAAATATATTGAGATCATCCTTTTTGCTACATTTCTGTAAAAAAAAATGCCACTTGATAAAATGCATTTCTATAGCAATTCTTGAGAAATAATAATGTAATTCGCACCAAATATATCACACCAGAAGTCCTTTTGTAGAGCCTGTAAACTTACATAATTTAAGTTTGTCCGACATTTTTTTTTTCAATTTGATGCATTATAAATTAAATAAGTTGTATCAGTGCTATTAAATCATTTTATATATTTCAGTATCTATTGAGTATCATCAGATATGCCCATACAGGATATGTTATAGGGTGTTTACTACGATGGCGCCAAATGACAAACTAAAGCTTTTATGATATATCTCGCAAACTGGTGACGCTATTTCCACCAAATTACACACAAAGAAATTTTTCCAGTAGGCCATTTACATGGCTCACACACTTGTTTTCAAAATTATGTCCCTGTAAATATTTTAAGTAGTTAATCCCAGTCTACTAAAACTTTAAACTGATTATTACCGAAGTTGATGATCCGAACACTACCTCCATGATGCAGTTGTAGTTTGTTTCACACCGGTTTATGGCACAAGGCGGTCTGTTCTCGTATCCCGGTTAAGGCGCGCATATGTTTGTAACTGTCTTACATGTATTGCATTTGTTTCTTGCTGCATCTCTAATAATATCGCTATCAACGAGACCTCAATATCCCACTTGCCTTATTACCTCTTAATTACTTCATCTAAATTATTTGCATCCACATTTAGTAATGTTGCCTCATTAGTAATGATAACTTCTTGTTATGTTTTTTTTTTTTGAAGGGAAAATATGTGTATAAAACTACCGAAAGTCTGTCTGGAATGCATTCTCCCACCACCCTAAAATCTTCCTAATCCGACAACAGAATTTCATAAACCTACCTACACAAAAAGTATTTAGTAATGAGATAAAACTTTTATAGATTTCTATCACACCGGGTACTTATTAACAAAATGGCGACAATTTAATAATTAAGGGCACAATGATATACCTCGGGAACTGTTCAACCGATTTCAACGAAATTTGATAAGTGGATAGTGCAATAAATAAGCATTAAAATTGAAAAGTAATAATATTATTGGTCAGTAATTTTAGAATATAGTGTAAATTGAAATAAATAATTCCATTTATTTGTATCCCTGGAACAGTATAACCGAATTAAAACAAGTTTACTTGGTTGCCAGTACACGACACATGTATTTATTATAAAAATCAATAACGCTATTACAATTTTAAAAATAAATCTTTAACATTATATCGCGGGAACTATTAAATCAATTTAAACCAATTTCGTATGTTAGCAGTGCATGATATAAGCGTTGAAGAGGGAAAGTTATAATATAATTATTACTCCATTTTGGAAGAAAGTGCAACATGAAATATAGATATTTTACTTCATGACTCTGTAAATACACAACCGTTTCCTTTCATATATATCATATAAGTAATACTACTGTAGGCCATGTTCGTATATGCGATATTAAATGGATAACATAATTATTTTCAAAATGGTGGCGATTTAGATATGTCATATTTATTTGCAATACCTATAGTAGAGTTTAACCAGTTTCGACCAAAATTATGCATGAAAAATGAAGTTTTAATGTAATTTCTCTGGAGACAGTCAACCAATTTCTACTAAATTTGACACCCAAGTAATGATACAGTAAAACATGTAAACTGACATGTCTTAGTGGGCCAGAATATTATTTTCAAAACGACTGTTACATAAACATTATAGACTATTATTCTATATCTATGCAATCATCAAATATATCACTGTACGAAGTATTAAGATTCTGTGTCCCATTTCACAAGAAAAAAAAACATAGATAACCACCAAATTTAGGGTACAAGTTGTACTTTTGTAGTCCATCTAAATTTTATATGACTTAAGGAGGTTGTCACATATTTTAAAAATAACATTAATGTTCATATTTAGGAGTTAGTAAGCCATACGTCCCAAACCATTTCGACAGAATTTAAAATGTAGCAATATCAACGACAAACAGAGCATATGCCAATGCAGTAACGAAAATTGCACCACGTGACGAACTGGAGCTTCCATGTCATAAGTCCGGAGGCAACCAAACATATTCCCAACGAACTTTAGAGTAGGCCAGGTTCTAAGTGCGTCAGGCTTAATTTACAATGTGGTTGTCATATCAATTATTTAGATGAGTTTATCATGAACATTTTAACAGCTTCCAATTAAACTTAGTAAACTGAGAGTATCCATTAGAGGCATCAAATGTGTTTATATAAATCATCTTTTGCCGAATTTTTGTATGATGGTGCCAGGTGACAAAATGCAACATTTATGCCACATCTCGGGAACCTCTCATAGAATTCGCACTAAATTTTGCACACAAGTGGTGCTATCTACTGTAGGCCATATAACTTACATGCTTTAGGCGATAACACACACTTGTTTTCAAAATGATATCCCTTTAGATATTTGAAGTTGCTAAACCCAGTCTATTGAAACTACAGACTGATTACTACCAGACTTAATGGTTCGAATCCTGCATCCGTAATGCAGTTGGCTGCTCGCCAGTTCACGGAACAATGCGTTCAGTGTTCGAGTTACTGGTAAGGAACATGTGCATTTGTAATTGCCTCACTTGTATTCCGTCGGTTTCTGGTTGCATTTATATATATATATATATATATATATATATCAGGGAGACGTTAAGACCAAACTGTAATTTAATTTTATAAAAACCTCATATAAGTTATTTGCATCTATTTAGAGGCAAGTAGGCTCATTTGTTAGATAGAATAATTATTTTATGTGGTTTATAAATGAAAAATATTTACTACGTGTCATTTATAGTACTTTAATACTTTTTGCTGTAATCAATACATATCTTAATTAGATTTTTTTAAATTGTCTACGGTACTTAATCCTTACCTTCGAAACGACTATTTAAAACCTGCATAAAATAATATCAAAATGTATCAAACTTTAAGATGAATCTAAAATGATACATTGTAAATGATGGATTAAAAATATGATCCGTATGAAGTAAACTACGTGTGCCCTCAGTAAATAATAGTTTTACGCAGTTGAATTAGTAAAAAAAATCTGTTTCCTCAACTCTTCGTGTAGAGAGGGCCACTTGAAAGATATGTTTGTATGTGAAGAAATAGTAATGCGGCCCTTACCTAATATTAAAAACAAGGAGTTTTACAGAACTCATCCACTGCCTACAATGTTTTGTAGACAAGTCACTAATTTCGTAAACTATGTTTTTAAAAATATGTTAATGTGATATGTAATACTGGAAACCATAAAACAAATATGAATAACGTTTCACTGCTGTTATTATATAAAGTGTTTATTAGATTTAATTATTATCACATGTTATTACATATAATAATTAACATGTATTACACCTGTGAGAAGATTTCCATGCTATTCGCACAGTACTGAGTATACAAGTATTTAAATGTAAGAAGATATCCAAGAGTTTTACATTTTCAATAAAGGAACATTTGTAATATAAATATTGCTCTAGCAAATATTTATATGTTTTACCTCATACCACGTGAATCAACACACCAATATGAAATAGAATGAACTGAATGAGTTACCGGGTTTGTTATTTATTATTTTACGTTAAAGGGTGTACTTAAAACACAAAAAGTGCCAAAGAACTGAGTTACCCAACAGTTAATAATCATATAGTATTCATGTGCATATTTTAACTATGGTATTTTTAAATAGTTTTAAGAATTTTTATCTTTATTATGGATTACTTGAGGCAATTTAAACAACACATCTTAACAAAGCAGACATTTATGGATACGTTACTTTCACTGATAAATAAATTTTTTCATACGCTATTCCTTCATACAATGAAGCATTAAGTATTTTTTACATTTTTTTCGAAAAACCCTAAACACATATGCAAGAGAAGAGAGGTTAATATATAAAGAAATCTTGCAGTTTGGGAATTTTAGTATATCGTACCCATATTGTTAAAAAATGTAAATTAGCAAAGTTTTCCCTTTACACGTGGACGCAGTTGCTTGGCGTACGTGAACGTTCTAATTATGGTTTAATGAATATTTACAAATTGTAAAGGTAAGTAATTTGGCAATAATATACACGTCAAAGGAATACATATTGAACTTAGTGTAAGTTAGCTTGTTATAGACCCTGCATAACTACTGAGGCGGCGAGAAGCCTGTGAACAACTTGCTTCCACTCGTCTTCCTACTGCCGCACTACCTTGCATGTAGCTGGGTAGTTACGAAAGCTGACAATTATACTACATTGTCCTCACATTACGACCATATTGACTTTTGAAACATACTAGATGCCGGATGGAAAATCTTTGATAGTGAAATATATTCAAACATCCATTATTTGTAATTCAGCATCTTGCATATAAAACATACCTGACTTATAACTTCGCATACTATGCTTATAAAATATATTAATCCATGTTTATTAAACATTCCACAACTGCTGTATAATATAGTTATTTATATTAATGGCAGTATATTCTATAGAGTAGGGTGGAACCATAACAATTTCAGGAATTATTTTTTCCAATAATAAAATGTCACTTAGAAAAAATTTTAATTCTACAAAATTCTCTCAGTCATTAATGTGGTACAGCAAATCACATGCAGACACTGAAACATCATCCTCAGAGGCAACGATAGTTATGTTGTATTACACATTGTAAGGTACACGAATCCTCAGACAGACCTCAGAAGAACATGAAACACAATCAATATGTACCAAAACAATCTCATATAGACATCAAACAGTTATATACGGCAGTCTGAGCACTTTTGAAAGTCATGCTTAAGATCTATTTGTATACACATTGTTTATTCTTCCTTTTACAAAATATGTTAAAATAACGTTAGCATTGGCTTCATTACTTTATTCATACGTCGATAAAGTGAAACTGTGAAATTATTAGGAATAGTGAATATTACATAACTCTACTAATTCCTACCCTTATATGTATAAAAAACCGAAAGTCGGAATTCTGAAATGCTTAACTACCAGTTTTAATTCGACGTTGAGATGTGGAAGTACTTTATCTCAGTCCTCACCAACTTTACTGTATGCATGCTAGTCAGTGTGCCTATTAAAATATATGCAGATATAGGCAGTAAAGCTTTTAAATGTTGAATTCGAAAGTTCTGAATTAACAGTGAACAGACTATACAAGGTAGACATTAGAAAAACCTCAGCTAGACATCTAACAGTTTTTGAACGACATCACACGAACCTCTTACAGTAGTTTTACATTTCCAAGTAAAACAAAGTGAACCATTTAAAAATTGCTTTACAACTGAATACTTACAACACATCTGATAAGCTGTAGAGAATGATAACAGGGAATAAAACACACAATGTATAGTCTGCGCGTCATAACTGTGTATAGTTCAGCTACAGGTGGCAAATAGCGATATTCTGTTGTCTTATTCATTTCAATCCCTTTAATTAAGTTTTACGATGGTATCTTATTCATGTGCAAGCTACCCCCCACTCCCTTGGCGTATTTAAAAAGTGATAACAATGGTTAGAAAGAATATAATTTCATTAGTACAATCCGAGAATATTTTATCATTGCTTGTTTCGTTTTATGTTTCTTAAAGACCTCTTGTCACTACAACTGAGAGTGTCGGGAAAAGTCAACATCGGCTTCATCAACTATTACTTCATTGCCGTCTTCAGTACCTGCCTCTTCAGATTTACATTATTCATCTTTCTTTTCTGTGTATTCTGTACTATATTATCGACATAAGGATGGTAAATAATTTAAATATATTCACACTTCATATAGGGCACAATTCCCATCATTCACTTAGCTATCACAGTGCAGACTGTATTTATACTTGTTGCGGAACACAACACTTCTTATTTATTGTGGTGATAAATCATTTGATTAATTTAACACTGTTGCTGAGGGTGACACATAAGCGTGATGTTTGGCACCACTGTAGCTGCAGAAATTTTTATAAGCATACGCAATTTTTGATAAAGTGATACTTTCAGAAAACATTTGACATGCATACTCAGTGTAGCAGAAAATCCTAGCGGAGATTTTAGCGAATCTACCCCTATGTCGGCGTTTTGTTAAATGCAGTTATAAGTTAGGTCACACGGTTTTACAGAAAATGTTTTATGATTATTTCACACCACATAACCTAACTTCCACTTCATTGAATAAACTATTTTATTGGTAACCCACGTTAGGTGAATCACTTCCTTTTAGTATCATAGAAACAGTATTATCAATAACCAGCCAATGAGAAATTGTTTACTCACAAAAACGCACGAACAGCAACCAAATGAAAGCTGTAGGTGTTTGAATAAAACATTCATTTCTATCAATCACGGAAATTGCTTCACGAAATCAGGTGAGCCTGCAATCCACTATGCCCTTATTTCTTGCAGGGAAGTACCCGAAGAAAGGCAGTACGGAAATAAACATTAAAAATTTTAATATATAATTTTTAAAATAACCTTGCAAATCTTAATTGTTTGGAAATAACTTCACAGAAGGTAATCTTACAGCTGTTGACAGATACACACAGCATTTGGTTGTAGCTATTAGAATGTGGTTTTTAAATAGGGCACACCTTAATACAAACCCTAATGTAGATACTGTTTTCTTAAATGTATTCGTAAATATGAAGAAGTCTAAATTTTTTCCTGGATACGACGTCCCTTTTTATGTTATGTTCCACCTTTTTACCGCAGTCCTGTATGATGACTGATTAATACATAACAATATGTCATTAAATACAAATATACTTCATGGAGTCATCAATACAGTTTGTGGAACAATTGTCTTGTTTCATTAAGTGATTGTAATACAATACTTGTGTGTAATATAATTATTATAATCACGTTCATGCTCTCTCCATTCGGAGCTTTTAAACATTATCCAAAATTAAGACTTAATTAAAAACCAAATACGATGCCCATTTCGATACACTTTTCAAGCACTAATATGAATGAACTGAACTAGGACATATGTGTAAGTAAACCTAAAAAAGAAAAAGTAAAAAAGATGCTTTTCATTTCCGAACTATTGCTCATTCCCAAAACACAGATAATTAAATTTTTTCTGCGGATTCTCTTTTAAATAGTATTATCGTCGATCAGGGCGTACTGATATATTACTCGTTAACGGCAAGCAAATAATATGGGAATATTTCACAATAATAATATAGCAATACAAATAACATTTAATTTGTTCAATTGGCGTAAACACAAGTATTAATTAACTCTGGCTAGATTATATTTAGACGCGCGGGATTTGTAATGGACAGGAAGTTAGAAATAGGTAAGTCGTCAACACAGTCTAACCGCTGTTGGTTTGTAACACCAGACAAATCGCTACAAGATGAGTAGAGCAATGTGCATTTCACACACTCACTTGGTTACAGGCTGGACTCCAAGATAGTGTATAATTATGTTCTTTTTATGATTCGACCGCAGTTGTGTAGACGCTCTGAGCGGATCTTCAGCCAGTCGGAACAAGGAGGAACGTTGGGATAATATCACATGGAGCCAAGTCAAATATTAATTAAGTGTCTGGCAATGGCGGCAACTACCATTTCAACAGTTGTTGGCCGGAGTGTGTTAGAAGCTGATAAAGCCGGGCTGTTGCAGGAGGAATTTGCTAAATACACGCACCTCTATCTATGATGATAGTAAAGCGGGGAATTTGGACCCTGAGACTAGATGTCCGATCTCCCGTCTCAGCGATCTGTCTTTTACTATCGGATTTTCGCATGTGGAAAACTAGCGGAATACATACAATGGGTTACATGTTTCAGGTTTTCACCTGAAAATAATTTTGAAGCAATTTTGAAGCGAACAATATAACACCGTGTATGAGTGAATTAATTTTTCCACAGGAAATTGAAATAAGAGGTATAACTCTCAGTCCTATCATACAAAGGCCTTCTGGTTCATTCATTTGAATTCATCGCGTTATGCACATCGGATGAACGTGACGTTATTATTATATCGTTATTTTCCGAAGACATTAAGTTGTTTTAGCTGAGCTGAAATTCCAACTTGACGTCAGAGGTAAATGCGCAATGGTAGGGTTGTATTTTATATGCTACTTTTAAGCTACGAATTCCACACAAGATTAAAAGTTGAGGCATTTAATTTAAGTAAATAACTACCATAGAAAAGAGCATTAACTCTTCAAGGTTTATACAAAGTGGACAGGTTCTATCCATGACGCATTAAGTACACACAAGGCTCCGGTTGGTCTAAGATATTAAGCTCTCAATAATGTCTGTATGGAGATTAAGGAGATAAAGTTCGTAGTTCAGCGATGCTCCGAAGTGCTTAATGCGTAGCATGATTTATGGAGACAAGATAAGTCCGTAACTTGCAAGGAATCTCCCATGATCTCATCTTGCCAGAGTCATCGTGGTAAGCCTACTTGAGGTAACGCCAGGCCGAGTGGGACGTGTGTATATAAGTGAAGCTGGATCCTGAGAATACATCAGTACCGAAGTCTGTCCCGAGATGGCGAGTGTCCTGGCAGCTGTGATCCTGGTCCTGGCGGCAGCAGTGTCCTGCAGTGTCCTTCCCACTTCGCAGGACGTGCCACCCTTCCCCGCCAATGGCCCGCCAATCAGCGGTCGCCCCGTCGCCGGCAGGATCTCCTTGGATGGTGGTATGTGTTTCTTTGTTGTTTATTGCCGTCACGTGTAGTTCAGAGCATGGCGCTTCATTAGCATGCATCTTTTACAGTTTTCTTTAAGAGTCTGCAAATATTTTTATGTATTTGCCTAAAACATTAGACACACCATTGTTAAAAATTAACATCAAATACAACAAAATTATAAATGTACATTCAAAATCTAGACTTTCTAACCATTTATGACCTCAAAAAATTTCTGTTAGATTTATTCAATTTCGACAGTTTTGTCATTATATATCTCTGGTTTTACGGACAGAAACAAGAATCATTACATTACAGGCAATCAACTATAAAACATATAAGTTTATATATATCAGGTAGACCTCAGTTATCCAAGTCTTTAAAGTAATCAGACACCCACTGTTGATTGAAGAATTGTTAGCTTAGTTATAAGAAAAGTTTGTAATGGTACAAAAACATTTTAGCCACTTCTAGAAAAGTCTTTTCTGTACGCCAATGATTTGCAAAATCATATTTTTCGATTTCTCAGGGCGAAGAGACGTCGTTTAAAGACGTTTGGTTAATTTTCGGTTGCATTATAAAGTTTATAATAGTGAAATATTTCCTTCGTCTGCCCAGGATTGGGTGTTGTGTTTCCCCATTTTCCGTGAGGTAAAGTTAACCTAATGCAGATTCATGTTGTGTAGGGCTCACAATAGGCATTGTGATGAGAAACAATCACCAACATACTCAATGTGCCCAAAACATACATTAATGTTGTCGGGTATAAGTTGAAACAGTTACCCCTTCGCCAACAGTTTTTCGAGTATGACTCTTTGCGTATCTTAATCCGAATAATACGAAGAGATGAACACAGTGTTAATGATAAAGATCCGTGTGTTTTCACGAAGAAGTATTACTTTTCCCAACTGTCCACTTCACCTCTTCTCCATTACATAAAGGTATTCTCTTGTCCCAGTTGAGTTACGAGTTGTAGTCTTGCCTCGCCAAAGTGTGTACAATATATGCGTAATATGTATCGATTGTCGCTTGGTTGTCAGGACTGTCTGAGGCGCAGAAGAAGCAGCCCGCTTGGGAGAGGAGCGGCCAATACCAAGGAGACATCGTGTTCCCCAAGGGCATCAGGCCTGCCAACGGCATCATCTACGAGAACTGGAAGTGGACGTCGCTCACAGTACCCTACTTCATCGACCCCACCTTCTGTAAGTATCACCATGCTAGTAACTGCATACAGAGGAACGTACTGCATTGTTGTCGGTGGAAGGTGGTAAGGAGGTGCTGTGTTGCAGCCGCGGCCCAGAGGTCGGTGATCCTGGGCGGCATCAGTGAGTACCACAGGAGGACCTGCATCCGCTTCCGGCCGTACGTCCGCACAGACCCCGACTATGTGTACATCACGGGCAACTACAGCGGCTGCTACTCCTACATCGGCAGGGTGGCCAACGTACGTACTTCCTGTCTCTCTGAGCATAGTTGCCGGCCCTGTGTGGCGTAGTGTTGCGTGGCACTCGAGGTGTTAATGACTGGTGTGGTGTGCAGGGCCAGATCTTGAACCTGGAGTACAACGGCGGCTGCGTGTTCCACAACACTGTACTCCACGAGCTGCTGCATGCGCTGGGCTTCTACCACATGCAGAGTACCCACAACAGGGATGACTACGTCAACATACTCTGGGACAACGTGCAGTCAGGTCGCGCACACAGCCCACCGCATACTTGTTTCAATAGCTGACTCGCATGCGCCTGGCCACTTGTCATAGACCTGCTTTGAGCTGCTACCTTCTAGGATATTGAGCGTCTTCAATAGTGCAGATACACGCCTCGGCCAAGTGAAACATGTTCTTGCAAATACGATATATTTTTATTGTCAGAGTTATTTTTCTTTCCTAATTATATTGAAAATTTATTAAAACTACTTATAGTTACAATTTTAATAAAAATCCAATAAAGATGATGATTCAGTTGATATAACTTTGCACTATAGCGCCCAGTAAATGTAGCGGCTATGCAAACTAACTATTTAAGCAAAGTGGTTGGGCAATCGGATAGAGCCAATAGTGACGTATTTGCTAATTGTAATAACATTATAAGACGCTTTGTGTTTCCTATTGTTAATATTAAATCTGAAGATTTAGGCAAATCTTATAAAACTGTAGTATATATTATTTTTCTCTGCGGACTCACTGACATACTGGAAGATTGAAATTTACTAAGTGTTTTTTGTACAACAATGTGCACAGTTCACCAGAAATTCTTTTACGCTTCTTTATTTGTACAGATAATATATGCATACATCGTAGGTCAATACTTAATGGTAATTGCAGGAATGGAACATAACTTCGAGATCTACAACACGACAGATTTCGGCACGTCCTATGACTACGCCAGTACGATGCACTACAGTAGATTTGCCTTCTCTACTAACGGACAACCAACCATTGAGTCCAAGGTGAGTAGAGCTTCTTTTTAATGCTATGCTTTAAATTTACACTTTCCTGTTAAATTTATATAGAAGAAACCATGCATTGATTCGGTGGTATGGGTTTACCAACTATCGCTAGTGGATGTCGCAACAATTTCAGTGTCCCCCGGCTTCATTGCCACTATTGGTTCCTTAGATATGCACAGAATTACGCACGCATCGTTCACGATCAGACACTGAATTTAATTATCAAGGTTCTCTAAAAATCAAAATAAAATTTCTACTCCCTGCAGGACTGTGATTTCTAACGCTGCAAAGCCAAACATTTCTGACTACTAAGTAAATTCCTCTAAATGTTTTGAGCGTGTTACTAATGTGGTCAGACCTTGGGCAATACAAATGAATGATTTCACACTTTTTAATTGAATTTTTTGCTACATGTCCATACATAACATTTTTTGTCCCTTTGTTTTGTTTTTCAAGTCTATTTTCGACAACTCATAGAAATTTTCTTCCTACGTTAACGAAATCGATTCATGCATTATATTTGTAGACGTTTTCTTTATTAATTCAAAATAATTTTTTTTTAAAACTACTCTTTAAAGGTTAAATTGTAGTGTCACATTATACACATTCGCTGTCCATTGTAACACAGGAAATGACCTTAACATTTAATTTATTTTTAAAAGTACTTTCTATCATTCAATTATAAAATACAATTTGTTCTACACGAAATAAGCATTGGGTACTTTGCACATAATAGTTTGCGATACATTTATATACAAATCATTAAAGCATTTCGCATAGCTCTCACTATTTTCACAAACTTTTACTCTGCGTAAAATAAAGATGTAAATACGAAAATATGTCTTGAATTAACAAACTTGGTTTTAGTTATACCAAAGTTTGAGATTGCTCAAACATAAATTCTGTTACCTGGCATGTTTGTAAATTCAGAAATTTGCATTATATATTGTTACATAAATTTATTGGCGCTAGTATTTCATATCAGAGATTTCCTGGTAACATTTGAAAAGCCCAGACCCTTTTTTTTTTTTTTTTGCAGAAGCACGTGTTTTGCTCTTATATGATTCCTACTTAACAGGATGGTTGCTAGCAACATGTGAAAATAAGGAAATGTCCTTTGTGATGTGGTAGAAAAGGAATTCGTTACCGGTGTTCCCTGTTGCAATGTTTATTACAAGTTATTGCAGAAATAAATTTGTGTAAATGTAATGAGTCAGTTATGCCATATAACGAGAAATTTTCATTAAAAGTCATTACAAAAGGGTGTAAATATTTTTGCAGAACACAAGAATCGATTCTCAACGCCAATGTTTGTGTGTTTGACAACTATATCAATTATGCTATAGTTAGTAGATGAATAGAAAGTGTAATTTCAAGGACAATGTGTTACGTTTCTATGACGTGGTTGGTGTTGTGACGTTACAGCAAGGCCACACTTCGATGGGAACTGCGCAGAACCTGACTGATCTCGACATCTTCAAACTGCATAGCCTCTACGGCTGCCGGACCTAGGGTAGACTTCTATTCTCTACATCGACCTCTCGACGCCTTACAACACATCGTCCTTGACAATTCTGTAACCGAGGTTCAACACCATGTTTTCAAAACTTTTATGATGTTAAACCCTGGAACACACTTTTGGAAAATCGTAGACTATCTTCAGAAATAAAACTAAACGATTAAGCATTATATTCCTGTATTGGTTTTCCTTATATGTTGTATCCCGCTGGTTTTCAACGTAACAGACATTATTATTTAAAAATATATTCACAAATTTTTTCTTTTACTTATTACAGAACCAGTATGGCAGAAATGTGCAAAAACAGATGTCAAGTAACATATACTGTACTGTCATGTCAAATTGATATAGATTTTCACGTCCGGAATGATAACCGACAAGGATGTTAAGTTTTATGGTCTACTTCATTCTGATAGCAAACACAGAGCTCTGTAACATAATGAAATATATCATTCACATTTCATGCTTCGTGCAGCAGTTAAATAACTAATAGTAGAATATTGGATGTTTGAAAGCGTAGTTCCCTATTAGTAATTACAAAAAAAATTAAACTCCAAGCAAAAGAGAGACAAAAATATTTACAATATAGAAAAAGAAAAAAGCATCTATTATGGAAGTAATCCCAATTTCCTTCCAGAAGATGCAACAACCAACTGTTTACTTTTCTATCATGTGAACCTAAACAGCATTCCTAAAATTGCTATAAATTGAGTCATAATTGTAAGACTAAAAATAACGTGCACTAGTTCCCTTTCTTTAAAAATATATATTTCATAAATTTAATAAATGAATTTCTAATGTATAATGAAAAAACGCAGTTCTAGGTTGACCACTTGGGGAAAAAATTTATTTATTAAAAAACAACACCCGGACAGCAATGATACATTAAAAATCAAAGTCCAAAGTCGCGGATTACTACATATACATCAAGGTATTATTTACAATATCATAAGGCTTCATAATAGCTACTTAGAAGTTAGTTGCATTCTGCCTGCGTACTTACACAAACGTCCCATCTCCCTTCCGCTTATTGACTGTGGAAATGGTTTCTCACTTTGCTTAATAGTACTATATTTTTACACGAATGCTTGTGGACACAATAATTTTTTATTCCGTCATTTGGCGCACTCCTGCTTGGATTTCGGACTACATAAATAATGTTTGAAATTTAAGCAATTATATAAAACAGTTTTAAACTATTTCATAGTTTGTTCATATTTGAAAAAATGACGCATTTTCAGTGACTAGGAAATAGCACTTGAACGATAAATGCATTTACGGAACACTACTCCGAAGACCGTCAATATAGTTATGAACGACCCGAGGATGATTTAGCATTAAACATGCCTCCTGGATAAAAAGGGAAGCTATGCTAGACAAAAATTTTAATTTAAATATGGGTTTTCTCTAATAAATGGGATGATTACAGCTTAAATAAAAACAGTAGCACGATGTTAAAGCTGCACTCCAGTCCAGCGCCTTGTGTAGAGCAATACCACGTTAGAAGCGCTTTTAGTGCTTAATTTATTCTTATAAACATTACACAACAAGGTGCTTAACTTCACTACAGCGCTGTTTCAAAATCTTTATTAGTCCTAAGATTGTTCGAAGCTATTCCAGATCTACTGATATAAAAAGAGTCATATCCACTGGAACATGCCAGCATCACCAGCAAAGGTGGAAGGAGAATTGAGAAAATGGAAGCGCGCTTTACTAAATTACTTGGTGAAGAATGTGCGACAGAGACATACTTAACATTTTAATCGTAATCGTATCGGAGGGATAAAATAACAGACGGCGAGAATTTATTCTATGAGAGAGTGAAGTTCCCAAGCCATGCAATATATTACACGAGAGAGAAAATTTTCCAAGCGATGCAATGTATTCCATAAGAAAGTGCAGTTTCCAAGCAATGCAATATGTTCTATGAGAAGAAGTGAAGTTCCCAAATCATGCAATATATTCAATGAGAGAGATAATTTTCCCAAGCCATGTAATATATTCCATGAGAGAGATAATTTCCCAAGCCATGCAATATGTTCCATGAGAAGTGAAGTTCCCAAATCATGCAATATATTCCATTAGAGATAATTTCCCAAGCCATGCAATATGTTCCATGAGAAGTGAAGTTCCCAAATCATGCAATATATTCCATGAGAGATAATTTCCCAAGCGATGCAATACATTCCATGAGAGAGATCATTTTCCAATCGATGCAATATATTCTATGAGAGAGATAATTTTCCAAGCGATGCAATATATTCCTTGAGAGAGATCATTTTCCAAGCGATGCAATACATTTCATAAGAAAGTGCAGTTCCCAAGCAATGCAATATGTTCCATGAGAACTGAAGTTCCCAAGTCATGCAATATATTCCACGATAGAATGAATTTCCCATGCCATGCGATATATTCTCGCGATAATACTAACGCACGTATATGTTCGCAGAAATTTCTAACATCCACATTTATAAAAATTTTTTTTTTATCATATCTAGCTATTTTTAGAAAAACTCACAACTCGATATATCTTTACTGGAAAACAAATAGTGATACGTTGATGACAACAAATCTATAGCGTGAATTTTGTGACGTTCTGCTTTTAATTAGTAATTCAAAGGAAGAATACGATTGTAGCTCAGCAATATCTGTGGCAGAGATATTGTAAACACATTTTTTTTAAACTTCTAAAATAAAGAGTCTTAGCGTGATGTAGTTTTAACAAATAAATTTTTTTTGTACCGGCTGTAAATTATAATATTTATGAACCTACTCGTTGGAATGCTAACACGTTTTCACTTTACACATCACCAGCTACATACGGGAATGAAAAAAAACATGCGTCGCTGTAAGGATTCACTTTGAAAGTGGCAAAATATTTTGCATGCGGAAGCTCCGCTGTATAAATCACACCTCGCAGCGCCGAGTTCTTTCCATGCAGAAGACAAGCAACGTTGTAAATAATGGCTACCACAGATTTATTGAGCGGCAAACATTTCTAGAATTATGTCATAAATATTTTGTGTGGACGCGAATAATGCTAGTGGGGTATCACTCTGTTGCGCTAGAGTATATGCATAAATATATTGCGGGGAAACACAAAGAAACAACAATCGCAGGACACGTGTCACCAAATTCACGTTTTCGTACTACAATTTAATACATTTACGCTTATTTAATTTCATGTTATACGTTTTTGGATTGGAACAAAAATTGTATATACAGGATTATTCTAAAATCATGGGACAAACATTACATTGAGGGGTGGTAGAGGTCACTAAAACATACAATTATTGTATAGCAATATATGGGCGGAAGTGACGCGTTGGAGGCACAAACACAAAAACATAACACATTAACGGAAACATAAAATGTTCATTAGCAGCATACTTAAGGAGTGATTCCGTACAGAAAATGTTAAAACAGTTGCTGGAAATGCATCCACCAACAGTCACGCATGTTTGGCGACCTCTACATATGGCGTGATTGGCTGACAATGGTGGCGTGCGTGAAATACCCGGCGTATTTGAATCTGTTCGCCAATCACTTCACCGACGCTACCAAGCTTGCATTACTGTCGGTGGTAGCAATTTTGAGCAATTATTATAAACATTGCTGTAAAGAGGCATTTAGCGGCGACGTTGTAAATAAACAATGTGTTGCATTTCATGTGTAATTTTTGTGTTTGTGCCTCAACGCGTCACTTCCGCCCATATATTCCTATACAATAATTGTTTGTTTTAGTGAGTTCTACCACCCCTCAATGTTTGTCCCATGATTTTAGAATCATCCTGTATATAAAAAGTAATAATACTTAGGTTGGATATTGTTTAAGTGAAGTGCCTCGTTTTTCGCGAAATATTAACACTCAGACTGTACGTCATTATCCCTCAAGTACACTTGCCGTATTCTTTGGGAAGTCACTTTCTTACCGGAGTGAGCCAATCAAAATGAAGTCCCTCTGACCCCGAACTAACTTGGTTGGTGGGCAGATATCTAAGACACACGACCAGTTAAAAACATCAACTCACATTAGTGGATCTGAAGTCAAGAATTTGAAGTGCTACTAGACGTGGAATATTTTTCACAATATAAAGGTTTCGCCTACTTAACGTTAAGCGAAAAATTGTGAAATGTTAATTTTTAGGGAAACTTTACGTAACAGTCCTAATTTTTTTAAGGAATCAAGAGTAATGGAAGAGCCACAACGTAACATGTGTACGAGAAAACCTGGTAATGGAAAATCCAAAAAGAAAAAAGTGTACGAGACCACCTTTAATGTTTATGAAAAAGTCAGAATTGTAGGTAACGTAAATGCATATGTTTGAATAATGGAAATAAATGATTGATTGAAGCAATTAAAACCTTATTCTAGGTTTTTATTTTGGTTGTTGCTAAAAGAAACTATAATTCCAAGGGAGCATAGTGCTGATGTCTTCCAGAGACCTCCAATATTGCGGCTGGAGCTCTCATATGTATTTTTCAGCTGGACATCAAAAGACAATGTGTGCTTTAATCACCTTCTTTCTATGTGTTTGGGTGTACATTCGCGTCCTTTCGAACTTTCGAAGCCGTGAACCAATTTTCATCGAAACTTACACGATTCAATGCAGACACGTGACATTCAATACTTTCCGGCTGTACCGGATACTTATTTTAAAAACTGCTGTTTTTTTTTTATTATTTGGGTGTTATGTAAAATGTTATGATGTGAGTACACGATGTCAACACTGAATGTAGGCATTTCTATTGTCATTACTTGATAATTTCACAAGATATCTCCACCTCGAAAATATATGTCATACCTCAACAACGTCTCAAACGGTTCACACCAAAAAAACCAAAAGTTGCGACACTGCAGCTCGACATGACGACCTAAATGTGATTGGTTTTTAAATCTGTGTTTTGGAATAAATTAAGCGATTTAAACGAACTTAGACTGTTATAAGTACATGCAGTGTAACTATATATACCAATTACTAACTTCTCGAGTCCAGGGTTTTGAAAGAAAAAATTACCTAAAATATTAATTTTGAATATAATATTTTCGTAACTTCTCAACTGAGTCCAATCACATTTGACTTACAAGTAGTAAACCTTAACTTAGTAAACCTTAACTTAATTATGTAGAGGAGTCGGTAATTTTCAAGACGACAGTATTATTATTTAATATTGTCCTTAATATATCGAAGTTTTAAGCCGATTTGAACCAAACTGTGTGAATTGAAATATATATTTTATGCAATAAGGTTAATTCCTAATGCTTCCAGCAGTGAACCATTTTGAAATATATCACCAAATAAAAATTTTACTATACATCATATCTCAAGAAATAATATATCTAATTTTCCAAATGAGGGAAAATATTATTTACGTAGAATAGATTTTTAAAGTACTTACTTTCGTTTTCTCAGTTAATTGAGAATATCATAAATCTGTTTCTTATCTCATAAGTGAAGAGTTATTGGTCTTATTAGTTAATTCCCTAACTTGATATTTAAGTAATGAAATCATAAACAAATAACTAGTGAAGTCAGCAAAACGTCGTGGATTCTTCGACTTGTAGGTTAGAAACCATAGTCATATTTATACTCCTGACTTTGCTATTTCTTCAACGGCCGCAGGGTTTAGTACCTGTTTCCCTACAGGTATTTTATTCGTCCGGAAGCCTTCAATATATGTTAAAATTGGGAAATAAATTGAAGTTTATATTGTTTTGCAGTCGTATTTGTCATGAATATTATACATGGAATTTTTCTCATCCTGACTGCAGGCAGAAACTTATCTATCAAGATTTATTATAAATGTGTTTTCGATGATAATAATATTTCTTTACGGTCGATGAAAATAAACGATTTTAAGGACATAGTTTACTTACAACCATCATTACCAAGAAAAATATAGTCTTTCGTTTCGCTCCTTGTGTAAAAATATTCAAGTTTTAATGTGTACCTACACTGCAGGATGCAATTTATAGTTTGTCACGAATGAGTGTAATGAAGTTTGAATAAATGAGAGGAGGCAAAATGCACAAGTGTCATGATAACATATAGATTAGAACTACTTGGTGTTGAAGAAACTGACTCCGCAAAATATGATCCACGTGGATTAAAAAATGTTATTTGAGGCTGCACCGGTGACAGGCAGATACACTGTGACTTGACGCCGTCTGTGAATGAATACAACCAACAAATGCTGTTGCTGGTTAATTAATGAAATTACATGGGAATAATATGCACTGCCTATAACGTAAAGTGATTCCTAAGGACGATATTGCCCGCTACAGAATGCAACTATTACTTGCACATTCGTATGTACGCTTGGCACATGTTGCATTTAAAGCTGTATTTCCTCACAACTGTCCCTCTCGGTGTCAAATTGTTGAGTGGACCATTGAACGCACGGCTGATCTGATCCAGGTACCACGGTTCGAGGAAACACAGGAGAACAATTCTCCCTTGTCGGACCACATCAACTATTCAATATTTCAGGCCCCATGCGCTAGGCCAAGCCTGGCTGCGTTTGTAGCCTCCATACCTGCAGAGAGAGTAGGGGATTCACAAAGAAGACTCATCCATTCACGGTCGCTTGCAACTTTCCTGAAGCCCTGATGAAATTTTACTTACAGGATATTCCTTTTTCTCATGCAAAAGCAACTAAACTAAGTCTAGAAAATCTCACCAAAGGGGCAACGCATCACAATAATGCCCACTCAAACTTTAAACTTGGATCAGTGAGAACTGAGTCATATCAGTGAAAACGCTGAGAATTGAGCAACTGATAATCAGTGCCAGATAACTAATTAATATAGTAGTTGAACTTCACTGATTAGTTTGTGATTTCCCACTGAATGTCAAGAATGTCACTGCTATTAATCACTGGTTACCAGTTAATTTGTTTGATTCGCCGGTCAGCAGCAGCTTATCAACTGAATTCAGAGAAAGGAACTTCACTGATTAATATTAATGATTCGGATTTAGAGTGCAGTTTAATTATTTTTTGCATGAAAACTATTTCTTACTAGGCATCAACCACACGCACTTGTTATCTATATATTTATTTATATTAATTATAAATAAAATATCATAATTTGTTGATTAAATATAAGTAAAAGCCCAATTTAACCAAAAAAGGTTTTCATTTGGTTAACAGGAGTATAAAGCGCTTGTGATACATATTTCAGACACAAAAAACATATATAACATGGAGAGTTTTTTCAAGGATTTGATTCGAAAGGTGTGTAAAAACCGTGAATATACCATAACTTAATCGGTGAAAGATAATATTTTTACAACACATTGTTTCAGAAAACATACAATTTTGTTAACTTAAATTCATTTTTATAACAAACATGAAATATACAAAACTTGCTTCTATAAATGAACTATATAAGTTTAAATTTGGCAAGTAATAGACAAAGAATGGTTTATAGGAGTACAGCAAATATTTACAGTGTACTGTGAGAGATGACTGGTTTTACGAAGGACATGCAGCAAAGTTATGCCACTCACACTGTGTGCGAGACGTAGGCGCTTGGCGCATATATCCATGCACACGCCTAACCGCGCTTGTTACATTAGTTCTCCGTGCTTTGTCCATAATGTGTGTTGTATAGTCACTTTACTCGCCCCGACACCACCATGATATGACGATTGAAGTACAGACACGTGTGCTGAGAAAGTAGTGAGTAATTTATTATTGTGACTCACGGGGTACAACCCTGCTGCACTTGTGTGTACAGGTACAGGTATATTCTGTACCACATAAGAAGGCCACTCTTTGCCAGCTCGGCGAAAGTAGCGCCACTGTTTACATCTGACTACGTATCCTTCCGCCATCAGCTGGTCTGTCAAGTCGGGGCTGTATTTTTTATCAACACGCTGTCAGCTAATCCACTTCTCATTGTACTGTAAAGCTGAACAAATGTTAAGATATTTTAAGACTGACATCTGTCTAAAAAAAATAAGTAGGTTATAAAAGTAAAAATATAAAATGTTACAAATAATTAAATATTTGCTAACTCTTTGGTTAACATTTGCAAGACGGTCTGTTGTATCTATTATCACACTTTGGACGTTATAGCTAATATATTCAAGTTGGAACTATGTGACGTGGAATAACGTTAGAATTGCTTAAAAACTATTCGCGCGTTTCTCACTTTAAACGGAAACAAGGAGATGGGTTTCGAGAGAACAATATGGCGTATAATTTACGTAGACGAACGATTACTGGCCAAAAATTAATTACTTGTACTCCAAATCGTTGTTCATGAAATATGCGTTATTTTAAAAATTATACAGAGCTCGTGGAAAAATATAACTATTGGCATCTGTGTGTAAATTCGTTATCGCGCAGGAAAGCGGTTCAATTCTGGCTGGTAATACTTCGCAAAAAATCCGACAGGTGGTGCGCACAGCACATCACGGCGAAGTTTGAGCAACCCTTTTTTTGGTCAACAGATATCGTTTGTTTTAAAGATGATATTTCTTATATTATGGGCTGGAAATATATTTAAAATTCGTGTCGTTTCTTTAAATTATTAGAAAAAAAATTCAACAATATTATGGAATATTTTTGTATGCTTTTGGAATTAATATCAAGGACGTGTTGAAAGCGAGGTTGGAGAGGGATGATCTGACGTGAAAAAGCTTTCTGAAGTTAGCACAACTTCAGAAAACTTTTCCACGTCGTATCTTTCTATTGTACATTTCATTTCGAACACCTATACATAACTACTTTATCACGAAGTTTAGTTTTTAACACTAACAACCATTGCTTTGTGACCTTGTAAAATAAAATTTATTAATAATTCTAAGAACTCTTTCTTATCCGCGTATTTTCTGCTTTTCTGGTGTGCATCGGCAGTGCACTCAGAATAGCCAACGTAATTTTAACTTTTCGTTCGTTCGTGCATCAGCTTTGTTTCGTATACGTCAATTTGCCACTCACTGACTGTCAGAAAGTGGCCTTCTTATACCGCATGGACCATACTAACTAGCCAGAGGCATACAGTGTAATAAAGTGACTCACCCCGACACCACCTCGCCGCGCCTGTTGGGGTAGAGCTCCGGGTGCTGGCCGTAGCGTAGGTAGACCTCAAACTGCTGCTCGGCGCGCGAGTCGAAGCTGAAGTACGTCTGGTCGGTGAAGTTGTCTGTGTGGAAGAGCACCTTCACGAAGCTCGTCTCCGAGATGAAGGTCTGAGGCTGCTCCGTCTCGCCACAGAACACGCCCGGCTCCTTCCTGTTGCTCACGTCTGTCTTGGCGTTGCCGTCCACGATCTGAGGACATAGACACGAGCGCCGTGGCCTCACTACACCTCCTAGCTACGCCGCTACTAACATGCACAACCGCCTCCTGCCCTGCAGTCAAGTCACAGAGCACATAACAATACACGTGTGAACGGTGGTAATACACACCAGCAAAAAGGCATTTATGGCCAGCGTTATGTCACAACACCGTTTATCAATCAGCGGCCAATATCGTACTTGCCATCCTAGCCAATAACAAACCTTTTAAAGAACGCAGTAACCAATAAGGGGCAAGGCATGTTCCAAGACCCTCGCTTGGTCAATCAGAGAATGAACGTGCCATTCTTAAAGGAAACACCAAGCCATTTCATCTCTGTATACGTATTTACTCTGTGATCAAGTTCAATATTTTTCTACGAGGCAGCAAGATCCACAGTGAAAACAGCACTTTAAATAAAAAAAATTAAACATGATCTATCTCTGTTTGACGTAAGGTTGACTGACATTCAGAACTATAGGAAAGAAGTTAAAAAATTTAACACTTTAAGTGCTGTACACACTTTTAGATATTCAACATAAGCTACATGTGACTAGCGTACATCATCCTCTACAATAAAACCAGTTATTTTGCTCTCCATGTTCTCATTTACCTCAGTCTTGTTGATATACAGCACACCGAACCAGTTTACTGTACTGTGCAACCAACATGATAGCCATATGCCAGTGTCCCAAAGTATATTATAATTCCTGCGTACCATAGTGTACACTGAATTATGAGAATTGTACAATTTGAGTGCTGCCAACATGTTTACTAATATCTTCAAGAAATTAGGACGTCAGTAAATTACGGCAAACTCCAAACAACTTCATTGTTTTGATTCGAAGTAATGTGACGTTGCAGGCACTCTAAGCATAAACGTCTGAACCTGTAATAATCACTATGGACGCGTTGCGCGAGAATAAAGTTTTTGGCCTGGGCTGTAGACCACAAGAAGTTGAGTTGATAAGTTGTTTTGAGTCGAGGGAACGCGGGACCATGCGAAACGAGAGTTCCCCGAGACAACCCACCGGCCAAAGACAACGTGCGGCACATTTATAATTTGCAAAAATTCGATATCGGTTTGCCTTGGTGAGAGGCGAGGAGTCTGACTACCGCACCACTGCGTCCCCACCACAACGAAACATCAGTTTGTTAGGCACTCGGTGTCCTCCTTACTGGTAATCTGATTTGTGGAATTTTCTGTGCCTCTGGTTGAGAATGGTTCATGGCAATATCACCAAAAGCCCAGTATGCGACTCACAGGTTGCAAGAAATCAAACGTGATACAGGAATAACGCACACCAGTAGGCCTATAACCTAAGATTGCAGCTTTTTCACACGCGATTAAAGGCTTAACGGAATCTGTTGGAATGTTGCCCAGTAAAACTAATTCATTTTGTTTCATACACGTAATAAAAACGCCGGAAATTGAAAAAATGCGTGGATGCAAAGTAGTTTTGCAAACACTTTAGCATTTTCCTCCCTTCATAGCTGGACGTTTAGGTTTGACTGAGGCATGAATACAGTCACCAGGCTCATATTACGTCCATGTAAATAATAAAAGTGTACAAAATGAGGACAAACATATATATAGCAGGGGTTCAACAAGTGCTAAACAAACCGTGGGTAGATTATAAACGTGATGGTGCTAGTGTTCACGCCAAATTCTAGGAACCAAGAAGGCATAGAGATCTGACAACTCGCCCTCTGTTTGATTACCGACGAAGCCAAAACCAGGTTTTCTTAGGTTTGGAACGTGGCTGATATTGTCAGTGTCGGGCGGTTTTCCTCGTACTACTTGTTTTCCTTACATCTCCATCTCATCTCACCTCGTTGGTCCCCATAGCTTTCACATACTCACTACGTCAGTGGTTATTATACTGAGTAGGAAAAAAGTAGTTTTTCAGCGTCCAGTAATTAGAAAACAATACTAATTTAACGCTTTAAGTGAGGTAAATATTTAATGAAAGTGAAGACGCATTAGAAGTGAGTAGCTAATATGCAGAAACAGCAGTTACTTGGTCTGCATATTCTCACTGACCACCTTCTTACTGGCACACATCACACAATACAAGCTTGCTTACTTTGCTGTACAATGTTCATAACTGGCCCGGCTGGCATACAATACATTTCCGAACTGACAGTATCACAATTAAAAGTTCCTTTTTAGAAATATATTAACATCGTACTTTTTATTAGTAAATAACTGATACTCACTTATATTAAATAAAACATTTAATTTTCTAAATAATGAATTTAACATCATTTTAAGAATGGAAAATAAGGAAAACACATTAGTAATAATTTAATTATTCACAATATTCAGTATTATTAATTCTGTAGGACTATTTTTCTATGTATTTACAAGTACAAGTAATTTAATTATAACATTAATATTAGCTTTATCTTTATGGATATTATTTATTTTATATGGGCGAATAGAAATACAGAAAGAAGATTTACAAGCTTAGTGACATTACGTTAATTTCAATAATTCTTCATTTCGAGTGCTGCCGACTTAAATAATGTTTCAGTGTATTACATGGTACAATATTACAACAAACTCCACAAAATGTTGTTGAAATCAGGCAACGTCACGACGTGAACAGCAGTCAGGGTGTAAGAGACGCAAGAACACAGAGTACCTAAGAATACAGAGGTAAACAGTCGCTTACACCGTGAGCTCCAGCTGTACATGCCAACATAACGGTGTGACTGGCCAGCAAAGTGTTGGAACTCTATTAACCAATCATCGCCTGGCAACGCACTCGCCGGCAGGCAGCCCAGCTAATGGAGACCTTCAGAAGCGCGCGGTAGCCAATCAGACGCCAAGGCCCGTTCCCAGACCATTGCTCGGCCAATCGGAGAACGAGCACGCCCACATAGAAGGAATAGCCTGGCCCTTTCGTCTGTGTGTACTTATCTACTCTGTTGCAAAGACTTGTCACTGTGACTGCCGAGATGATTGTAGGCGAGACAACCAGGGAAGTGTTTCCTTGTTAACAGCCAAGAGTTGCTCAGATAACAGCCAAATTACCTTATCGAATATACAACGTGTTTTTAAACTGTAATTTGAAATTCAAACCACGGCATCTATGGGCTAATATAAACAATAAATAATAGTAGCAATATGTTTGGAAAAATTCACCTATATGCTGTTCACGATAAAGCGAGAACTTTTGAGGCCCTGGGTACGTTTTCCTTACAGTAAATTTTTTTCTTTAAGCACCATTTAAAGTAAATATTGCAATGTTACTAATCAACACAGTGCGTATATTCCATCGCACTAGGAAAGTTAAAATCAAAGGCTGATATAAAATAAAGTTATTGACTATTAATTCAAATGAGAGGGCTTTAAAAAGTATAGTATTCTGGAATTAAAATTGAAGTTAGCATAAGAGCACCGCGAGTCCGCAAATACATGTACATGCGTGCATAACTAGTTGCATATCACGCAGGCGAACAGAACTGGCGCGTCTTGCGGTGACACGGGACTCCATGACAATACGAGCAGACCCTGCACCGCCAAGACTGCTGTTTGCGTGTTGCTGGAAATAAAATGCAATCACATCTGGTAGCCTTCACTACTCGATCGCTAATCTCCCGTTGCCCGTGTAATTTTGACACACGTGCACCAACAAGCAACCAGCAGCGGCGTCCACGTACCTCAGTTTACGGCGCCCTGAGCAAGCACTGCGCGTGGTGCCAGTACCGTCCGCCTTTCTTATATGCAACTTGCTGTGCACGCAGGTACGTCAAGTTGCTGACTGCTGGCGCTCTTTTGCTAAATTTAATTTCAATTAAAAAATACCAGACTAACTATCCGAAAATTTTGCTACGAGGATATATTTCTTTTATATTGGCCCACAAGTGTCATGGTTTAAATTTAGACATGTATTTTAAAAACACATTTCAAATTAAAAATTTAATTTGCCAAAATTACCATTTGCTACAGTTGTCTTTAGTCACTTTTTTGAATATTAATTTTGTAAGTTATCATTGATATTTTTTATCCATCACTCAAGAAAAACATTTCAATAGCACACCATTTTTGTTCAGTGTTCTGTAAAAGACCTATACAGAATGATTCCAAAATCATGGGACAAACATTGAGGGGTGGCAGAGCTCACTAAAACAAACAATTATTGTATAGGAATATATGGGCGGGAGTGACGCGTTGAGGCACAAACACAAAAACATAACACATTAACGGAAACATAAAATGTTCATTAGCAGCATACTTAACAAGTGATTCCGTACGGAAAATGTTAAAACAGTTGCTGGAAATGCATCCACCAACAGTCACGCATGCTTGGCGACCTCTACATATGGCGTGATTGGCTGACAATGGTGGCGTGCGTGAAATACCCGGCGTATTTGAATCTGTTCGCCAATCACGCCACCGACGCTACCAAGCTTGCATTACTGTCGGTGGTAGCAATTTTGAGTAATTATTATAAAAATTGCTGTAAAAAGGCATTTAGCGGCGATGTTGTAAATAAACAATGTGTTGCATTTCATGTGTTATTTTTGTGTTTGTGCCTCAACGCGTCACTCACGCCCATATATTTCTATACAATAATTGTTTGTTTAAGTGAGCTCTACCACCCTTCAATGTTTGTCCCATGATTGTAGAATCACTCTGTACACTGTCACAATAAAAATTTTAAAAACTTTTTTCACTTATAATGGTGAACCCGTTTGGTTACACATTAATCACCGAGTTCATGTTTTGCATTTACGAAATTTTTTTCGTGTTCACTGCGATGAGTATTTTTATCGCAGCGAATTACCAACTTTCTGCTTGCTCGACGACATTGGCATTAACCATTCACGTCAAAGACGTATAGATAAAGCCTCATAATAATGGCAATAGAGAGGGCAGGGCACTGATGCCGTGTCATGCACAGTACCGATAATACATATCATTAATATGCAACGTGTTCACGATCCTGGGCACGTTGGCAGAATGGATTAAACACGAAAGTTAGACACGCTATCATTTCGCGTAATAATTCTGAGAGACTAGGCGTGATAACATTATATGTATGTTAGGTTGCCGTGTGTTATTGGACCTCCACTCACCCGATGCAGCCTGCAGGACTCTGCACCAATAGAATACCTGTTGCAATCTGGCGCCTTCATTCCATTTGGCCGAGTCGAACCCGAGACTATGGCAGCGGCCAATGAGTTTAATTTGAAAAAAAATTATGTTGTACAACCTCAGAAAATGAAACACACGATATGAAAGGTATGAAATCCTGTTAATGGAGACAGGTATATGCTTATGTTTGAACAAAATAAAAAGAACTTTGAACAAATATTTACAAAAATATAAAGTAAACCCTTCAATATGCAAAATAAAAAATGTTTTCATGTTAATGTCAAAGATATATATCTTAGTATATCAACTACGTTTTCAAAGATTTAATTTTACGACATACCATAACAAAAACATAATTTCGCAACATTTCAGAAGTATTTTATTGGAATATAAAAAAGTATGTTATTATTTATTAATAGTAATTACCTTTTTCTATAGAACCAGTATTTCTCAAAAAAATATGTTTATTTTTCAACCTCAAACTTTTTTGAATTTTGTCAACCTGCTAGAGAGAATACTGGCAAATCAATATTGCCAGTAAAGCTAAATTCGTTTGTTTAAATTCACTGAACGAATGAATAAAATATTCTATAATTTAAAAAGCCTTGCTAAATTTCGACTGGTCTGATCGTAAATCTTGCACAATGATATTCTTCCTAAAAAACTATTTAAATTGCAATTTTTGCCTACGTAGGAACGAAAAAGACATAATTCGTGACGTGAGCTTCCCACAAGGGAAGCTAGAAATATAACAAAAGCCTTTCTGCAGTAATTGTGGCGAGGCAATGGAGCTCCCTAAGAGCCCCTGATACGTAATAATCCTGTAGTTTATGTCAGGGAGGGGTAAATGTAGCGCAGTGTTATAATCCATATAGGATTGGAAGAGAAAATACCGTTAATCTCCCTCGTAGAGCGGCCGGCGAGAGCGACTCAAGTGCCAAGTGCTACAGTCAACATACGCCGAGAACCTAAAAAAATATTCCACATATCTGGAGTGACGGCCAAATGAAAAGCAGCTGAAAATAAAAGGTTACCTCAACAAAACTTTATATTTGGCAGTAATTTCAACAAATTCGTTTTATAATTTATTTGAGATTATGATGCCCACTTTCGACTTAATGCAGGTTTTCCAATGGTTCCAATAATTCATAGATTCATTCAATGAATGATCTCAAATGTCTACGTAACACTTGGTTAGCATATATATATATATATATATATATATATATATATATAAGATATTTTTATGCTAGAAAAATAAGTTTTATTGGGTGAGATACAAAGGGTAATAGAACTGTAATAAAACATATTATTTTAACTTCTAATTAAAGCAAATATGTTTATTTTTGTTGCATTCAAATAAATTTATTCTACGCTTTTCCACACATTTTGTGCAAGAGAGGATCTGGATTCCACTATTTGAAACATTTAGTAAGTTTAATAACCTCCGAATAAATAGTCACATGTTCCACCAAGAGCAAACTATTATTTATGGGTAACTTGCTTTTGTTTTTTCGTGAAGATATCAGGTTACTGAAATTACACTTTAAAATATAGATCACTTTAATCATTACTAAAGTTTATTAGTTCATTAAAATTACATTTGATATATTTACAACCTTTTCATATGAAAAAAATAAATTTAATTATAGCGGTGATTTGAACGTTAATTATATAAAACGTCACTGGTTGATAAAGAATTCATATATCGAAATTTTGATTATATAACTGTGTTACAAATTGACAATTATTAAAAACTGATGGTATGGAGCAAATATACATGACCTTTTAGTTAGTAATTACTGGAGTCCCTAATTAAAAACATCGCCAAGAATAATTAACTTCGTTAGTGAAATATATCTCAAATAACAGAATAACATTAATTCAGAAGTAAATTAAATTAAAAAATACATAGCCAGTTCGGATTACGTAAAGTATTCTTAACGAATAAAAATAGTAATTTAAAAAATTGTTATTTACCTACGGAAAACAATAATACATTTCTTGGGCAAGTTGAAAGTTGCCGAAAATCATTGGACCGATTATGTTAATAGTGTAATGGCTTTCGATAAAATGTAGTTTGTTTTAAAATAAGTCCTCTTTAGGTGAAATATTGTAAAACATCTAAATATAAATATTTGTTTATAACATGTCGTATTTAAACATGTTCTTAAGATATAGTATTACATTAAAGTTATTCGACCATGCTCACTTGAGCACATTATATGAAAGTAATTTACTAATATTACTATCATTAAAAATATTACGTTGTTAAAATCATTTAAATTTTTGTGTATCAGTGAAAGGGGGTATGGCTGATGTACATATTGGTCCATGCACGAATCAAGATATTTTTTTTGTGTGAATATATTTTCATAATTGAAAATTCTTATCTAACGCTTTAACTTCCTAAAGTATCGATGTATGGCCTGCAGGTGTATGCCTACCAACATTGCAAAACAAAATGTTACGTAAAAATGTTTAGAAGAAGTTAAATGTTATAAAGAATGAAAATTAGAGTTATCTCGGCAACTGATTTCTTTCTCATTTTCTAGTTTTCATTTGGTGTTTACAAAGCGAACTTGATACGTGCCTAGTATTTTTTTACACTCCACACACGCCCTGAATACGTGGGTGTTTTCCTACAATAGCGAGCGCCGAACGTTTAGTTGCTTACAAGATGTATCAAGCAAGATATTGGGCGCCACCATCACAACAGAAGAGAAAGTAATACAGAGGCAAAACAGCAACATGTGCAGAAAACTGCATCCGCACACATCGTAGTGAGTGAAGGGTAGAGTGAAGATATTTGGGCCACTCTTAACATCGAGATCTCGAGAGCCGATGGGGTTGAAGTGTGGTGAGTATGGAGCAGCGCCGGAATGCAACGGGAAATGGGAGATCACCGAGAAAACCCGCCGACCAACGGCATCGTCCGGCACGATTCTACAAGCTTAAATCCCAGAGCGACCCCGCCGTGAATCGAACTTGGTTCGCCTGGGCGGGAGGCGAGTAGTCTGACCACTGCACCACCGTGGCGCCAGGAACATCGTAGAAGGAAAAATTGTGTTGCAAATACACCATATAAAGGCTATAATATTTCACGGGAAAATAAACAGGGAACTTTACGAAAAAAACATACATATACAAATGATAAAAGACGATTTTAGCTGTTTTTAACTAATAAGTGAGCAACAGACAAACATTTTTTTTTTTTTAGGATTGGGGTCACTCATTACAATTTTTAAGAGCAAAAACAATGAAAACGAGTAATTGAACGAAAGAAGAGAGTACAAACATATTTATGCAACGAAGCGTAAACGATAAAACGACTATGAGAGTGATGAACACTCACTATTTGAAAATAAAACAGACAAGTACACAAACGCGAAAACGAGTGGAGGTTTCTTTGATGTGTACGTATCCATTCCCTGATTGACTGCGCGAGGCTCTGGGAACAGGACTCGTGTCTGATGTACTAAGTTTAGAGCACCATTTTAATCCGGATTGAACAAGAAGTGGACTGAAGAATGCAAATTAAAAGTGTATCTTAAAACAAACCCGAACTGGGCCGGAGTATTAATGGATTGGGATAATCCAATCCAGTCAGCAATACGCGTTGGAGTGTAGAATCCGGACTGAAGCTCTGCCGACAGGAGTGCTCGGCGAGTGAGGGCAAAACAAATACCACAACTCTGGAGGTGTGCTGTACGCATGTTTGCACGCACGGAGCAGTAGTTTTAACCAAATTCTAAGCCACAGAGTTTATAATATTGTAGATAAAGAAAATGCGAAATGTTTGAACCGATATAGAAATAAAGTCTCTTTTCAAGAATTATGTTGGAGATACAAATAACAAAATCATTGGTTGGTAAAAAAATTTAGGAATATAGAGACTTTTGATTTTAAGAGTAGGAATGTAAGAACTGTGAAACAAAAATAAATATACAAACTTTCGTCCGTTTATTGTACCTAATATCGTTTGTTGCCTTGTTTACGCGGTTACCTAAAGATGTCACTGCACAGCTTTCAGTCCATGTTCAATTCTGATTCGCTCCTGTTTACACCTCAAACTGGACTTAAAACTTTACTTCAAATGGGACTTTTGGTCAATGTTCGCTCCGTATTCGCTACGTTTTGATTGGAGTCCGAGTTAATTGCAATCGGGAGTTTTACTCTTGATGTCGTAATTTTCTATCCTGTCTGTAAAAATTATCTCATAAGGTCACATTAATTTATCCACCACATTCTCTCTGAATAATCACCTCACAAAGTTCGAACTTGGGGTTCAGGATAATACTATACATGAGGTTCACGTGCATCACTGGACCTCCACATATCTACTCTGACTCAGTCGAGTCACAAGTAATTTGTGAAAAGGACACAGAAAATACAATACTATATGAATCGGAACATATCTGTATCTAGAGTTCTAAGAGTCGTAGGAACATGATTCGAATTAGTATGTACTCCACAAGATGTTAAGAGATGAGATGTAAGGTAAAAAGAGAATACATTTTGATGTGGCAATTTCAAGTAGGGAGGAGTAAAAAAGTAATGAACCATATCTAATACAACGACTTCGCACCGAATTAGGAGGAGGGGAAGGCATACCCTTTATTACAGTACCAGGCGAAGTAAACCATCTCAGCTCGAGTGTCAAGGAACGAACTAGCCACGTCTCCTGTGATCTCGAGGTGTAAGCCTCCTGCTGATATAATTAACAAATAAACTTCCCTAATATTAATGTTAGGAGTGTGTAATTTTATTTAGTAATGTCATTAATTATACGCCAAAGTAAACCTATATAAATATGATGATAACTAAATAAACTGTTGGAGCGAAATTGCTAGAGAGATATTCGCTTATTTACAACGTCACGCGTGAACGGTATAAATAAATAGTTTGAGGAAAATATCACTAATGAAGAAAATTACCTTTTAACAATGAATGAAGTGAACTCTAGTAATTTAAAATTTATAATTTTTTTTTACAAGTCATGAAATATAATGCAAAAAGTATTATCCTATTATAGGTAACAGCTCAAAATAATTGACAATGTTTTAAGAATGTCTTGAAATACAATTCTTGGAGTACAGCAGAAATTGACTTTTAACTTTTGAGATCAAATTAAATGACAAAATAGCTAGAATTTCAAACACTAACTGCAGGTGGACAAAGTGTTGAAAATAAAAGTAATCACAAGATACATCTTGGCGACTTCCATTATACATTCTAGCTAAAGTCAAAGGCCGCGCTGTGTGACATAACATTGTGACGAAGGCGTGTGTGGCGGGCAGAGCACGCCTTGACTGTAGTTCACCGCCGTTGTTTCGCCGGTAAGTGGTCCTACTATACTCACTAGTAGTAATCTGTGCGAGTATGTACCAGCAGTCGCAGACATGGCGGCAACGAGGGCGCTCATTGGCTGCTCGAGGCTTTGGGACGGGCCTTGTCCCTGGTTGGCTACTGCGTGCTGCGAGAGCTTCACGATTCGCTGGTTTGCCTGCTAGCAAGCAGCTCATTGGCGCGTGGTGCTCACACGTGCTGCTGATCAGTGACGTCATTTCGCTGGCGTGTGTCGCTCGAGTTCGCTGAATAACTGCGTGTTTCCCCTCTGCGTTCTTATCTACTCTGGGTCGATAGGGTCGGCTGCTGTACTTGTTGGGATACAACTGTTTTCGTGTTCTGTAGTTAGATGTATAGAGTCAGGACAAATCATACGAGATGTATGGTCTTCATGTATCCACGTTCAAGTACACACACAGCCCGGATATCCGTGAAACCTTCCAGCCGACCTCATGCAGTCCCACTGGACTATGTCGGTTAAACAATGCACAGGTAATTATAACAATTAGCATAACTCCTCAGATACTACATTTTGATAACAGGTTGTTCAATTTGACTATTTTTTGTTGCTTTCCTTCCTCTCTCAGTAATACATAAATTTTACTTTTAAGGTGGGGATATTTTACATGTGTATTTCTTGTAATACTGACTTGTTACCAATAGAGAATTTTACTTTTGTATTTTTCAAAACTCATACCCGTTACCACTAGAGGATACAAATATTACATTTAAAGAATTTGATTTGTGAAACGATACATGTTATTTTGGCTCATATGCATATCAAATGGTTGCATATTGCCATAACTCTCTGTCATAATAAAGTCAAAAATGGCAGGCGTAAATTAAATACTGTGACAGTAATGCTTTTCTTACACAAAGTCGTTATGCCGGAGTGATCGAGCCGAAATGAGGCAGGTGTAAACAAGAGTTACAAGCAAAGATTTCGTAAAGAGCTCATATTTAAATATGTTATGATTCTAAAGTCTCCTTCCCTACATTTTACACCATAAAATTGAGGCACTCATGAAAATAGATATGTGATCGGACAAGACACGTTATGTAATAAAAATTTCTCTTATTTATCGGTTATGTGCTACTTTTAAACGTAGCAAATAACATAAGGTAAACTGCAGCACAATGTTAGCAAAGAAACTATACGATAAATAAAGAGTTATTCTTATCGATTACATGCACTTCCTCACCCCCGCCCCAAAAGCGCCAGGAGAAGAATAAGAAACTCCTGTGAACAGGTTTTACATATGGAGAAACTTCTGTGAACAATTTCGACATAAGAATTTTGCGATTTATAGTGACTGCAATGATTCAGGTCTTAACTAATGTGCTACCCATTGCTGATTTCGAAATACAAAATTGTAAAAACTTTCGTGAACGAATTTTGCTCAAATAAATTAGGTGCAATAAAACCTCGTCAAATATTAGCAAAAGTTCGGAACCACGAAGAAACTATATGTGTGACTTGTATAGAATGCATTAGTTTGCTTTGAAAGTATTTTCAGTAAGATAAACATTTCCCAAGATATTGAGGATTTCAAGATCTATGACCTGAGTAAAACCAAATTTTACGATAGTGAAATTTGGATAAAGTTCTATTATGGGGACGATTTATTTTAAAAATGTGAAATATTTAAAACGGATGGAAATTGTCCCTTACGAAAGTGTAAAAGAAACAAATTAAATGTTGCAAAATAGAATGTTTACATCATTAGTATATGTTTTCAATATATGCTGTAGTAGTAACTCATTTACTTACTTCAAATATTCCAAATATCATTTTCATTGAAATCCTGTCATGGGAAGCAAATAACTTTTAAATTCACAATTACTCATTTTAATTGGTGATTTATATTCACCACAAAAGTAAAAATTAGAAAAAGTATAAATTTTAGTTTTCTTATACAAACTTTTTCTCTAGTATAATTTGCTTTTTTTACGAAAACTTACAAAAAATGTTTTACGTAATCCATTTATGAAGCAGAAAAAAATGTAAAACAATATACTACGTTTCGTATGAATATATTGAGAAAACATTTTAAAATCATGCATTACATTAACGTCAGGAGTAAGGTTGAAATCGTAAGAAAAATATTTATCTTTGCAATTTTTACAGCTTCGAAACAAATTTGAATCATTTTGTTGTACTAATTTTTTCAACCGATATAAATTTTTGGATTTATTTCGGCTTGTGTATTTTAATGCCTAAGAAAGTTGTTGACATTTTAGTAGTAATCTGAACAATGAACTATATCTCCATAATGGGAATAAGTTACTTCTGTATAACGAATTAACTCTTTTAAATTTGGTTAAGCAAGACAATAGTTTTACGTGATACACACACATATATGCAGGCAGTTTCATAAATCAGTCTTGTAAAAACAAAGTTAGTCCATACACTTACACACACATCTTTATTGAAGGAATGGAGTCACGAAGTAAGCTTCAATTTGTAATATTTGTATGTTATGCTAAGTCATAACACACACTTCTTTTTCTGAAGAGGACCTGACGGTCATTTCTGTTTCAACTGACGTGTTATAAGTAATAAACGTATAAGTTTGAAGTGAAGTACGCTTATCGATGTTTGTAAACATCTGTGGAGCAACCACAGAGGTGCGCTTGGACTGGCTCGAAGTCAAGTTACTCCTTCATACTTCCTGCTCCGCGCTAAGTCACGCGTGCGAGAAGAGCCGTGCGCTGAGCTCGGCAGAGAACCTACGGTAATCCCCAGTCGCTTCAGCTCGTGTAATACGGAGCTTTGCCACATTAGCTCCAGCCCGCCGTGTTGCGGCCAACTTCGGAATTAATGTGCCCCAGCTCAGGAATTCACTTGAGAGTTATGATTATTACATTTTACTGGCACGTTTGCCTTATTGTCTTCGGAGTTTCAGCATTTATCGTCGTGATGTAGCGTGCGAAATGCCAGTTTCTTGTGTGTTGAATATATAAACAATTTATTTAGAATATACTTCGAAATTAATTAGTGTTTAACCCCTTCGTACGAACATAAATGTATGGTTTAAGGGGTTGCAAGTAAGGAATTTTCAATGTGTTCTTAAAAAGATACAAAAAAATGTTTAGTTATGACAACGAATACACTTTATGGCTTATTTTATTTAGCTAATTCATGGTAAAGTGAGCACTTTTTAAGGCTCTCCCAATAGGCATCAACCAGTAATAAATATATTTTATTGAACCCTCAGACGTTAAAATTTGGGAATGGTGTAATGTATACACTGTTTATTAGCCACTTAACAAAGTTTATATTAAAAAGTGGTGACAAGATATAAATTGGCTGAAATTAAAAATTCAGCAGGGCCTTAAAGAGTGCTCACTTTACCATGAACAGCCTATATTCCGCTAGCGCAATATGAACCACCCATAACCCACAACTTATCCATTGAGTTACCTTCAAGGAAGATGATTGGACACTGAGTCTCGCAAAGTACAGTACTGGCTGAAAACAACATTTTAGTAAGAATATGAGATATCTAACTTAAAATATGAATTCATATAAATCTCTGAACGTTGTTCTGATGAAAATTTTGGCTTTAACTAAAGTTTTTCTTCGAGTCCCAGGAGTTTCATGTTGGGTTTGTCATTTTTGAGATTAAACTTTATCCTACAATTTTAACCCGTTCTGTCACATATTGGTTTCTGAGCTCAAGTGTTGCAATTGCGTAAATTTTTGATAAGAACTGCACCTGTGTTCAGAATTTTTCTAATGGCCTGTGATTAATGTGTTACGGGTTCGGCGATATTGGCATAAACCATTCATGTCAAAAATATATTGAAAATTCCGCAAATCAGAACTAGACACAATGAAGACTCTCAAAGTATTGGGGTCTGATATCCTTCTGTGAAGAGCATCGGTAATAAATATCACTCGAGTGCAACATATCAACACTCACGGACAAGCTAACTGAACGGATTTAACTGATATACGCGCAATCACTAAAAAAAACTTCTCGTGGCATCCTCACGTCATGGACACTTATATTAGCTGTATTTTATTTAGTTACATTTTGAAATTTGCAAGATAAAACTATTTAAATTTAAAATGATATACTTCCTTTTATTAGCATTATTAAATAAATTACTATTTAGACTATGCTTTCATGCATAAAAAAATAATACAATAAAAACAAGGAAAATGGTTTTAGACTATCGAGCGCTCTTAATCTGGCGGTAAATATAATAATAATGTTTATTTGTGTTAAATATTATTTTGTCTCGAATTATGATACACATGTGCCCCAGCCAGAATATTAAATTTAAACTTTATTTTGTAACTAAACAGCAAAATCGCAAATATGTTTTGCGTTTAGTGAATAAAAGTTACAAATCGAAGAGAAAAATAAATATAGCAACTATCGAAAAAATTTCAATTCCTTTGGTTTCATTTAAATTAAAAAATTGCCTATGCCAACATTTTGCTAAATCCAGTTTTACGACGGGAACCGGTTTGTTAAATTTTCACTTTTGTACGAATTACAGGTTTACTCTTTACTTAAGTTGTAACAAAATGCCAATCTTAGGTAGATTTTTCGTGGTTAAATGTTTTTATAAAAATAGCAATAGCCGCATTTTTTGCATACAAAACGAAGAAAGTCTGCCGCAATTGCAATATCAATGTCACCTAACGGCGAAAATAGTATTTGCATAACTATTAGCACAGAGCTTTACCCCAGCCAATTAGAATGAATCTTAATTGAAGGAGGATGCACAGCAGCTGCTCACTCGCAAGTGGTCCACCAACCAATCACAGACCACTGCCACTACAGCTCTGTTAGACGCGCTTCATTTCCCAGCCCGTTATTAACCTCTTCGAGTAACAGGAAAATGTGGAATTCTAAGCATAGCAACGAAATAACTGTACAGGTTTTCGTACAGAGCTCTGTTATATGTCAGGACCAATAAATTGGTTTTTACGCTTGACGTATTTAGCAGAAACTCTTTATGTGACTATGGAGTATTATATTAACATCGAAAAATGTTTTCCACTATTGGGTGCTTACTTTAGAAGGCTACATGGTATTTCATAATACAAAGGCTGAAAAATCCTCTTATTCCGCAAACTTCAGCGGCACAAGTCAGCAACATGTCACAACCATGTTCACAGAACTGCACATGGTAACATCTGCCAGCTGGCAGCCCGGGAAGACAGGAACACTTTGCCGCCAATCAGAAAGAAGGCAGAGCCTCGCGCAGCCAATCAGAGAATGGGTATGTCCATATGAAAGGAACCGCCACTCCAGTTCTGCTCTGTGGACTTTTGTGTTTTGTAACTGGACGCTGTTTGACGAAGGAAACGTCACCACGTGTCTGATACATTTTATCATCCCTAAATATGAGTGCTTGTAAGGTATATGTTTTTTTTCTCAGTCTATGGGCAGACATTGAGGGTAAATATAATGCCTACTCCAATTCTGTGTTTGAAGGAACTGCGTTTCAAGACGTACGACGCCTGCCATCGCTTCTACATGCGACACTTTCATGTGTTGCGGGCTGTGGCCCGAGCTGTTAAGGCGTTTGGCCTGCGCGCAAAATAGGCGTGATGTTGGTGTTGGATAACAATTATGATCTGTGATGTGTTGTTGATGTTGTATTGCGTAGCCGATTGTTCTGGAGGCCTGGCCTGCGACTCTTGGCACGGGGATCGTGGGAGGGGTTGTGTGTCGGTATATAAGACGCGTGGTGAGCTGGTGAATAGGAGAAGGAACTTCGCGGACGTCGGCTCAGCAAGGATTCATCAGGTTCAAGTATGATCGGCACTCTCTCTGTCTTCACTTTGAGATCGGGACTTAGTTTTTCCCGTCCACAAATTAACTTTAACTTCAGCGAAAAGAAATAATGGGCTCAGTTTTTGGCAAAAGCGAGTTGGGACTTTGAAATATTCTTTCTGAAGTCGTGGACAGTCACTGGAGAATAATTTATCTGGGTCATATGACATTTTCCCAACTTGAGTGGGATCTAGATAATATTTCCCTGGATAGGGTGTAGGCTAAGAAGTATGGCAATGGAAAAACCTACTCGGAAGGTCAAACTGAAAGGACTCGGGTGCAAGCTGGATTTGTTTTGTAAAGGAAGAAGTGTAGTTATGGTAGTCCTTGAGTAGAAAGGAGAAGGCGCCTTGCATGAAGGAGTGAAAGAAGGTGTTATACATATAAAATACGGATATTGCATATCAAGGCGAGCACTACCATCATCTGAAGCTGTTTTGGTGGGAGAGTATCTCCGGCTTTGCTCTGAATGGTGTGTTGTAGAGAAGCACTCATCCTCCGGTGTAGGGTGAGTGGGATACCCTCCGCTCATTGCTTTATTGCACTAAAGGTCAATTTGTGTAGAGGATGGAGGAAAAGAGTGGTCTTTTTTTGGGATTGTTGGTCACATTTTTCTTAGCTGGGAGAGCGTCAGTGCTAAAGCCACGGGTTTTGGCAGGCGATCTAAATGGGCGTACAGTGTCATTGTTATCGTAACACGTGGAGTTGTATTTGTATGGAGTATGATCAATGTAGGTTATAACTATGATATTAGTATTGTACACAAAACAAAGATAAAGTAACGCTTGTCTACAAGTATATTTTCATGTTGTTCACTTGTGATTACACACAACCACTCCAGAAGGCGAAAGCGCAGGTGACAAATTTTACCTGATCCTACGAACATTATTATGTAGAATTACCGCTTCCCATCCCTAGCTCTTTCTTGCTAGTATAAAGTGCAGTATAATGGCGCAGTTTGGGAAGTTGTGGAGGCTTTGACGTAAGGAAAAACCCTCACAGCTGTTTGCTGCTGTGTACAGTATATAACATTAAGTTTGCTTTCTGTGTTACGTCACATATTAAAGACACTGAGACTGAAGGCTTTAAGGCTCCCGACTACCTGAAGCTACTTTCCGCGTCTGACGCCAGAAATCGCAGGAGCTATAAGGGAAACTGCCGATCGCGTCGAGAACCTCGTCGCCACTAAGCGCAAGGCTTTGAACGGAAGTGCAATGTCCTCGTCACACGGCTTGTATTAATGTGACTTTCGGTGGTGACCCTGTTATTTTATTGGTGGAAATTCTCTAGGAAGTTTTAATGCAAGTCACTTAAGTACAATTGTACGTATCTGACACGTATATTTTGAGATACAGCGCTTGGAAAAAACCGTTTTCAGCAATGATGACGTATCTACCCCACAATGGTGTTTCCAACGTGTGGGACGTTGTCAAAGCACCGAACAGCCCTCGTCGTGAGGGTGTGTTATTATTGTAGATAGTATATGGCACGCACGTTTAATAGTTTCGGGGAAAAACGTGTGTTTCAAACACACTGCCACGCAGTTCAATATCCAGGAAGGCTGGAGCCTTAACAGTCCGAGGCACATTTACTGGAGTTCAAGGCAAGCCGCATGTGAGTCTCCTGTACTCGCCACGGCAGCAACGCTAAGTGTTCTGGTCGTCTGTGTGTTCCCACTTACCACCGTCTTATTGGTAGTCAAGTACCGAGTTGACCTCGCGTTAAACACGTATCATTTCGTATGTGGGAGGAAACACTTCAATCGTATACGTTTCAGTAGTTATTACATTTTAATTTTATCTACCGAGAATTTCAGCAGAAGTCAGTGTTGTTGTAAGGTTATTGATATCACTAGAAAAAAAAACAAAGTATACAAGTGAGAGCTCTAGTTTTTGGGAAAGAGTGGAGTTGGGGGAAGTTTGTGCGGATCTCAACATCTAGGTATTGAGAGTCGATGAGGGTGAGGTGAGGATGGAGCAGTGCTGGAATGCGTCGGCGAGGAACATCGGAGATCCCTGAGGAAACCAGTCGATCAGCGGCATCGACCGACAGGATTCCCAAGCGCGAAAATCCGGGAGCGACCCCGCCAGAAATAGAACCCGGTTCGCGTTATGGGGGAGGTGAGAAGTCTAACCACTACACCACCGTGCCCCCTTTGGAGTCCAGGTTAGGTGGCGAAACTACTGTTTGTATGGTGAACTGCAGCAAAGTGGTGTCCCTTGCAAGTAACATGGTGGAAAGACATTCAGTTCAAGTTCATTAGCGGCTGCAGACGAAGTTACCAAACTATGGTGAACATACCTTGGATAGGCTACAACCAACAACGCATCTTCACATCAAATAATACTCAGTGAGTCGCGCGGACTGTTACCAGACACTCGTGCAGCTGATAAGCAAGAGCGCACGCTTATTTCTAAGGATAGGGTTATTCCATGAGTTTAACAACCCTGTGAATTCGAACCTAAATATTTATTTGACTGATGCTCCAGTTCATAATCAGATTAACCCTTGGCAATTTAGCAATGAAATTCGATCCTTTTATAACTGTACATTTTATAGACATAGGGTTATTCAGGATCAATGAAATAAAGTGTGTTCAATTAAAAAACCAAACATAAATATCTTTAAACATACGTTTTCCGCTTCCTGCTCATATCGAAGGAGTTATTGCGCCGATATGCTTCAGTAAACTTAGATGCTGTGTGGTATCGATGTTCTGCAAAGTCGTGAAACAACTTATCGATTTCTAGCCCACCTCGCAGGGGCACACCAAGTAAACTTTAACCGCAGCAGTGGGTGCTGCCAACCCCTGAACTATAATACCGCTTGTGTTCTGCTATTCTGTACGACCCTCTTCAATCACACCATGTAGTTAAGGACAACTCCTCGTACCACTATTAACTTACAAGCGGCCAGACTTCGGAACAACTTATAACATTCCGTAAGCTCTAATACAGAACCCAAGAAGGGCTTTCATCTATTGTATGTTTTAAGGACGTAAAGAGGNAAAGTTTCAGTCGCATTGCAAAACTTCTTATACAAAAACACCTTTTCCAACAAATATTAAATACAAAAATAATTTCTATTTTACCCATAAAATTAAATGTTGCTTACAAAATCATAAGATGTTTCATCAACACTCGAACAATTGAAGGTAGCAAATTCTTGCAGTGTGAGTATGGCTTTGGGTTCCAGGCAAATTGCCTTGTACCGTCACAAACTTTAACTCTCTTGTATTTTTTTACTTAAACCAAAGCAGTTTATTTTTCAATAGAAATGTTTATAGGTTAGGTAATAACGCGTTAAAACGAATATTCACTTTACTACGGAGTTATTAAAAATATGGAGGTGAAGCAGTCGGTTACCCCGCGGGCACCAGCAACACGAGCTGGCCAGCAACATGGCGGACTGCCATTCGCCAATCAGCGCCTTGTAACCTACTTGCCAAACGGCAGCCCAGCTACTCGAGAAAATTTCGCTGAACACAGTAGCCAATCAGACACAAGGGCCGTTGGCAGAAGCTCGCGCAGCCAATCAGAAAATGGATGCATGTACACACATTAAAGGAAACTCCACGCCGTACCGCCTGTGTGTACTTCTCTATCCAGTGATTGCATTGTTATTACTTAAATAAAAAAAGTGTGCTAATATATGACTTGTGGCTTCAAAATCCCTTTCGTCAGTTTAATATTTGTGACCTGCGTACAGGAGAGACAGACAGTGATGCAGGCTAGACATTCGCTTCTAGGACATGTACCAGCATGGCTGCCTTTAAGAATAAACTAAGCAGTTTAGTAAGTTATGGGCTGTCACGGTAAAGTGAGCACTTTTTGAAGCCCTTTTATTTGGAATCATTGTCAACAAATATATTTTATTGTGGCCATATATGTAAACTTGCGAGTCCGGGGAAATATATACACTGATTTATTTTAAAAACTGGCGGAAGGATAAAAAAATTGCTACTAAGACAAAAGCAACTAGGGTCTCAAACGTGCTCACTTTACTGTGGGCAGCCTATATCAAGTGTATTGTTATACCCGCATCTCAATATAAGTTGTCACAAAAGTTGCTCATTACTCTCCTCTGTTTCCGGAGCCGAGATGGCGTAGTGTCTACAGTGATCGCCTCCCATAAAGGAGAATCGGTTTTGATTTCCGGCGGGGTCGCTTCCGGTTTATCGCACGTAGAATTTTACCGGATGACGCCGCTGGTCAGCGGGTTTTCTCGCGAAGCTTCCGTTTCCCCTCTTTTACATTCCGGCGATGCTCCATACTCACCTTGCTTAATTCTCATTGGCTCTCGAGACCTCGCTGTTAAAAGCCAAACTTCTCCACACCACCTCTGTTTTCCTTTACGTTGCGAAGTTTTCAAAATTGGTTCATGAGCATAAGCTATATATGATCATGAAACTGTATTTTAATACCGGCATTATTAAAATGTTGAAATATTCCCAAATATAAAAAAAGTAATTTAATATTTGTGAGTTTATTGTCGTTATGATAAAAAAAAGGTCATATATCTTAATGTATTTAAGAAATAATTTTATATTTTAGAAGCGAAAGAAAATACATTTAAGGCAAACCATGATAACTCTGTACGCATAAATTTGTTTCTAAGGTACATTTAGTGTGCTGCTAAGTGAAAACAGGTTCTGATTCCAACTCATTCAGGAATGGGATGATTTTGCGGAATAAGGTGAAGAAAATATTGACATTTACATATAATATAAATATGAATAATTTCTTAAATACGATAAATGGTTTTAGGCATTGGGAACAAAAATCAGACATTAAAAACTCCGAAATAAAAAAAAAACTTGCATGTCGTGTGTCGCGTGCTCTAAGTCGAGACGGTCGACTCTATAGAGCAGTAGCCAACAAGCCAGTAGCTAGGAGCAGAGTACACGCAGGAGTGTCCTGGTTATCTGCAGGCCAGCGAAGCAACGAAGTATTCCCGCTCCTAGCAATCACGTGGGTGCAATTTACATAATCACAGTAGAATAAAGTTTTATGTCCCGTTAATCCTTCAGAGGCACGTGGCACTTATTAAAATAATCTGTTGCTGGAAAAATTACAGTTTAATCACGCGACGTTGCCCACGGAAATTTACGCGGAAACTCTCGCGATTCGCGAACGGCTGGCGAGGTACGCGACCTAGATTCCTTCCACGAGCACAGGTCGTTAGGACGGAGGTTTTATTTTTTTTTCCACACGATGCACGAAGAGGTAAAGTGTACGAATAAAAAACTCCCAAGTCGGGGAAAATTTTTACAGCGAACTAGAAACCTGCACTGAAATTCTTGGAATTTCCGTCAATAAAGTAAGGTTGAATGTACAACTTTTAAAACTCTCTTATCGCTACAATAAAATAATGCCGCTGAACCTAACGTAACACAATGGTGTAGCTAAAGTTTCGCAGGAAAGTTCAGTCAGTAATTGGTATCGAGAAAATTACCACCAGTAAACTAGGATATATATTTCCATTTAACGTAAAATACTGCACACAAACAGAATAAGTGATATCCATGATTTAAAATCTGTTTGCTAACATTTTATGATAAATTACACAGCATACTAAACATTAAAAAACCACTTCCTAAATTTTTTAATCCAAACCTGGATTTTGTGTCTCAACATTCATCTGCCGTGTATGACATACTAATATTGTAGAAAGTGAGGCATTTTGAAAAAAATATATATATATATAAATATAACTTAGGCTTTTTCAGGGCTTTGGCGTCACTCGTATACACACACACGACATATGAAGTTCTGCATTGGCGCAGGTCAAAATAATAACAACGTGAATTCAGCTACTTTCCTCAATGTGAGAAACATTGCTAGAACTATCCCGGTAAGCATCGGCGTTTAAAAAATATATAAGTATTTTTCTGGGTTCAAATTCCAGGTAATACATGGGTGTTAATTTAAGTTGGGTTATAAGTTAGTTTGTTAGCCATTCCCTAACATGCCTTCTGGTAAAACACCAGGGGACGCTAATAAGCCCATTACAAAATATAATACAATACAATTTTGAAAGCGTAACATTAAATTAGCTAATCACTGACATTAGTTTCGTTTTGTTCTACAGGATGACTCACGAGGAAGTTACCGCCACTCACAGGGTTTATTCCTTACATAGTGCAGCAAAATATGTCATAAATGTGGGTCGTAATACCATTGTTAACAGAGTAATTCGATAATCAGCATACCCACCTTACCGTGGAAAGGGTTTTCAACACCGTTTCAGCACCAATGTGTGGTGTGGTGGCCTACACGATCAGCTGATTGGGCCATTCATTTTCCCGGGACGCTTGACTGGTGTGGTGCATGTGCAATATTTGCAATAAGAACTGCCGCGGTTACTTGAGGATATATTCCGTTAGCAGTGAGACGTCGTATGATCTTCCAGCATGATGGTGCACCTCCTCACTTCCACCGTGCCGTGGTTGAACACTTCAATGTGCATTTCCCTGAGGGATGGATAGGACGAGGCGGTTTTCAACCCTGGTCGCCAGAGCTATCACCTCTAGATTATTGCGTATGGGGGTGGATGAAGGATATTGCTTACCAAAGGATTGCACAAACACGTGAGGAACTACTTGCACGTGTCATGCATGCCGCTACAAACATCAAAGACAGCCATGTGCAGCTACATAGAGAAACACGTGCGGTTCATAAGCGTGCCGCCAAGCGTATGGAAATAGACGGACACATTGTTGAACATTCTTTGTACACTTGTTATAAGCAATTGAGATACTTAACAGTCAACAATACGGTCTGACAATACATCACTGTATTGACATATGAAAGGGCCATAATTTTATTTGTCGTTTTTCAAATGTTTCGAGATACTCTGTAAATATTAGGAATAGGACCCACATTTATATGACATATTTTGCTCCAAATTAAATAAGTAATTTACACTGTGAGTGGCGGTAACTCCTCGTGAATCACCCAATATATGCTCTAGAGGAAGAATTTTCTCTAAAATTGATGTTAATGTTTGTAAAAGTTTAATATGGTGAAGTCCGATGAATGCACGGGTATTTGTAATTACATCAAAGTTTGTATTGATTGTTACGTATGTGGAAAGATAAAAACTCTGCAGAAATATTGAAAAATAAACGTTTTTTTTCTTCAAAATAATTAGATATCTATGAAAATACAGTATATGTTCGACCATATAATTAATTGCTTCCATTGGGATACATCTCTCTCGAGGTAGTAAATTCACCAAAAAATTATTATTACTACTTGATAAATAAATGGATTTCAGTTGTCAAGCAGGCAGATTGATACAACCATAACCGAGGAAGCAATGGAGGAGATAGACGAATTACAATTTTCAGCTATTCTGAAATATCTGTCGTCTATAAATGATGTGATACATTAGATGTACGATACATGTTGTTACAATTAATATTAATTTTATTACGATCTGACTTTGAATAATCATGTATTGTAATGCTGAGTGAAATTCTTCGATATCATATCTATACATCACTTCAGTTCAACGTATTTTCCTACAATAGGTTAAAAATTCGTCGCTGTGCTTTCGATGTGGTAGACTGCATGCGTTTTCAGTGGATTCAGAAGTATACAATTATTCTTTATAAAAAGCCCACGATTCTTTTAAATAAACTAATGCTTCAGGAGTTGTTATTTAATACATTTTAGGCTGCGCTAAAGAGTTCTTACTACATTTTTTGGTTTATCTTAAAACACTTTATTTAAACTAATCTTGCGAGTGTGACATTATTCTTCTTTGACAAAGATTCGGTGTTTTATGATATGCATATATTATATCTAAAGTATTTTAATTTAAATATTTTACGATATTTGGCGACAGCGCACATTAAAACAGGAACAGCACTTAAAACCGTAATTGCGTATACCATATTTCATGTACATTTAACAATCGATTCTTTGGTATCTATTTGCCAAAATATTTCTCGTAGTGCCACAAGTAACCTTTTCATTTCAAAAACACACTGTTTAATGACACATATACTATGGTTTACGTTTTGCCATGTTTATAAAAATTTGAAGCCTACAAAAACTTTGAAGCCTTGTCCTATGCTTCTAGAGGTGACATATTCTTTTTCCGAACTGTTTAACAAGGTTTTATTTTAGTTATGGCCAATATAAGTTTAATAATTTATGTATGAGCAGCTACTCTCGTGTCCAAACCAAATAAGTTCGAAAGTCATCAAATAATAATACGGAACATCATTCTTGAATTTCATTTTACATGTGTCCTAAAAATCATTCGTCAATTTTAATTGAAGACATTTAAAAAACAAAGTGAATACGTTCATCTTCGGTTTTGAAAGCGCTTGTGTACTTCAGTACGTGAGCTACGGGAACATAATTTATCTATTCACTACTCGCTAGAATCCATACACGCATACTACTGGTTTAATAGCGATAAATGCAGATCTAGATACCCGTAAACCCACACATTAACACGGTTACAGTCTTCTTGACTCAAGAAGTCTTAAAAAATGTTGTATTCCACTAAACTCTTTACGTTCCATGACGGCGTTTTGGCGAGTAAAAATAATGTTCGATATTGCTGGTTGCAAATATAGCCCCAACTTAAATAGCTTCCGAACACGCGAACATGGGAAAGGGGTTAACGCCCTTTTCAGTGTTGTGCGCGATTATCAGGGCAACCGCGGGTTGAATGGGTTTCGTCAGCGCCGCCCTTCGAAATCTCGCTCGCTATAGTGCGCGCCAGACATCTGCACGCTTGAGCCACGCCACAAGGGAGGGAGACTTCACTGAAGACTCCTGTAGTCCACCGGACAGCGCGCGAGGTGTATCAGAGACACGTTACGTAAACAATAAAAGAAAACATTGTCCTTGGTTACCTATTTCCGCTCACACGACTCGATAGTTTCAAAGACATTCTCTGCCGTTGAGAGTACTATACATCTCTGTAATCTCTATTTCCGCTATTAACTATACACAGATTTACTATAATTTCTGTTATAAAAAGAGAAAATATTGATACTCGTTATAACAACATTCCTTGAGTTTATTAGCATGCTCGCACAGTAGAATTTCCAGGGCTACATTTCCATTCCTAACTCGGTGTCCTATCTACCAAATATTAGACAAGGCCACGTTTGTGTTGCGTTTAACAGTTCGTATTATTTTGGTTTCACTATGTCAGCTGCTATGCTAGGCATTACATTCTCATTATGTACTTGTTGTTCAACTGATTTATTTGTTACATTAGATCCGAAACCCATTCAGTTTAACGCCGTGTTGTAAACCATTTATGAGCGGCTACAGTGCTTGCCCTCCACCAAGGCGAGCCGGGTTCGATTCCCGGCGGACCCACTTCCAGACGGCAGTGGCGTGTTTTGCAGTGGCTGCAGATATATTTTGTTCTTAAAAATTATTCCAAAGAGACTTGTTCCATTCTAAATAATATCTGCATCATTTATAATAAGCTTGTGTGTTAGTTCCATCTTCATGACTGCGTATTTTTTTGACTCGGAATTTATATATTTATATATATATAGGAAAAGCCACATTTTCTAAATTTCCTCGCTTTCAGCAGTATTTTGTCTCCTTGATCTGGTGATTTCGCAAAGCTCCACGGGTTTTCTTTCTCTGTTCTCTTTTCCTCGTTTCCTCTGTTTTACATACAAAGGGAAAAAAGGCAGAATATAATTTTTTTTGAAATTGAAAGAGAAAATGCACATTTGTTTACAAATTGAAAGGGGGCAGAAGTAGGATGATGAGGATATATCACTTTCTTTTCGAATAAAGTGTGTGAGTGAGTGAAGAAATTTGGGCGGCTCTTATCATCAAGATCTTGAGATCCTAATGGGGGAAAAGGAAGTCGTTACCAAGACCAATACGATTCTCTCTTTCAAGTTAAATATAAATAAAAATATATGTTGGTTTTTCGTGTTTAGTAAATGTTGTCACGATGTGAGAGAGCACGACCAAGCTTACACAAGAGAAAGTGCATGAGAAAGAGCGTGACGAAGGATGGAACTACGAGTAGGAGGAGAATAACACAAATTGTGTAATATTATAAAAAGGTTTAACAAAATTATCTAAACACCTCTATCTTCCATTATTCTTTGGCGCAGGGGCAGTGGTAGAAAGGGGGCATATTATAATAGTTTTTTTCTCTAATAAATACATTATGAATTCAATTTTAATTTTGGGGAGGAGGAAGTGGAGGAAGAAGGGGATGGAAAAGGGGATTAGGACACGAATGATGATGAAGAGGATAAGGACGAGGAGAATCATGATGATGAGGAGGATGCACCTCCCTTTTATGTCCCTTTTCACCCCTCTTCAATGTTCTGTGAATTATTTCAGTCTAATTTTCTAGCAGACTGCATTTTTTATTAATATATTTTGAATATTTATCTTGTTCTAAGAATTGGTCAGTCATTCGCATATATTTGCCAAAATAACACGTGCTCCTCTTTAGACCATTTTTTTTGTCCCCCGAACTGGAGAGCGAAACAGACAGCGTGAGCGAGCAGGAAAGAGATCAAAAGCAACTTATAGAGAACGAGGAAGACAAAGGAGGGTAGGAGGCCTTTCTACTGTCCCCTCCCTGTTTAGTGAAAGGTCACTAAATAAAGACCACGTGACCAACAGTTTCTTTCTTGTTCCTCCCGTCCTATCGAATCTTCTCTCTCCCTCTAATTTGAAGGGGGAGGGTGAAGTTCTGGAGGGTAGGAGGGAGGGGGGAGGTGAAGCGTGATGAGAAGGAAAAGAGAAGTGACATACAATTTAATTTTTTTCTCTAATTGTTTTTTTTTACTCAGTGTATAGCTTCGAGTACAAACTTGCTTATCTCTTTTATTTTAATCTTTTAAAACGAACGAAGTGGCACAGTGGTAACCAACTGTTTCCACATTCGGAATCATCCGGGTTCAATTTGCGTTCTGACCAACCGAGTTTCCGTTTACTATGGTTTCCCGAAATCACGTTAAACAAATGGTTCCGTGGTACAAGCCATGGACGATTACATACCAACTCCTAAATATCGCATGAAGTGGTTCCTTCTCTAATGGCTGAGACATTAGTTGAGATCCTGAGCTATTAGTTTATTAAATCCTGGTAACGCTGGAAGTGAAACATTATAAATACGTATGTTTATTTATATTTAAATTATGTGGTTAACGTTTGCATTGTTGACTGAAATATGCTTAAACCGGGTGTTTTTTACTAACGAGTTTAGTGTTAGAAATCATGTTACATATTTATACGTCACAATATTTCGCAGTGTTATATAGTTGACAAATAAATGCTACCAATTATGATTATGGCGTTGGTAGTTGTGACGGCTGTCGAACGCTGCATGATACGCAAAAATGTGAAAGCTTATAAAATGTTTCAAATGATGAATCGCAAATCATTAAAGTCATCAAAGCTACTGCACTGTTAAGCTTGCACCTACAGCACGTACTAATGAGTGAGTAAGTGAAGAGATTTGGGCGGCTCTTAACAGCGAATTCTGGAGAGCCGATGATGGTGAAGCGAGGTGAATGGAGAAGTGCCGGAATGAAAGGACGGGAGGATATGGGATACCCCCGAGAAAACCCGCTTACCAGCGGTACCATCCGGCAAGATTCCCACTTGTAAAAATCCGGAGTTACGTGGCCGGTGATTGAAACGGTTCACCCAGGCGGGAGGCAAGCAGGCTAACCGCTCAGCCACCGCAGCCACCAGCATGAATGGGAAGTCACATTATTCAGTTATGTAAGGTGGCGCAAAGAACGATAAAGCTTAAGCAAAAATTCAAATATTGTCTGGTATTTGAACCGTTGCAATGTGTTTTAGTCGGTAATACGAGGAGGAACGGGCCCGGGGGCAGGGGGGGGGGACCCTTACGCTGCGGAATTTTAATTTTGTTGTAGTGTGACTCTTGTTTTCATAAACGTAATTTCGAGACAAATGTATAACATCAGTGGAGGCTAAAACTGTTAATAACGGCGTTTTCGCGTGAGCGATCCAATCACTCGTGGCACGGGAAAGTAGGTTACCGTGATCTATCGAGTGCTCGCGTGCGTGGTCGCCACTCCGCGCGTGATACCGAGGACCACGCTCGCGAGCGCGGTCACGTCATGCAGCTGATCACTGCTCTGCTGCAGGTGTGGGAAACACGGACGTCACTGCTTAGATCGTGCAAGTGCATGACCGTGAATACAAGTTGCTCTGTGCACTACTAAGGAATGATTTGCACGCACGCCGCACGAAGTAGCCTACTTGTCCGCAATTTTAAGGCAGAGTATTGAAAAAAAACATGGGTTCGTGTAGTTATGTACGCGCGTTAGAAGTTACACTTCATTGGTGTGACTAAAATAAAACTTTATTACGTATGAAAATAATTTATGTAAGTAGGAAAACGATAAAATGACCGAAGAAAGACAGTGAATACAATTAATAAAGGTTTGATTAAAGATACATAAATAATTACAAAATTAACCTCAAATATTTGAAAACACTTTCAAAATTTTATTATACAATTCTTGTCACTAAATAATTTTTCACGGCACAATTTCAGTTCAATTAAATAATAAGATTTATATATTCACAATGAACTACTAATATAAATGAAATGTTTTCAATTTGCTTATTACATGAACTGATATTTTGTCAGTTTTAAATATAACCACGTGCTATGTTGTCTACCTTGCGTTTGTATATAGCTAGACGATACGCGCATGTGCGTTGGGTCATACCCCTACCACGTTCACTGTCGAATTTCGTTACACTGTGCGCGCGCAACTTCCGTTGCACACTAAACTTTTACCCTCAACGCGCCAAAAGAAGTACAACTTCAAAAGTATTGAAGAGTTCATCGTGGTAAACAAGGTAATTTTTGCCCGCAACCAGGTGTATGAAAAATTATGCGATGCACTTGTCTACACATTTTTGGTTGCACATGCACACCTACATTTTACAGTATTTTTTATTACGTGCTTGAGGCTTGGCGATTTCGACAGCGCTGTTTGTAAATCCATTCTTTCTTAGAGATTTGAATAAGGGAACTTATTATTATGTAGGCATGACATAATTACTCTGAAGTCACTAGAAACTTAAACAACCTGCTTCATTTACGCTGACACAACACGTGTTTCGTTTCTATGAAAATTGTTGAGTGCTCTGAGTGAGAGGTGATAGTGATAAGGAGTATCAGTAGCACGGTACATTTATCAGTTAGCCACAGGAAATGTGGTTGGCACTGAGTTCCACCGGGCATGGAACCTAATATATACACTAGAGAGCAAAAAAAAAAAACTGGTATAGGCGTGCGTAAGTAAATAACAGAGGTATAGAACCAATCAGAGTAACGCGATGCGTCGGCAGCGCCTATATAAGACAACAATCGCCTGGCAAAGTTGCTAGATCGGTTACAGCTGCTAGAATGTCAGGTTATCTAGATTTAAGTGCGTTTGAACGTGGTTTTATAGTCAGCGCACGAAAGATGGGACATAGCATCTCCGAGGTAGCGATAAAATTTGGATTTTCGCGTACGACAATTTCACGAGTGTACCGTGAATATCGGGAATCCGGTAAAACATGAAATCTTAGACATCGCTGCGGCCGGAAAAAGATCGTGAACGAACGGGACGATTGACGAGAATCATTAAACGTGACAGACGTGTAACCCTTTCTCAAATTGGCGCAGATTTCAATGCTGGGGCATCAACAAGTGCTAGCGAGCGAAATATTCAACGGACCATCATTGATATGGGCTTTCGGAACCGAAGGCCCACTCGTGTACCGTTGTTGACTACACGACACAAAGCTTTACGCCTCGCCTGATTCCGCCAACACCGCCATTGGACTGTTAATGCCTGGAAACACGTTGCGTGGTCTGACGAGTCTCGTTTCCAATTGTATCGGACGGATGGATGTGTATGGGTATTAAGACATTCTCATGAATCCATGGACCCTACATGTCAACAGGGGACTGTTCAAGCTGGTGGAGGCTGGGCGTGTGCTGTTGGCGTGAAATGGAACCCCTGATACGTCAATATGCGACTCTGACAGGTGACAGATACATAAGAATCCTGTCCGATCACCTGCACCCATTCATGTCCATTGTGCATTCCGACGGACGTGGAAAATTCCAGCAGGACAATGCGACACCCCACACGTCGAGAGTTGCTATCGAGTGGCTCCAGGAATACTCTTCCGACTTTAGACACTTCCATTGGCCACTTAAATCACCAGACACGAACATTATTGAGCATATCTGGGATGCCTTGCAACGTGCTGTTCAAAAGAGATCTCCACCGCCTCGCACTCCTATGGATTTGTGGACTGCCCTGCAGGATTCATGGCGTGAATTGCCTCCTGCACACCTTCAGACATTAGTCGAGTCCATGCCACNCACCTTCAGACATTAGTCGAGTCCATGCCACGTCGTCTTGCGGCACTTGTGCGTGCTGGGAAGGCCCTACACGATATTAGGAAGGTGTGCCAGTTTTTTTGGCTCTTCAGTGTATGTCATGTATCACAAGCGTTTTAAATTTATGTTCATAAATGTACCTGCTGTTTGGTCAAACAGGAAAATTATTTATATTTTTTATATTATTTATAATTATTCCTTTAAAATCGATATTAATAAAAACGGTGAAAAAATACGTGATGGTAAGGCCTAGTATGAAATAGTCCTTATGTACATTATTATAACGCTGAGTGCGCACGAATGCGGAGCGATTTCCTGTTTGGTGTAATTGTGCTGGTTTAGTTCAGCTTTGTTTGCACGAGGCGGAGAAACATCCAGGCCGTGTAACTGTCGCAGGGCTTCAGAAAAGTATGAAGTAGCTGCGAATGGACTTTACTTTCTGTGTGTCTATGTACCGTGTGGTCGTGACGTCAGATGCGCTAACCAACGGACAACAGTGGCGCCTACAGGGAAGTGTGCTGCCGTCCCTCGTGACCAGGCTATTGCTGTGCGCTGAGGCCAGAGGTCGGCCATGCGCACGAGGCCCAGCTCAACACTGCGGCCTCGGTGTTTGTCAAAGTCCCGGCAGCTAGTTCCCCCTCCCCCCACCACCTATCCTCCTCCTACACAACAACTGCGCGGCCGCTTTTTTACCACTTCCGCTAATTGGAACGTACAAAGCGACAGCGTTTCCGTGCGCGGCCCCTGTAATTAGGGAGATGGCGTGTAATTGGTAATTGCACGTCATTAAAAATTTGGGCGCAGCGAGGGATTAGTTTTAGCAGCCAAGTTGCAGGGCT